>JARYHS010013630.1:221651424-221769251 GCA_031002005.1 Vandiemenella viatica
CTCGTGATTGTAAAGAATTCATATTGACAGCTATAGACATCTAACCACCCTAGTGCACGATGGGAGACTCGATACTATTACCACACACAAGTACCAGTCTTCTGCGCTATGTAGTTCCGGCAGCAAGGTAAAATTTACGGATACACACAAGTCTTTGGATGAAACACGAAAATATTCATGATCGACCAATTTCAAACACCATATCTCACACACTCCCACAGTTACCGAATTTCGGCCAACGTTGTGATCGATGGGAGACTCTGTGTTACTACCACACACAAACGCCAGTGATCTGCGATTGATAGTTTTCACTTAAAAGTGATACACCGTGACACATGCGTCTTTGGCAGAAATATGAAATTGCCGCAGGTCGACCATTTTCATCCCCCATATCTTCCACACCCCCATAGCTACAGACATCTAACAACCATAGTGCACGACAACAGACACGATTCTACTACCACACATAAACACCAATGCTCTATGCTATGTAGTCGTGGTAGAAAAGTGAAATCTGCGGAGACACATGCCTTTCGTCGAAATACGAAAATATCCTTGGTCGGCCACTTACAACCACCATATAACACACACAGTTTCTGAAATTCGGCCGCTGTTGTGATCGAAAGGTGACTCTGTGCTACTACTACACACAAACGCCAGTTATCTGTGATCTATAGTTTTCGCTGAAAAGTGATACACCATGACACTTTTGTCTTTGGCAGAAGTATGAAACTGCCACAGGTCGACCACTTTCAACCCCCATTTCTCCCACACCCCCATAGCTACCGACATCTAACAACCATAGTGCACTACATGAGATACGATTCTACTACCAAACACAAACACCAATGCTCTATGCTATGTAGTTGTGGCAGAAAAGTGACATATGCGGAGACAGTCGAAATACGAAAATATCCTTGGTCGGCCACTTACAACCACCATATTACCACAGTACCACAGTTTCTGAAATTCGGCCGCTGTTGTGATCGAAATGTGACTCTGTGCTACTACTACACACAAACGCCAGTTATCTGTGATCTATAGTTTTCGCTGAAAAGTGATACACCATGACACTTTTGTCTTTGGCAGAAGTATGAAACTGCCACAGGTCGACCACTTTCAACCCCATATTCTCCCACACCCCCATAGCTACCGACAGTCTAACAACCAGAGTGCACTACATGAGATACGATTCTACTACCAAACACAAACACCAATGCTCTATGCTATGTAGTTGTGGCAGAAAAGTGAAATATGCGGAGACAAGTCGAATACGAAAATATCCTTGGTCGGCCACTTACAACCACCATATCTACCACAGTACCACAGTTTCTGAAATTCGGCCGCTGTTGTGATCGAAAGGTGACTCTGTGCTACTACTACACACAAACGCCAGTTATCTGTGATCTATAGTTTTCGCTGAAAAGTGATACACCATGACACTTTTGTCTTTGGCAGAAGTATGAAATTGCCACAGGACGACCACTTTCAACCCCATTTCTCCCACACCCCCATAGCTACCGACATTTAACAACCAGAGTGCACTACATGAGATACGATTCTACTACCAAACACAAACACCAATGCTCTATGCTATGTAGTTGTGGCAGAAAAGTGACATATGCGGAGACAGTCGAAATACGAAAATATCCTTGGTCGGCCACTTACAACCACCATATCTACCACAGTACACAGTTTCTGAAATTCGGCCGCTGTTGTGATCGAAAGGTGACTCTGTGCTACTACTACACACAAACGCCAGTTATCTGTGATCTATAGTTTTCGCTGAAAAGTGATACACCATGACACTTTTGTCTTTGGCAGAAGTATGAAACTGCCACAGGTCGACCACTTTCGAACCCTCATTTCTCCCACACCCCCATAGCTACCGACATTTAACAACCAGAGTGCACTACATGAGATACGATTCTACTACCAAACACAAACACCAATGCTCTATGCTATGTAGTTGTGGCAGAAAAGTGACATATGCGGAGACAGTCGAAATACGAAAATATCCTTGGTCGGCCACTTACAACCACCATATCTACCACAGTACCACAGTTTCTGAAATTCGGCCGCTGTTGTGATCGAAAAGGTGACTCTGTGCTACTACTACACACAAACGCCAGTTATCTGTGATCTATAGTTTTCGCTGAAAAGGTGATACACCATGACACTTTTGTCTTTGGCAGAAGTATGAAACTGCCACAGGTCGACCACTTTCGACCCTCCATTTCTCCCACACCCCCATAGCTACCGACATTTAAACAACCAGAGTGCACTACATGAGATACGATTCTACTACCAAACACAAACACAATGCTCTATGCTATGTAGTTGTGGCAGAAAAGTGACATATGCGGAGACAGTCGAAATACGAAAAATATCCTTGGTCGGCCACTTACAACCACCATATCTACCACAGTACCACAGTTTCTGAAATTCGGCCGCTGTTGTGATCGAAAGGTGACTCTGTGCTACTACTACACACAAACGCCAGTTATCTGTGATCTATAGTTTTTCGCTGAAAGGTGATACACCATGACACTTTTGTCTTTGGCAGAAGTATGAAACTGCCACAGGTCGACCACTTTCAACCTCCCATTTCTCCCACACCCCCATAGCTACCGACATTTAACAACCAGAGTGCACTACATGAGATACGATTCTACTACCAAACACAAACACCAATGCTCTATGCTATGTAGTTGTGGCAGAAAAGTGACATATGCGGAGACAGTCGAAATACGAAAATATCCTTGGTCGGCCACTTACAACCACCATATCTACCACAGTACCACAGTTTCTGAAATTCGGCCGCTGTTGTGATCGAAAGGTGACTCTGTGCTACTACTACACACAAACGCCAGTTATCTGTGATCTATAGTTTTCGCTGAAAAGTGATACACCATGACACTTTTTGTCTTTGGCAGAAGTATGAAACTGCCACAGGTCGACCACTTTCGACCCTCATTTCTCCCACACCCCCATAGCTACCGACATTTAACAACCAGAGTGCCCCCCCACTACATTTGAAGATTTACGGGATTCTACTTTTTCTACCAAAAAAAAAAACACAAAAACCCACCAATTGGCTATTCTTTTATGCTATGGTTAGGTTGTGTGGCAGAAAACAAGTGGAACATATGCGGAGGGACAGTCGAAAAATACGAAAAATAATTTCCCCTTGGTAGGGGCCACCGTACAACAAACCCCACCATTGATCTTACCACAGTTTACCACAGTTTCGAAATTCGGCCGCTGTTGTGATCGAAAGGTGACTCTGTGCTACTACTACACACAAACGCCAGTTATCTGTGATCTATAGTTTTTCGCTGAAAGGTGATACACCATGACACTTTTGTCTTTGGCAGAAGTATTGAAATTGCCACAGGACGACCACTTTCAACTCCCATTTCTCCCACCCCCCCCATAGCTACCGACATTAACAACCAGAGTGCACTACATGAGATACGATTCTACTACCAAACACAAACACCAATGCTCTATGCTATGTAGGTGTGCAGAAAAGTGACATATGCGGAGACCAGTCGAAATACGAAAATATCCTTGGTCGGCCACTTACAACCACCATATCTACCACAGTACCAGTTTCTGAAATTCGGCCGCTGTTGTGATCGAAAGGTGACTCTGTGCTACTACTACACACAAACGCCTGTTATCTGTGATCTATAGTTTTCGCTGAAAAGTGATACACCATGACACTTTTGTCTTTGGCAGAAGTATGAAACTTGCCACAGGTCGACCACTTTCGACCCTCATTTCTCCCACACCCCCATAGCTACCGACATTTAACAACCAGAGTGCACTACATGAGATACGATTCTACTACCAAACACAAACACCAATGCTCTATGCTATGTAGTTGTGGCAGAAAAGTGACATATGCGGAGACAGTCGAAATACGAAAATATCCTTGGTCGGCCACTTACAACCACCATATCTACCACAGTACCACAGTTTCTGAAATTCGGCCGCTGTTGTGATCGAAAGGTGACTCTGTGCTACTACTACACACAAACGCCAGTTATATGTGATCTATAGTTTTCGCTGAAAAGTGATACACCATGACACTTTTGTCTTTGGCAGAAGTATGAAACTGCCACAGGTCGACCACTTTCGACCCTCATTTCTCCCACACCCCCATAGCTACCGACATTTAACAACCAGAGTGCACTACATGAGATACGATTCTACTACCAAACACAAACACCAATGGCTCTATGCTATGTAGTTGTGGCAGAAAAGTGACATATGCGGAGGACAGTCGAAATACGAAAATATCCTTGGTCGGCCACTTACAACCACCATATCTACCACAGTACCACAGTTTCTGAAATTCGGCCGCTGTTGTGATCGAAAGGTGACTCTGTGCTACTACTACACACAAACGCCAGTTATATGTGATCTATAGTTTTCGCTGAAAAGTGATACACCATGACACTTTGTCTTTGGCAGAAGTATGAAACTGCCACAGGTCGACCACTTTCAACCCCCATATCTCCCACACCCCCATAGCTACCGACATCTAACAACCATAGTGCACGACCGGATAGACGATTCTACTACCACACACAAACACCAAAAGTCTATGTTATGTAGTTGTGGCAGGAAAGAGAAGTATACGGAGATACGAATTTTTGGTCGAAATATGAAAACGGCCTGCACTGACCAACTTTAATCATTATATCTCCCACATCCCCACAGCTATCGGCATTCGGCCAACGTTGTGCACGACAGGAAACTCCATGCTACTTCCACCCACAAACATCAGTGATCTGTGCTAGGTAGTGGTGGCTGAAAAGTGAAATATAGGAAAAAACACGTCTATTTTTATATATATTAAGATTATTATCGCATACTACAAAATTAATCGTGAAGTGAGAATAATATACGTGAGTGAATGCCTAGTATTGAACTACAGATTAGATAAATTGGAATTACCAGAAAGAAGAATCATGAGAAAAATCTTGAGTTCAATGAGAACAACAGAATTATCGAAATTAAGAAGTAATAAAAAATATAACAGAATATATAAAATATAACAGAATCGCTAAAAAAAAGGAGTTGCTGTTGTTTAAGACATATCTTTAGAGTGCATGATAACACATTAAAAAAGATTTTCAATGATCTTTGGGGAGGGAGGGGGAATCATTAACAAGCTGGATTCAAGATGTTAAGAAAGATTTGGAAAGAAATAATATAACAGAAAACTATGGAAAGAGAGATCTTAGAATTAGAAAGAAGGTATTAAGTATGAAAGGATTCCAACGGAGAAGAGGAAAGAAATCCGGAACGAAGCGGTTTTAAGAGAGAAGTAAGAAACACAGTGAAATGATGAAGAAATATTGTATTAAACAGAAGAAGAAACAACAACAAAGGATGAAGAATTAGAATTGGTATGTGGTCCCAGCAGGCCTGATTAGAAAGAATAAGATTAACATAGTTACTAACCACAAGGCAACGATCAGCCTCCATTCTGGTAGATGCATTTCCGGTAGTTAGAGAGCTCCTCAATTATATCGAGCGTGGTGGGTGAGCGGTAACACTCGGGACTTGTAATAGAGAACGCATGTTCTAATCCCTGTCCGCTCAGTAAAGCCTCTCAGCATCGGGAGAAAGACAACCAAGAGCTATATGCCTGACATATTTAGGAACATTCAACTGCTGGAGTTTTTTTGCTTTTTGTATCGAACGTTTCGGGTGAGTGGTAACGCTTTCGCCTCGCATTCGGGAGGACGCGGGTTGGAATCCCCGTCTGGCCATCCAGATTTGCGTTTTACTAGTTTCCCAAAATCACTCCAGGCGAATTCCAGGATGGTTCATTCGAAGTGGAATGGCCGAATTCCTTCCCACTCCTTTCCCCCTGCCCTTTTCCGCCTTTAATGAACTCGAGGTCGACGAGGCGTAAAGCAATAAGGAAAAAAATCTCTTTGCCTTATTAGGTGACATTTTGAATTATATTTTCATCAAATTCGTAGGAATGAATATTAATTTTTAGTGTTTCCATTAGGTCTCTCTTCAAAATGAAATTATGAATGTATAATGTTATTGGTTCTTAGAGAAAACTACACGATGGATTTAGTCCTCAGCGTTTCACAAAGCAGTGCACAAAGTTTTTTACTGCAAAATGTATTTTACACATCTTATAGTGGTGTATAGTTTATTACATATTGGTTGTTTTTTTGTACATGTCTGACTCAATTACATTTGTTGTAACTTTCACACTGTTGGTTTGTATGGTGACAGCTAAGCATTACATTACATTTGCGAGTAAACATATCACGAGTTGAGTAAGGAACGCGTATTACCTGCGCACAAGGAACACAATAGTCCCACTTCTGTCCTGCAATTTGTATGACATTCGCTCCTGTCGGCCACACCGTCGGCTTCAATTGTCTTTAGGTTTCTTCAAATATATACACATCGTGTCATAATCATCATTATTTACTCCCCAGTATGGCCAACACAGGATTAACATAATAAATAAAATCCCCCTTTCGCGAAGCCGGACTTGAAGCGGCGATTTTTGGAATGTAAGGCCGGTGTATTAGGCAATAAGCTACCAGGATCGGCCAAACAAATATAAAGAGGTATTCCACGTCAAAAGATTCCCGGAACACGCATTACTGCTATAGCAACTGCCAGAGCCACCTGTCCCATGTAACAGCAACTACGATCGTCTTTAAGTTCACTCGACCGCGTTAACATACAGTATCTGCGACATCGATATCGGCGAAATTAATACGGAGTAAGTATAAATTATGCAGTTGGTGTCCTACCTCAAAGATGAATTACTTTACCACATAAAAAAAAAAAATATATGCTTTGTCAGAAACAGTAATATTTTAATCGGATCCATGTAAAGCTTTCAACATTTGCTGCACGACAAATACAAAAACGTGTTTCCACAAGTGTCAACAACTTGAGGAGAGGGTTGCGCGGACCACGTCATCTCGCCAGTACCCACGACAAGAATAGGAATACGCAACTCTGCCACCCAACAGTCCTGAACGGGGTTGTTATCTTTACCATGTTAATAACCCAACTATAAATATAAAATAATGTCATACTACATATTAATTGTTGCAGCATAATTACGCTCTCTTATCATCTTAGACCACGTGGACTCTCTATCAAATTTTAGCGTCAGTAACGTCATTTACCATTGAGCCAGCAGAATGGATTATGTTTCTCCTATAATGATCCCCTGTGGCCGACAAGGCGTTCCCTGCGTATATAATACAAGCTATAAAATCAGAAACACATAATACGGCGTATATAGGACTAGTTTGGCTTGTATGTATCTAGCAGCATTCAACGACTGCAGAAATCTAAAAATCAAAGCAAAATTAACACTTTTAAAGGGAGTGTACCATTTTAGAATGATGTGTAAGGTACTTCCGTTTCAGTCGTACTCATAACAAGTATATACATATCAAGTCCAGTGATGAGTGAAAAACCTTGATAATATCCCACATATTTACCGGTGTTTTAGTTTCTTGCCCCCGTGATTCGTGGATTTGAGATAGTCAGCTGATCGTGATTCGGTGTCTACAACAATGATTCGTTATTTTTCTTTTTCAAACGCAGCGGCGTTTCGCAATTATTTCGTGAAAAAACATACTGACTGAAATCAAATTTCAGCAGTCTATAGTTATAGTGTCCTCTCATATTTTGGGAAGCCTATAATAAGTATTGAATACGCTATTATAGTTCGTTCCTTGAACCCTGGAAGTGGTTCACTAACGAGAGCAAATAAACGTTCCTTCACTTAATACGGTCCAATTTCAGCCCCAAAAGCTTCATTCATTTTACGGAATTCAGCGACAGACAACAAACTACGAATTAGCTAGTTAGCTCTGCATTTTCAAGTACATCTTCAAATACAGCTGAATATTTACTCGCTACATGTGGAATAATTTAATACAAATTGAGAGGTAGTATCGCATTTTGGAGTAAGCATACCGCACGGGTAATACAATAAATTAGGGAACATCAAATTTCTTATTTATCAGTGTTAATCTGTATAGCTGACCAATTTTTGCAGTCTCTAATCTGGACACGCTCATTTCGGAATTTACTTTAATAACTGTGGCAACAACTGAAATATTCATATGAAATTTCTAAATGAAGTTTAATTTACCTAATTATAGCAATACCCAATTGCGTATGTTTTTATTCGTGACTCAAGTTTATAATTATAGGGGATTATAAATAAATAATTTTCTATTACAATATAAACATCTGAGAACTTTATTTCTTTCATATATAATCGAAAAGGCAAGAAACACAATAGTCCCAGTTCATGACGATAGTTTGTTGAGTATGTCCCATTGCTGGAGGAATTAGAATCGAAGGTGCTAGCTCTGAAGCTGGTTTGTAGGCCGCCCCTAACATGGAGTACAGACGCCTTCGGCCAGCTGCCCCTTTGGGGTACAGACGCTGCCTTGTTTCACCAGAGCCCCATTCGCCGCCACTTTTCAGAGTTCACAACAGGCCGACCATCAACCTTGGAGGTGCCACGGAAACAAGTCCTAGATGGTATGCGCCCTGAGGCTATTTCAGATTTCGCCGGAGCCCCCCCCCCCCCTATTTCACTTCACGTAATTTATGGACGCCCCCTAAAAACGGCGAGACGCTGAGCAAATGAACGGGAAGTTACCAAACTGAAGGAACCTTATACGGAAAGGGAGTTTGCAGAAATAGTAAATGAGAGACTAAAAAAATAAAAAGGAAAGAAGCAGACCAATAAACATGGAACAAAGAGAAAATAGTTAAACACATGGATCAGAGGAGAAAACCGAAACATGTTGAAGACGGGGAAAGAACAGAGCAATATTCATCAGAACTGAAATAACAAAACCCGCAAAAAAAAAAAAAAAAAAAAAAAAAAAAAAAAAAAAAAAAAAAAAAAAAAAAAAAAACCAAGCGTGAAGAAGTTACAAATATGTAAATAAAAAGTGAGAGGTTAAGTATCAAAACTAGAAAGTTTATAAAAGCAAGACTACATATTATATTCTTAAAAAGAAGCAAGATAACTTACAACTAATGGGTGAAGCAATCGTACCACTAGTAAATTGCCACTAGCAAATATCCACTTCAAAAGCAGAAACCTTTGGCTGTGATTATGGTAAACAATTATTTACGTAAATGATGGGTAATACACATGCCAGAAAGAAGAAGAAAAAACGGAGAATTTGAAATGCGGCGTAATTGAAGAAATCCGAAAATGAAGTGAAATGTGAAATAAGGAAAGAACAAGTTTTGAAAATTATGGCTGAAGAAAGAAATTAATTAAGGAATGGTTTACAATCAAACTCATTCAGGACTTCTTAGTTTGTTAGCTGAAGATAATGATTGTACGTAAAGATTATAGTTCGCTAAGCTTGGGACTGTAAAGACACCATAAAGATATGATCACAGAACACGAAGACATGAATCACTGCACGACAAAAAAAGTTAAATATGAGGCCATATATTTAAAAGATTTTCTTTAACAACTTTTACGAATTTAAGCCAATTTATTTTAAGATTGGGAATAATCTTAATAATTGAACAAAATATTTCACACTACAGCGATTCCACCATAAATAAACAAAAATCTTATACGTCTCCATTCGTCAGACTTAATTATACTTTATTCCCAAGATTTAAGATTTGTTTTGTTCTGTTTTATAACTTTGCATCTAGCTCAGTTATTTACGCAGAATGTCCTAGTTGTTTGAACAACTTTCTTGAAGGTTGGAGCCTATGCTTCAATTACTGCAAAATAAACATTACTAATTATGAACGCGAAGCATTACAAGTTAACTTGAACTTCACAAATATATAGTTTTAATAATGAGTCATATTTTAGTTTGAACGATAAGATTCTAACTAAGCAAATATTTAAAGAAAGAATTAATTAGAAGATAGAACAGAAATGCTTGATATGTCTGGTTATACGCACGCTACAACCAAACGCGTAACTTCATGGGTCGTTCTACAACTAGGTCAGTAGCGAGCTATTGCTATGGGAGGAGCGGCAACTAGCAGCCGAGGCGCCCGGGCCCGCCGAGTTATCCACCTCTGTGATTGGTACACGTGACCTCGCCGCCATTATGAACCCACATCTTGGGCGCAGTGATAGCTACCACAGACAAGTACAAGTGCATCCTGCTTAGTTCGAAGGCTGACAGTGACAAATCTGCTGATAAAAGTGAAAGTGTGTCAAGAGCAAGTTGTAGGGTATGGACGGAGCCTTGGAGATGAGGTTATCGGACGATGAAATGCTATAAGTGAACACTTACGTGTGGAAATATTAAAACAAGTGTAACAGCAATACTATTTATTTCTCAAAACTATAAACAAAAGCTGATATGAATTACCAGAGCGAGCTGCCATATACAGATTCGAAATTATTTTGCATTAGTAGTTTTTAGTTTAATTACTTCCATCAGAGAACGTAGCAGATTTCATGTTATCTAATGGGGTCAGCAATTAGTACACCTCTGGTCTTAAAGAGATTATTTTTTTATACAGATTTAATTTTTTGTTAAGGAAGCAAACCTATGGGGTAAAAAGTACTCCCATTAGAGAGCTAATTCATACTGTGCCTCACGAAATACAAATTATTTATTTACTAAATGAAATAAAATAAAGTGAAAGCCTGCTTGGGAACTTTAATATACCTAATATCGTAAACTGGTTTCTCTACCAAGCGAAACCAAGTGAGTTGTGCAGTATCCTCTATGTTCTTATAAGTCAGTGCCTTGAATTTCAGGAACCTTAGTACCAAGGACACTTCTCCGCCCCCCCTCCCGCCCCCATCTTCCTCTGAAAACGGTTTTCACTAACCAACGGAACAGAAAACATCGGTGTTTCATTCTTAGTTAGGCCCTAAATTCATTTATCGGGGCGTTGCACCGTGAAATGAAACACGTATTTTATTGGGTAATTCAGCACGTATAAAAGCAGTGAACAACAATTACTTCAAACTATAGTTCAAATAACATAACCAATATTGTTGTCTTGCTGCACAGTCTGGCCATGGGTTTCAGACTAGCGACTCATTCACTATCGCACAGCAGCAACTTTTTTTTTTTTTTTTTAAATATTTATCCAGATGCCTACAACAGTCATCTACTATATGTCTTCTTTAATGTTATAAACACCACCTGGCCTCAGCACGCGCAGGGTAAAGCCTGCCAGAAACGTTAACTGACCTCTCCTCTAGACTCCCTGTCGCAAGATCTAAACGGGTGCGCTGTCTGCCTGTAGTTACCCACACTAAAGACACTCTGTTAAGCCTACGCTAAAGAATGTCTTAGAATACAACAGCAACCTAGACAATCTTTGTATCAGCTCTTCTCTGGCAAATTAATATCAGAGTCTGAAGTAACATATTTTCATTCAACCAAGATTTTAATAATCAAATTACTGTTTCTCTATAATACATTTCGATTTGTCTCTCTTTGGTATGAATATACTGTCAAGCACAAACATCCTACTGAATGGTTCAGACTGTTCTATCATAGTTTGTTCGATTTAAAAATCCTCAACATGAATAGAATCACAAAAACAAATCTCGCGTACAGTGATTCGATTCAAATCGCAAAAGAGAACCCTATAATCTGATATACTGTATAGAAAAAGGAGTAAATGTTCAGAAATCAAAGTTTTAATGCTAGCGCCTGCCAACTTAACCTGCATTACCTATTTACAAATACTTAGTTTCATGATAGATGTACATAACGTAATTAATAGATGAAGTAACGACTGTAACACTTCATCGAAAGCTTTGTTAATAGTGATGACTTTCGACAAACTGGGTTATAGAATCGTAAATTTGACACCGTACGACGAATTAGTGTTTTTTTTGCTAGTGACGTCTCTACTTCTACGAAGGAAGATAATGGGATCTACAAATTGTTCACAATTGTTATTTTACGTTTACTACCATTCTTTGCATATCTCTGACATGAACAAAATTTACCGCATCTTTCTCTGCCACTGGTTGGCCTCAAGGTCAGCCATAGTTGTTGAGACGTCGAAAATAACGCCAGCTGGCCCGACCGTGACGAAAGTCGCCGTGGCCCAGCCCGCGCCGGATGTTTATTTCTGATGCCACGCTGTCAGAGGACATCCCTTCGTCATAGTTCAAGGTTGTAGCCACCAACACGATCGCGGCAATGAGGGTTCTGTCCCGCTTCAAGGTCTGTAGCTTATTCAGAGACATGTGCCGAATGCTAACGTGGCACTGTAGGCGGCCCAGTAAATGGGAAGCAAATTACTTAGGCTGAGCTCAGACAGTATGAGGAATGATGATTGCGGTATTAGCAACAATGGAAGGCGAATGATCTAAGCGTATTTGATCGTGGAAAAATTGTTGGGTCCTGACAAATGAGTCATTCCCTCTCGGCAGTACTGCAGACACTGAGATTTTCAAGAGGCCACTGTGTCAAGCGAGCACTTCGATTCCAATAAAAAGTAACTCCTGTCAACGGCAATTGCTGTGGACAACAGCGTGTGGGTACGCGAGGTAATCGTCGGCTAGCTTGCATTGAACAGCGGATAGACAAGTTATAGTGCAAAACGTCACTCAGCAATGTAAAGTGTAAGCAACACACCGTCGAGAATTATCTTCACAATATCACGAAGAGTAACAATAGACCCTCTGCTGACTGCCCATCGCAGGGCGCAAAGACTATCATGAACGCGGAAACATCGCCACTGGACACCAGAAATGTGGAAAAAATGTTGCCTCGACTGCTGAGTCGAGATTCACGTTGGTACATGCCGATTACAGGATGCGAGTACCAGCCAAACACCATGAAGCGGCGGTTACTTCTTGTAACTAGGAACACTTCAACCTGGTGAAGATGGAATTCTCGTTTAGGGATTGTTAACGTGCACTGAAATTGTACCCCTGATAATTGCATCTTCTACCCATACAGTTCAACGATATCGGGATATCCTTGACGACCATCTGCTCCCATTTATTCGCCCTACTAGAACCTCTTCCTTCAACAAGGTTAAATGGTTGGATGAACGCTCCACAAACATAAACTTGTTTCCCCGGTCAGAATCACATCGAGCACATCTGGCATCCCATCGAAACAGATGTTCGAGCCTCTCGGTAGAAGCCTGTTCAGGTATGCCCTTCCCAAAGCTTCCAGTGTCTTGTCGACTCCATGCCGAGACGAATCACCACCGTCATCAGAGAAATAGCGGGTGCTACAAGATTCTGGACAGGTATCCGTATTTTAGAAGCTCTACATTGTACACCGTTATACTTAACAGTATCAGTGCACTTGATGAATATAAATACAACAATATTAGAAGACAGTTAACTCACCATAACGGCTAAAAGAATGGGACTAAGAAAATAATCGATTTTTAATGTTCATGCATATTATCTTCAAAGTCTTTTGGAAACATTAACATTCATACTCTGCAGATAATAAAATTATGGCCTAAAAACTTATCTCAGTGTAACCAAATCGATAGCGACGTGAAGAACAATTTAAAAAAAAAAATGCTTTACGTCTCTTAACAGCGAGGTCTTTAGAGACGGGAAAGGAATGGGAAGGAATTCGGCCATGGCCTTTTGAAGGAAACATCCCGGTATTTGTCTGGAGTGATTTGGGAAACCATTGAAAACCCAAATCTGGATGCCCGGACGGGGATTCGAACCGCCATCCTCCCGAATGCGAGGCCAGAACGCTAACCGTTACACCACCACCCTCGGTGTGAAGAACTAAAGAATACATCCGGGTATCAGTGTGCCTCCCAATGTCCCTGATATTTTTCTTTTGTCCTTATGACTAAATACGTATATATGTTAATGAAAGTAGATGTTTGCATCTTAAACAAAAAGTCAAGTGAAAACTACATACTCTGCCAGACAATACCATCTTAACCACTGTTCTATGTCTGTGAGACTTTTGTAACGGCTGTAGCAGCTCTGCTCTGCCCTTTCTGGAATAGTATTAAAATCTTCCGATACAAGTTGCATAGAACGAAAAAGTATTCTTGAATTCGTTATCTAATTTACATACGTGCTTCATTACTACAAAATTTGACCTATGAATCTAAATCTGAAATTACTTTTACGACTGAGCTTGTGCGTTTGTTACAGTACTTTCTATTGTTATAAACTTATAACCAAATACTTCAGAGAATCGACCTTTCTGAGGCTTCAAAACCTTAATGTTTACTCATGAGCAAGCGGCTTCTTTATGATTGTCATGCGAATAACCTTGCACTTTTTTTCCAGTTTAAAGTAGTTATTTTTTGTGCCTTGTTGAAACAACACTGGGATTACATTGCATCTCTGAACAATCAGCAGATCTCTACTTCACTATACGTAACAGCATCATTAGCTAATACTCTTAACTGCTGTTAAAGTTGTCTCTAACACCGTTTATAAAAATTAAAAAAAGTGGTCATACAAAATTTTATTGTAAGAAACTGGTTGTAACTAGCAGATTACTGGAAGCTTCGCACTCTGCAACATATTGTGACGGTCTACTTGCGAAATCAAATATCCATTTTATCTTATTTGTCGTATAGACAAACTGATCTACTGCTCCACGATTATAAAATTTACAATACACTACATAAAACTGATGAAGTGAAGAGTGGCTTTACACCGTACATGGCACACTGTCTAGCAGATACCACGGAGGTTGTTGGGCAGTAAATTTGTCGCAAGTTGTTGGTGGGATCCTCCAGGTGGATTAGACTCGATCGAAAGCTGGATTTCCGTTTTTCTTCCGCATCTAATTGACGTTGAATGGGGTGTTGCTGATATGATCTGACCAAATAATATTTTTTTTCCCATTTGAAACATGAATCTGGAGCTTTATGCAGTACTGAGAAAACTGGCGAATAAACTGTGAGTACTTTGCTCATTCAAGCTGCTTGGTCTTTTCTGAGATGTTGGAGGCATCATGTTGCTGCAGTACTGAAGTCCTTCTCAGAGTGTCCGTTATGATCGTCAAGGTTTCGATACAGACTATATTAATTCACATGGCTGCACAGTATTCGGAAACTGGGTAGATTAGCTTCAAAAAAAAATTTAGATTAGGGCAGATTCTCCGTAGACTGAAGCAGTGGCAAAGGGTTTGTTGTCTTCTGACAAGATTTTAACTTTTAATTGTTAGTGCAGCGGCGCCAAACTGGCAAAAAATTTTGAAGACATTTTGTGGAAATTCATGCATACAATGAACAGTGATCCTTACAGTTGTGCCAAACTACTAGATCTTTACTTTTAAACACACATCTTCGGTGGCAAAAGCCTCAGTTTTGAACGTTTCATCTAATTTCTTTAACTATCAATTATATACAAAAAATAAAAACAAAATCAGCACCATGAATGAAATAAATGTTTCCCATACGTAACCACCGTGAATTTACGGAACAGTATGGCAACTCTAACCTGACAAAAATGTGTATGTTTTGAAGCCTTCAAGGGTTGAAATAATAACAGCTGAAATTCGCGTAGTCGAATCGAAGTGAAAGGAAAACGGTTTGCTAAGCTGCGTGTATCCGAGTACGCAGGTCATTAATTTCGACGAAGCAAACTACGAATGTGGAATAGTTTCAATATACGCAAACACGAGAGCCAGGCAGAAGGCATGAACGTTTCTTATGATAGATGTTCACGTATTGTGCTACTTGAATATAGTGCCTTCTGTTCCTAGTAACGGAGAGTGTGATTTGCAACCCTACTCAATTTCACTCTCAACCAATACCATACTCTAAAATAAATACGAAAAGGTTTTTTGTTTTACGCCTCGTCGACGCCGAAGTCATTCAAGGCGGGAAAGGACTGGGGTACGGAAAGGGAAGGAATTCGGCCATGGTCTTTTGTAGGAACCATCTCGACACTCGCCTGGTGTGATTTGGGGAAATCATGGAAAGCCCAAATCTGGATGGTCGGACGGGAATTCGAGCCCGCGTACTCCAGATTGCAAGGCCAGAGCGTTAACGTTCACCTTCCACGCTGGGTGGAAAGGGGTTTCCACCACGATACTTTCTATGGTGCCTGCGGGCATCACTACAGTCCAATACAGAATGAGCAAACGTCAGCATACCACTTACAGCAAACAAAGCGCTTCTACCACGGTCAAAACAATCTTGCTTGTAATGTAGAGGGAATGTGTCATTGACTTTTGCACAAATACACAATGAAACATAACAATATTTTGGAGTTAATTTCCATATTTATGGTAAACCGGGATGCTGCAAATGCGAACTGGCTCAGGACTGTAGTGGCTGAGAACATAAAATTAAGTGAATGTTACTTATAAGCAATTGTTACTATTCAGTAATCCGGTATAACTACATGATAGATTACAGAAAGATATGTACAAACTGGGTTAACTGAAACTAACTGAATAATGGGATACTCTAAGAATAACTGGAATATTTCAATAAAAACAATCAGCACTATAACAACAATAAGCGATATTTGTGATTCAATATAATATTACAGATTGTAATAGCAGCTGTAACTGTTATAACTGTAAGTAAGACCAAATGTAATATTATAGAATTAATTAGACAGTAAGTCAAAGTGTAATGGAACTGTATGCCAAATTCTTTGTATGCAAATATTTTGTTCAAACCTCAAAACACTATGTAATCAACAATGTAAAAATTAATATGTAGGGCCTAATTTAGTCACTAAGATATTAAGTTGTATAAATGAAGGGTAAATAAAAAAAAGTCAAATCAAAGTGAAACTCGCCAGGAAGCATGACATTTTCCAATTGGCACATTATATTTTCCATAGTCGAAAACTCATTGTAGGATGAGTCGTCGACAGTTCATCTCAAGGAAAGATGGGTGAACAGGTTATCTGTGAAGCGACGAACAATATCACAACGTTGTGCTAAACTTGCGACCCTGAAAGGTTCACCGCTACTGTGACAAGTGTGGCTCTAATCTGGGGTTTATAAAACCAGCCAAGAGAAATCACTCCGGAATTTTAATCATTGGACAACTAGAGACTTTGTACAGATGGAAATTTAATTATTGGACGACTGAAGACTTTGTACATATAGTCTGTTACCTGAATTGATAGCCAACGTTCATTTTCTCTAATAGTGGTATATACTGAAAAAAAAGTTGATAAAATACATATTTAAAAGCAAAATTACTAATAGAACTTCAGTATAATCATAGCGCCATGAAACCTAATTTAACATAACCAATGGCACACAAGACAACTTTTCATATTTTCTGAAAACAAAATGCTTTGAAACTTCGTTAATATAGACGTTAAAAAAACTTAATCCACAACACGATTGTTGCATACTAAACTAGTGTCAGAAGTAAGGCGGCTAATTCATTTTCTCTTGGACCTACAGTTTAACCTGGAATCTGATCCACGAAATTTAGATATTCTTTTCCCCGATTAATTTTCTGTAATTTATTAATATAACACGATGGCGACAACAGATATGAAATATATGCATTGTGGGGAGCATTCTTGATTCAGTTTCAGAATCTATAGAATGTAATTAAATGATATATACAGTAATAAATTAAATACTAAAAAGTAAACACATCATAAATATGTTAATCTACGCATATGATTTTCATTCTTGCAAGTTTTAAAATTATTTTAGTCCGAGTTCTTA
The DNA here is from genome assembly GCA_031002005.1 of Vandiemenella viatica. NCBI lineage: Eukaryota > Metazoa > Arthropoda > Insecta > Orthoptera > Morabidae > Vandiemenella > Vandiemenella viatica. Next base: position 221,669,082 of record JARYHS010013630.1, read on the forward strand.
GCGAAATATTTTTAGGGGCGAAAGGAACAGAACAAGCAGAATTTTAAAGTGTACTGTTTTGAAATGTTTAAGTCTAGTCGCCCATCGAAAGTGGTGCGCAGAAACAGCGACCTCCGCCAGACAAGGACATTGCAAGGTCATATGCAGGGAGCAGAAAACAAGTCCGCTAACACTGTCAACAAACAAATCACATCATAAGGCCGCTTTAACAAACAACTTTTCCTTTTTACAGCGATCTTCTTTCCTTGATTGGTCATCGTGAGAGCATCGTGAAACGATACAGTTTCCAAACGAGGCTGTAAGCAAGAACATGGTAGCTTACTACGATAGCAACAGGTTGTACAGCAAATCATAACATCTATTGGTTGCCGTTCCCAGTTGAAACAGACAGATTAGCGAATGAAGAGTTAATAAGGCAAGGACTATTATATTCAACACATATTGAAACCTATAAGATTTTTTAAATTTTTGGCTTTTCTGCAGCAAAGTCATTAGAACAAGAAGAGGACCAAGAATTGGAATGAAATCGCTCAAGCCCTTGCATTCACCACGAGTGATTTCGGGAATCCACGGGAAACAGAAACCCACATTGTTGGAACTGTAATCGATCCCGGGGCCTCTAATGCTTGTAGCTAACCCACCAGGCTTGGATAATGCATTATTAGTGCAATAAGTTTCGAAATATTAGTTACTTTTTGGGTTCCGCAGAATATACTTTATTACTGGCTTGTTGTGCGTGTCAGTTTTAGCTTACACGAATACAGGATTAACGAAGACTATAGGAAGTTTATTATTTGGTTGCAACATTATAGAAGCAAGGCATAAGATGTAGTATTTCACTTCAATACTATTTTTCCATTCTCCTTCCTCCTTTATGGGCCTTACGCCTCATCGACGTCATTTAGAGGCGGGGGAGGAATAGGAAGGAATTCGGGCGTGGCCTTTTGAAGAAGCCATCACGACATTGTCCTTGAGTGATTTCGGAAAAGCAAGGAAAATCGAAATCTGGATGGCTAGAAGAGGATTCGAACCAGCGTCCTCCCGAATGCGAGGCCAGAGTGTTGCTGCTCACCCACCATGCTCAGTATTTTTCTAAGTTTTTTTTCTATTTAAAACTTTTTCGAGATTGTTATAATGCAGTAAGCCTAATTATTTATAAATACGTAATAGCAGTAAGTTATAATACTTGGCTAAAAGGAATTCATAGTTTGTTGCTTCTGGTTAAGAATATAACAAATGTGAGAAAATACGATACTGTTGATGAAGAGTTTTGCGGCCACATTCGTGTCGTTCCACTTTGTAACAGGTGCTTTGTTTGGTATTCAACTAATTCTCTAAGCTAGTTAGAATGAACCTAGTTAAATCATCCTTATAATGGTTGATAATGCTTTAGGTATCTTACAGAAGTAATGACAGTGAAATAGCAAAAATGATTTAAATTCCTACGTAAGTTAAAACTGGTGTCGCTGAGAAATTTTTAGAAGTGATAACAATGCAAAAAAGCAAACTGAAAACGCATTAGCGTGATCCTTAGAGTATTCAGGTCAAGTTACAACACATTCCAGGCACAGAGTTTTGGGGTTTTGATCAGTATGAAGAAAGACGTGACGGCAACCAATTTCGAAACACTTAACTTTCTAACTCGAAAGAAATGTCGATGGACACATCTTTGAAAACGGACCACAAGAGTTATGAACCCATCTGCCGTGAAACGAAACTGTTGAATAATATAATGCGTACACAGATGAAGATGTATCAAAACGATTAGAGAGAGGTGATATTACATGCCGTTGAAAGAACATCCAATGTGATAAACTTTTGGTTTGAAAATGAATCCTCAGCGTAGTCAGTTTTCGCGAGTAGAGGGCGCTGGGCAGCAGCTGGCTCGTGACTCTCCAGATTAAAGGTCACGGGTCAGCGATCCATCTGACGGTACTACCACACAGCGTCAGCTCGCCGTCTTCAAAGTCACTCTCCACTCCTCCATTTACTGGACCAAGCTCTACGTCTTTGTAGCAAACTAATAACTCTCGGGTGCAAGCTATTGTGTTATAAACTGTGCAGAATTTGCATTTAAGTGATCGTCACCTCACTTATTCCGGAACAATATGGACAGTCATACATGAAATGGTAGTTAAATTCATGGATACCGAGACACTATTAGAACAGCACTAATGAGGTAACGTTTACGGTAAAGCCTCGTCAGGTCATTAAGGTAAGTTCGAATATATATATATATATATATATATTTATTTATTTTTTCTGTCATCAGTCTTTCGACTGGCTTGATGCAATTCTCCATTCCCTCCTATCTTGTGTCAACCTCTTCATCTCTACATATCCCTTACAACACACGTCCTCAATTATCTGCTTCATATATTCTAATCTGTCTTCCTCTACAGTTCTTACCTTCGACTATTCCCTCAACCAGCAAATTAACCAATCCCGCATGTCTCAAAATTTGACCTACCAGTCTCTCTCTTCTTTCTGTAAGCTTCCTCCACAAACTTCTTTCCTCACCCATCATTTCCAAAACTCCTTCATTTCTTACTTTGTCTGTCCACATAATTTTCAGCATTCTTCTGTAGCACCACATTTCAAATCCTTCAATTTTCTTTCTTTCCGGTATTTCTAAAGTCCATGTTTCGCTACCATAAAGTGCTGTGCTGCACACATAGAGTTTTAAAAAGTTCTTTCTAATTCCTAAATAAATATTTGAAACGAAAAGATTTCTCTTTTTCATGAAGGCTCTTTTTGCTAGTGCTATTCTGCTTTTAACATCATTCCTGCTTCGGCCATAGGTTGTAATTTTGCTTCCCGAGTAACAGAATTCACTTACTACTTCTATCTCATGTGATTCTATTTTTATATTTAATCTACTAGTATTGGCATCATTTCTGTTACATTTCATCACTTTAGTGTTGCTTTCATTTATATTCAGTCCAAAACCTTCCTTCAGTATTTCGTTCTTGCCATTCAGTAACTTCTCAATATCCTCAGCCCTCTCTTCTAGCAAGACAATGTCATCAGCAAATCGTAGCATACTAATTTCTTCTCCCTGAACACTTATGCCACATGGAAACTTTTCTTTGACTTTCTTTATTGCTTCTTCTACATACAATTCGAATATAATAAACATTAAATGCGAAAGAAAGGTGACGATCATAAAACTGTGCACACTCTCCAATAGTCTATTAATTGCGAGAGTAACTAATAGACGGGGACGTCGCAACACTCACTATCATGTGCATCATATAATTGTTTGGTAAATGGTTGAAACGCAACACACCTCATCGATTCTTCCCAAATAAAGGTGATATACTGCAGTAGGTCAAAAAATATCGTAGCTTATTAAATAATTATTTAAAATTACGAGTCATAAAAAACCGGATTTAGTAAGCGAATGGTTATGAAATATTCAGACTAATTTTATGTTTTTTGTAACTGTATCTGTAACGTTCAGTAGGCTTCCGTGTGAGCTTACTGGACGCCAGAAACAGTGATCACTGTGAGTGAGAGGGAATTGCTGAAGAATAGGTAATGTAGCGTACTAGCTAGAAGGCTCCCGATTCACGTATTACTTCTAGACACCACCAAACTTTCAGAAACTAAATATGCTGTCCGTTTAATCGTACAACATTCTCCGATGTCTTTCTTTATATGAAAGGATGTTTATAAAATTTTATATGATCTCTCATATTTCTTGTGTCTTTAGCAACAGCTGGAATTTCCTGTGCTCGAAAATAAATTACTCCCTGGGTTCCAGTAACCACATACAGGTCTATACCAAAAATAGTAGGACTGATTTTTTAATTTTTTATTTATTGAAGATATCTTTACAATTCCTTAATCCTCTTCGAAATAGCACCCTTAGGCAGCTACACGCCAAAAATTACGCTGCTGCCATTGGCCGTACGCCTTCTGGAAGTAAGATTCGGGGACGCTGTTGAGAGACCTCGTCGATGCTGCTTGAACGTCCTGGATTGAGTCAAACCGCTGTTCCTTCAGCTGCTTTTTCATCCGTGGGAATAAAAAAAAAGTCAGTTGGAGCCAGATTGGGACTGTAGGTGGGGTGCAGCAACGTTGCAACTCCGAATCGGGCCAACAGTTTCCTTCCACGTCCTCCCGTCCAACGAAGGCCCGCATGAGCAAATCAAAGATCAAGACAATGCTGATCGTGTTTTTTGACCATCGTGGGGTGATTCATAAGGAGTTAGTTTCCCCTGGGGACTCTGTCAGTTCGAACTTTTACGTGCAAGTGCCAGCCCGCCTGTGAGACCGAGTGAATCGCGTCCGACCAGTCATCTCCGCCAACTGGACTCTGCATCACGACAATGCGCCGTGCCAAGGCGCGCCGTCATGAGGCAATTGTTGGCCCGAATCGACATTTCCGCGTTGCTGCACCCTGCCTACAGTCCTGATTTGGCTTCATTTGACTTTTCTTACTCACACGGATGAAAAAGCAGCTGAAGGAACAGCGGTTTGACTCAATGCAGGACGTTCAAGCAGCATCGACGAGGGCTCTCAACAGCGTCCCCGAAACTGACTTCCAGAAGGCGTACGGCCAATGTCAGCAGCGTAATTTTTGGTGTGTAGCTGCCTAAGGGTGCTATTTCGAAGAGAATTAAGTAATTGTAAAGATATCTTCAATACATTTTTTTTTTTTAAATCAGTCCTACTACTTTTGGTATATACCATGTAAATCCCAGATAAATTATCGACGTGCGGTGCTACTTCCTTAGCAATATAAAAATAATAAATATTTTGTGATTCAAAGTTTATAGACAGATAGATAGATGAGATCCCCGTAAATCTTCGACCGAGTCCCACTTCTAGGCGCTGTATCTGTCGGCAGACTTACGTAACACAGTCAATGGCCGCCCTGCTTTCTCTGCCTGTCGCATTATTGTTCTGTCCAGACTTGCAAGATGAATGAAAATCCAGTTCTTTTTTTTTTTCCCTCAACATAAATACCTATCTGAACACCTGGAGATTCACATTATTCGGAGTCTGCCTTATTGGGAGGATAATTTATTGATTCATTCCAGTTAGTCTGAATCTACTGCTAACATTCTGCGAAACTCAATGACGTAAGAAAAATAGGGTTTTAGAATTCAGTCTAGCCATGAAAGAATGATGTCTGAAGAGTGAGTAGAAATTGAAATTCTAAACGCAATAGTTATTTATATGCAGGGGCGGCCCTAGGGCGGTGCGAGCGGTGCGACCGCACCGGGCGCCGTCATATGGGGGGCGCCGAAACTGCAGTGAGAGATCGTCTGCGCAAAAAATGAAAAATAAATTCTGTAATAATCCAGCTTGCTGTTCACATTTTTTTAAAATAAATTAATCATCAAGAAGAAGTTATAAACGTAAGAGCTTCCGTTTAATATATAGTCCGAGTCAGCTCGAGTGACTCCATCCCAGAAAACAACAAATAGTCCCATAATTAGCACTCTCCGGTGTCACGCCGCACCTCCCGCACCTCTTTCCTGCCTTTTCGGCTGTAATCTTGCAGTGGATCTACAAATTTTCCGAGAAGGGTTAAAGACCTGCGACTGTCGGCCCTTCAAATATGAATTTATGAATTTGCCGCCTGCCGCAGTTTAAAGCTATTATTTGATTTGGCGCTCAGGGCAGAAGAGCTAAGAAAGCAGGTCACCGCTTACGAATTTGTCACTTTTGTCCCTTTAAACATGATTTTGCCGCCCGGGGTAAGCGCCCCGGTTTGTTCGCCTCTAGATCCGGCACAGTCATTTGCCTGAGTTGCATGTGCATGAGGCGAGATTCAACCTATTTATCTATTTCTACAATGTTAGACCTTAGGTGATTGCAATTAACGTTTGTAGCGTAGATATTTGCAAAATGTAATGTGTCTTTTACAGACAAGACGTGTCGCTACATTTTTTTCCTAAAAGAAAAGACTAAACCAAGGTAAAATTGAGGAGGTTTCAAAATTGTTTGCAAAATTTCTTAGAGATGTCATCTAAATCGTCGTCATCAGAACTACTTCAACACGTGATGGAAGAAAACTTATTTTATAGAAGTTCTTCAGACGAGGCTCATAATGATAAATAGCAGCATGTACAAGAAGATTTTGTTATGGCCGCAATGTTGTCTGCACTTCAAAATGGGGTATACGAGATATACAACGTCGCAAATTATGATGATATTTGAAAATGTTGCTTATTGACCCTGCAATCAGAGATGGAATAATTATTCGAGCAACGAAAAAATCCAAGAAAAAAAATCATAGACGTCATTTCTTAAAAACGCATTTTCAGAGTATTATCAAATGGAGAAACTTATAAAAGAAGATGGCTTGTTTACTCTAAATCTGCAGTTAAAGTATATTGTTTTTATTCTTGTCTATTCTTATTTGGGAAAAGAAAATTTTTATGACTAGAGCTACTTATCAGAGCATCTCAAAACTCACGAAACTTCCTCACATCGCCAGTACACCATGCTGAGTTGGAGAGAAGCGTTGATTACACTGAAGAACCTCAACATAATAGGCAAGCATTTGTAAATGCAGACTGAAGACGAAAAATCACGGTAGGTTTCTATTCTCGAATGAATGATGTACAATATAGTCTTTTTAACATGCAGTAATTGTTGTTCAGGGGAAGCTTTGGATCTGAAACACTAAATACTTCTAATAATTGTAACTAACAAGATATATTTAAACTGCTAGGAAAATATGACACTGTGATGATGGAGCATCTCCGCCGTATTGCAAATAAGGAGACTAATGTCTATTATTTTGGAAGATGTATTTAAAACGATTGAAGTTCTTAATAAAATTTTGACTATGGTTAAGTCATCTAAATACTTTTCCATCATACTGAATTGAACTCCTGTTGTCAGTCACGTCGAACAATTATCTTTAACATTGCTTTTGTTGACACTAATGATGACGTGAGTGTTTCGTTGCTTTTAAGCATGTAAGTGACTATTTGGGACCTGGGAGCTCTACTCACTGGCCTGTATATTAATGATACGATTTGGATATGAACGATTTTCGAGGCCAAAGATACGACAATTGATCCAATATGATAGGAGAAAACAAAGGTGTCCAAAGCAGAATTCTTAACCAATATCGTCTCAAGCTTTTTTTTTATCCATTTAGCTGTCATTAAATTTGGTAATAGCAGGTACTGCCAAAACATCAATTAGATCGGTTTCTGTGTCCGGATTTCTTTAAAGAATATTTGTTCTATTTTTTCAGTCAACTAAGCTATTGGAAGTGGTATGCAAGAACTTAGAAGCACTATTACCAAAAAAAAGCGACATTCATTAGGAGAATAGAGTTTCTTGCCTTGCTGCTGACCATTATCACTATTCTTCAATTCGTGACGCCCTTCCGGAAATGAATTATTCACTTGCAGCAACAGAGGCCTTGTCCCAGAGCCATATCATGGAGAAATTTGAGTTTATAATTACAATGGTGATTCGGTATTGTTTGAAGTATTATTGTAAGCAAGGCTATCCAGGATGAAAGGAGATTCATGAAACGCTTTAAAATTTCTGTGAAAAATCTCGGAATTTGAGAGAGAGTACCGGTGTTATTCGTCTGCTCTGATAAAAACTAGAGAAATTACCTTTAATTAAGTCAGTCAGATACCAAAGGAAGATGAGATGGAAACAGATCCCGAAGAATTGTTTACAATGAACTTGTTTTAGCATCTGATCGCTACAATTAAGAAGGCTAAGTCACTCAATTTTCTCAACTATCTAAAGTTAATGATGCAGTGTTGTTCTTACACATTATGAAAACAATTCCTGAATTGTAATAATTGAAATAATCCTGTGCAGATTTAGAAATGAGTTTAACGAATGGAGAAAAATGTAGTATATTGAGTTGTGAATTGACTGAGGAACTTTCTAACTGAAACTATTGGATCTTGAATCGGCAAAACCAACAAAAGTTCAACTTTCGAAACAAAATGGTTAACAGGATATTACTATTACTCCTTGAGTCAATAAAAGTGGGTGTTGGAGGATGCATTCCACCAATCCTAATGTGTAACCATTTAAACATAGGAAGGGAACACGCGCCCATGGGCTATTTTTAGGAACCATCCCGTCATTCGCCCGGAGCGATCTGGGAAAACCATGGAAAATCCAGATCAGGATGGCGGAAATGATTTATCGAGAACTACTCCTGTCAGATTTTAAGTTTACTCACCTGGTAAATCCTTTCTATTCCATTCCCTAATCGCTCGTGGAAAAATGAGTACAGAAATAAATCTGTTCTGACCCCGATTTTTTATTTTTTTATTTTTTTAAATGCTTAACGTCTCCTATAACAACTAGGTCTTTAGAGACGGGAAAGGATGGGGGGCAAGGAATGGGAAGGAATTTGGCCATGGCCTTTTGAAGGAAGCATCCCGGCATTCACCTGGAGTGATTTGGGGAAACCATGGAAAACCCAAATCTGGGTGCCCGGACGGGGATTCGAATCGCCGTCCTCCCGAATGCGAGGCCAGAACGCTAGCCGTTACACCACCAAGCTCTGTCCCCGATTTCTCTTATTTTCACTGTCATTCCTAGATATGAATGTTGGTGGTAGTAATAATTGTTTTGTGTCATTCCGAAACAAGTCAGTCGTGAATTTTTCAATTAGCTTCTGTCTAGAGCAACGCCTTCGGTGTTCCAGGTCTTCAAACCTAACTCCCTCAACATCGCACTTACGCTTTATTTCGATTTTATTACAATATATTTCAGAATGTGTGGACAGCACTTAGAATTTTGCTAACGACACCTGTAACTGTCGCTAAAGGAGACCGAAGTTTCAGTAAATTAAAATTTATTAAAACTTATTCACGGTATACTCGGACTATCGACAGACTTTCAGATCTTGCAATTTTATCTATAGAAAATGATATTGCCAAAGTGAAAAAACGAGGAAGTTGGCAATCTAGGCCTTTTAATTATAATTTTATTTCCTCATTTTTTTTTCAACATTTTTCTTAAAAGCTATATAAATCTGATGTACACGTGATGTGAGCATTGCGCATGCTATAGTAGCGTAATTTAACCTTTTTAAACATATAGTGTTCGTTTTCACTGTTGTTGTTTCTCATTCTTACCATTGCTATCCTATACACTAATATTTCTGAAGTTTGAGTGTTATTAATGTATAAGGACTATTTTCTGACCTCGGTTTTTTCTCTATTGGAATTCATAACGCATTCATATACGTATTCGAATCCCACGGAAACTACTTTATCCTAAGCCATCCGGCCGTATCGACGTGAAACAGTAACAAATATTTTAAAAAAAAATACATTTCTAATTTTAGTAGGATGTAAAAAATGAATGTTTTCTTTAATCTGTCTATAAGACACCTTAAACACGAATAAGCGATTGCATATTTGGGGCGCCGCAATGAGATCTCGCACCACCTGAAAAACTTTCTAGGGCCGCCTCTGTTTATATGACACGGGACCCAATTCACACCACACATTATGCTGTTCTAAAAATAAATTTACAGTTTGTTGTAGCCTACTGAAATTGTCTGAAAAAGCCGACGATCAGCAAAATTTCGTGTTTCGTACTTCGCCAAGTGTGGAAAGGCCAATAACTTTTCAGACCACACTCGTGCGATGATTGATTTCACAGGAATTATTTTCGAGAGGAATATCGTTGAAATCACTGTCACGCACCACACATTCACGAAATCATTTTCGCCATTTCATTAACATCAGTCAGCTCCCCTTCCTTTAATAAAAAAACAAACACCAACAACGTCGATTACTACATGCTAGAAGTACACACCAACCACTTCCCACAGAAAGTCCGAACGTTATAAAAAAAAACTTAATAAATAAACATAGAAAATTAGAAACCACCTTTCGTTGCGTTATTTTCTTCGTCTGAGGTAGGAGAAAGCAGAGAGCGCAGCTGCTGTTCATGACATTTCCTGTAGGCGATATTAGTTGATAATATTTTTACTCTTTTCTTCACTTCTTCAGTAACCTGATACAGAGCATGTTGCTGGTATATCAGCTTTATAAGTTTTTGTGAATTGAATTAATACTGCACTTTTCAGGGGAAGCATGAAAATTAAGATTGGTATAATATTTGATTCAATATTTAATTCGCGAATTAAATACAAGATATTTGTTGCGTTGTAATTCCTTCACGTTCCCTGCGATCAGTTTGTAGCAAATTAGAGTGATTTTTTTTTTTCGAATATTGTGCCAAAAAAATTTCCACGCGTTATTTAAAATTATAATGATCTGATACATAAAAGTGGTGAGAAATGAGTTTATTCTGTACTAAAAAATATAACTTTTTTTTTTCTTCAGAAAGACACATCTAGAGCGGTCTAGCCGCAGTGTTGTTGATAATGATATCCTTTAGGAAGACAAGAAATTGAATCCCGTCCTCGTTAGAATTTAATTATTTGTTAGCATATTTGTTTAATCTGCCCCAGCTTTCATATCAAACCATCACACTTAGATAGACCAGGAGTAAGAGAAATATGTAAACATGCTCCTTAACAGATATCCAATTCTACAACTTTCCTCCAGGTTGCGGCGGTACCCCTGCACCTTCGGCAACCAACACTGCGCGTTGCCGTGGTCTCCGAAATTAACGACTGTAACTATACAGCGGTGTCTATCTTGTTCCTACCAAAATAAAGATCACTAAGCATTAGGCATTTTGAAATTTTTGAAATACAGATTTCTGGTTCAACTAAATTCTGGTGTATGTATCAGTGTGTAAAAAATTCGTTAGTAACTAAGTTCTAAGCACGTCAGAAATGAGGGATGGAATGCAGATTTCTTGCTCAAAACTTAAATAATTTTTAAAAGCTTAAAAAACTCATTCCCTCTGTTGTAGAACGTTGCGGCGCATGCCCACTGAACACGTAATGCTTACATATTTCAAAGCAGTTTCACGTTAATAATCTAGGAAGCATAGTAGTTATTTTTTACGTTTTTTCGCATAAAAGACGCTGGAAAGCCAAAATTGGAAGGTCTCTTATTAAGAAGCTGAATCAATGCTGAATACTAAATATTAACATTGTGAGAATGACTCATGCAGTGGGGAAAATATTTCTAGGGCTTCCTTCTGCTACTACGGAACGGTTCAAAACCTATTTTTATCTTACGGAGTTGTAACAGAGTATTTATGCAGCGTAAAACTCGACTGGGAATGTCTCTAACAAAAAGGTTTCAGATGCCACATATTTTTCGATGGCGAATATTCTCGCTAAAAATATATATAGACTGCACTGTGAGATTCGCGTAGGAGAAGTATTAGCCTGATTAAGGTCACACTGGTCACCTGCGTTAAAATCGATTCAAGAATAAGGAGCACTTTCGAGACGCATTACCGACCACTCAACGTCAAGTGAAGGTCAGAGTAACGCAACGCCACTACAAACAACTGCATGGTGACAGCTACAGAGAAGTACAGTAGCTCTGGCTCGGGAAATACCGTCGTTTCCAAGCTAAGCATCTTGTGTTTGGTATGATTAAAAAAAGTTTCCAACACTAAGCTGCCAAGATGTAGAGACTATTTCATCCTAGTGCACAAAGGACTACAAATTTTGTCCGCATTTCGGTAGTCAAAGTGAAGAGAAAGTGAATGAAAATCCTGAAACAAATACCAGATAGGTGAGCGTAAGATTAAACACGTCTGACATTTTTGAACTAGGGAGGAAAGCTTTTACACCCAGATCGCGCTCAGAATGTTCGTATTTAATATATTATGTAATCAATCAACATAATCCTTTTTTTGTCTTGTTTAGAAGGAAATTTGTAACAGCAATTAGCTATCAACGTATGGCGCGACCTTGTTCTGATGTACGAATCGACATAAACGATTACAAAAGATATTTTACACGGCGTTTCCAATACTCGATGCCATTTTTTCAAACATCAACTACTTCTCAAATGAAAAACTATGTGGGATATGCGTAGTGGTGTATATGATAACGTTTCATGATATTTTAACAGTAAGCTATAAAACAGTTACGTTGAGAAATGTATAAGTAGGCCCACATCTAACCTCTCCTGATCCTATTCTCCAGTACTATTTTTAGGACTTTTTTGTTTGATGACAAGTACATTCCCTGTCTGCCTGCAGAACGTTTCAACACACTACATTATAGCAGCAGCGACTGTAGCAAAATTTTGCTGCCACAAATCTACGGTTGACAATTTAAACAACCTGTGTAAAGTATAGTCTTAATCAATGGATTAATCGACTGCTAAGACAACGACATGGCGAGGGCAGGTCGAAGTAATAATATGTATCCATAACTTGTGACAGAAAGTTACAGGTAGGTACCACGATTGGAAAACGTTGGTCGTTATTCACGTATGAATGTATAAATCAAATCAGACGTCTCACGTAGTTCCCATTTTTGCTGTATAATCGTTTTCATTTCAACGTTGTGGGCTCTGGACTCTCTAAATATCTTTAAATAAATGAGTCAGAAAGAGCTGGTATCGATTTCAAATTTTAAGCGCAATTCACTGTATTTTTGGGTGATTAAGTTATAAGACTCCTTGACAAAAATAGAACAAATTTTAGCCATGAAATGATAGTAAGTAGGAAAGTAACAGCCAGAGAGAGAGCGCGAGCGAGTGACGCGGTGGCTTCCTGCAGCCGGGTCGATGACCTGGCCCCTGCTCCGCCGCCCCGCGGACCCAACAGTCGCCAAAAATCAACAGACGCCACAGCCATCCGTCAGATAATCCCGTCCAGTTATATTCCTCTGCACTCAAACATTACGAACTGCGATAAATCTCTTGGAAAGCATCACCACTGCAGCAGGATCATCATACCAATCCAAATATTTTACTATAAGACACTTCAGTACAATTCAGATTACATATCACAAGCCTCTTTAAGTGACTTGAAGTCACTACGTATTGGACATCTGAAACGATTGAATCACTATATTGAGAGATTAACAAGTACTGAGCTTTTCGCACAAAACTAATCAATTCGAAAAACAGTGTTAAAAATCATTATTCATTTTAATATCCATTAGATAGATTGATTTAAAGCTTACGTATGTTCTGAGAAGTTTTTGTGACTGCAATATTCACAGCCACGAATGCGGAAATCATTCGGATGCTGATCGCAGCAGGCTTGTAAATTATTTGTCATGCAGTGTAAATGTAAACGGCTAATAAGTTTGAAAGAAGAGTATCAGGTGATACTATAAAACTTTTGGCAACCAAATGATTCCGCGGAGGGGAATGCCACAACTTGGTTCTTACCACCACCAGTAACATAATGTATGGGTTAAATACACTGAAGAGCCAAAGAAACTGGTATAGGTATGCGTATGCCAACACAGAGATATGTAAACACTCAGAGTACGGCGCTGCGGTCGGCAACGCCTATGTAAAACAACAGGTGTCTGGCGCAGGTGTTAGGTCGGTTACTGCTGCAACTACAATGGCAGTTTATCACGATTTAAGTGAGTTTGAACGTGGTGATATAGTCGGCGCACGAGTTATGGCACACAGCGTCTCCGAGGTAGCTATGAGGTGAGGATTTTCCCGTACGACCATTTCACGAGCGTACCATGAATATCGAGAATCCGGTAAAACATCAAAGCTCCGACATCGCTGCGGCCGGAAATAGTTCCTGCAAGAACGGGACCAACGACGACTGAAGAGAATCGTTCAACGTGACAGAAGTGAAAACCCTTTCGCAAATTGCTGCGGATTTCAATGATGGGCCATCAAAAAGTGTCACCGTGCGATCCATTCAACGAAACATCATCCATATGGGCTTCTGGAGCCGAAGGCCCACTCGTGTACTCTTGATGAGTGCACGACACAAAGCTTTACGCCTCTCCTGGGCCCGTCAACACCGACAGTGGACTGTTGATGACTGGAAACATGTTGGGTGGTCTGACGAGTCTCATTTCCAATTGTATCGAGTGGATGGACGTGTACGGGTATGGAGACAACCTCAAGAGTTCATGGACAATGCATGTCAGCAGGGGACTGTTCAAGCAGGTGGTGGCTCTGTAATGGTGTGGGGAGCGTGCAGTTGGAGTGACATGAGACCCCTGATACGTCTAGATACGACTCTGACAGTTGACACGTACGTACGCATCCTGGCTGATCACCTGCGTCAATTCATGTCCATTGTGCATTCCGACAGACTTGGGTAATTCCAGCAGGACAATGCGGCACCCCACACGTCCAGAATTGCTACAGAGTGGCTCCAGGAACACTCTTCTAAGTTTAAACACCTCCGCTGGAGACCACACTCCCCAGACATGAACACTATTGAGCATATCTGGGATGCCTTGCAACGTGCCGTTCAGAAGAGATCTCCACCCCTTCGTACTCTTACAGATTTATGGACAGCCCTGCAGGATGCATGGTGTCAATTCCCTCCAGCACTACTTCAGACATTAGTCGAGCCCTTGACACGTCGTGTTGCGGCACTTCTGCGTGCTCGGGGCGGCCCTACACGAATTTAGGCAGGTGTACCAGTTTATTTGGCCCTTAAGTGTAATATTGCTCGTTGCAGTTTTTAAAAACGACCATTTTACATTTTTTTCGAAAAAATAAAATGACAATTGAATAACCATAATACATAAAGCCCAGTTTCATTCTTTTAGAGAAGTAGTAACCTCGTGTGATCGTAATGACCTGGTGACACGGTTTTATAACGATCCTTTAATTATTTTTTTTTTTAATGTTTCAACCGTGCCTTAGTCCACCTCTTCATACGAGTATGCATCATTTGTACACTTTCACTGTTTACGAAAATGCTATAGCAGGTCAGAATTTACAGCTAGAACTCCTTCCTCTCCAAATCATCTGTAATTTCAAATTTATTTATTTTCGGTACACAGGGGTAACATAACTTTTAATCAAAGCACGATGAGCTTCCCAGTTGTTTATTATATCTGCTGACCGAAAAACGCCAGAAATAAAAAATAAACACTTAAAATTTAAAATCATTAATTCGCAAAAAATATATTACACGAAAAGTAGCAGACTTGATAATAAACAAACTGCACGAGGCCCCGTGCTGGTGCGACAGACCTCACGTATGTTATTATTATTATGGTTTACAGTTCATAGACACCGAAGTCATTAGAAACGGGAAACAGTAAATACGGAATCGTAAGGAAGTCGACCATGGAAAACGGAAATCTGTATAGCCCGACAGTGAATTGAACCAGGATCCTGCCGAATGTCAGGCCCAAGCGTTACCACCCACTTTGCAGGTTCGAAAGGCATGAGCCCTCTTCCATAAAATACGAGAGATGACTAAGAAACAAACCGAAGCCCACATTCCCTTTGACTAAAGAGAATCTACATAACATAAAAAATATCCTGAATGAAAACCTTTCATTCGCATTGAAGAGACAAGCGAGGTTAGCAAACTGGCATTTGGTAACACAGTAATCTGAGGAGTACATGTAACCAGCGCCAATATCGCAGTCAGCTATTACAATTTACACAATTCTGCATGTACAAACTACTACGATCATTCTACGCCACAATTCTTATAAATAGCCTAAATGCAGCCAATTAAAATAACTTTTTTTTTTTACTTATGGCTTTACGCCTCGTCGACGTCGAGATCATTAGAGGCGGGACAGGACTGGGAACAAGGAATGGGAAGGAATTCGGCCATGGCCTTTTGAAGGAAGTATCCCGGCATTTGGGGAAACCATGGAAACCCAAAATCTGGATGCCCGGACGGGGATTCGCCCCGGCGTCCTCCACAATGCAGAAACAAGTAACTAACGTCATGAAAAGTGTATCACAACTATCACCTTTTTCTTCTTAAGACATCACCTCCTGATAAAGATTGAAGAGCTAGGTTGCCAGCGTTGTTCCTGAAGCAGCAGGCCGGAAAAATCTGACGATATCCCATTCATTCTTTGGCTCAGTGGATAAGGCATCTGACTGGAGATCGAAAGGTCCCTCGTTCGAATTCCTGTCTCGGCGAGGGTGTTCATACACTCTTAATCAGATTTTCATCACTGAGACAGCATGCTGTCATTACGACCACACGGAATTATTATCATTATTTGGCTCTCAAGCGGATGGGTTCCCTTCAGCCACAAAGAGTAACAGCTGGTGTCTCTGGTTTCTCTTTACCTGTTCCACATGTTGGTTCTTTTTTACGGGGTGCCGCTGCCAACGGGAGTCTGAGTACTCCGCTCTCTGTCCCAGGCTTCTAGAACCTAACTGGAATAAGATGGAGACTTCAAATTTGCTTACGTAATATATTATGTTAATCCTAAATCGAATATCGTTAACAGTTTGTAAAATTATATTATAGAAGGATTAAATAGAAATAAGGGATTACAAAAAAAAAAGCAAAAAAACTACCCAGCACGGTGCTGATGTAGAGGACTAATATCAATGTAAGTTCTATAGCTGGTATGGGGGGCCTAGGAGTCCACCATGGAGGCTGTAACCTGCTCACAGGAACGTCCGAGGGAAATGAAATAAGGTGGTTTCCCCCAGTGTGAAAGTGTTCCCGTAAATGTGGAAAGCTGTAATGGTGCTGTGATCAGTGTAGTGTGTTATTATGTTGTGGATGGCAGATGAAACAAAGGAGGGGGGTGAAACACGGTAACGGCCAATTCAGGCCTATTCTGCACAAAGACAGCAAGCGGTCCTCATCCGATGGACAGTTCACCATCTCCAGTTTCGTATTCCATACGCAGTGCTGAGAGGTTGCGGATTTAACCCAGGACTTCGGTGCACAATCTGGT
Source organism: Vandiemenella viatica (assembly GCA_031002005.1). Taxonomy (NCBI): domain Eukaryota; kingdom Metazoa; phylum Arthropoda; class Insecta; order Orthoptera; family Morabidae; genus Vandiemenella; species Vandiemenella viatica. The sequence continues at coordinate 221,685,811 of JARYHS010013630.1, forward strand.
TAAAAGGAGTCGTGAAGACCTACTGTCCTTTCCTGCCGGCCAACTCCTGATGATGAAAATTTCTCCCACAAGCAGGTCTCAAAACAGCTAACACCGTGTCAGGAGCAGGAGACAACTATGGTGCCGAAATGACTCGACACAACGGGATGGGAAGAGGACTGTTTTTTCCTGGTAAATAAATACACGAGTGACTGTCAAATTTGTCATTTACCGGGGCATCTCAAAAACGAATTACCTAGGTTATCTTGGTTGTCCGGGTTGAACCGCGTCAAATTATCGAAACCTATCGTTTCGGCCATCATTTTGTGGCCTTCTGCAGAGGACTGTCACGGCTGGAACTGCTGCCGCCTGTATTATAGCTCCCGAAGAACGCGCTAACCGTTCGGAGTGACGTCACTCACGCTACCGCCACCAGCGTGGCCGGTCCGATGGGGGCCTGCGTCCCGCCTTTTCCTAATCAAGCTTGACCATATTTGGGCAATTTGTTCGCCGTCCATGTACATATTATCATATTATTCATATTAACCCCGAGAACAGAGATAACATTTAAAACGACCGCGAAAGTCTGCGCACCCACTTGAAATACCTAGGTACTTGAAATTTGCCCCCAACATCGAATGAAACCTATATTGAAACGATAAATACTAAAAACACTTCTGTAAAATTTCATACCTGCATAAACACTTGTATTTAATATATTTTGTAAGTTGTGAGCAAAATAAGCAAAAATCTTATTTATCTGCAGTATACCAGCATAATTTCATTTAAAACGCTCTAAATTCAAGTGGATTGCATATATTCGAGTAGCATTACAGCTGCCGCGGCGATGGAGAACCGTGGAGAAGGGTCCGCTCCTAACCTGAAAATGTATCTGGCATTGATTTTTGCCTCAAGCGACTGTCGTCTGCCTTATGCGAGACACGTGTTTGATCATCAGATTGCGGAATTCTTATAGCGCGAGTCTCTACTCGAACTAGTCCGATTATTGTTTAATTGTAAACAGTACATTTTTTTCCGTTCTGCTCTGCTTGAAATTTTTGTGTCCAAGGATATACATAACATGCGACGATATACATATATGTCGTAAGCAGCAGTTCTCTTTTCTATCTAGAGTCCAACTTTTACATCAGTTCAGAAGAGTATGTAGTATATGACATCTAATCGTGCCGGTTCTGACAAGGGGAGACCGCCAACTGTAAAATTCAGATTCGATTCATACTGTGTGTAGTAAAAGCTCATAGCCAGAGGTGTGAGGTGGCAAAGCAGGAACATGCACTTCTTGACGTTGCCGAGAAAATTAGGCATTGTAATTTTTCGCTGTATTCAAACACTTTCTCTGTAGGTTTCAAGGGGTGCGTGGTGCAACGAGCAGCTCTCTGCCTCACAATCACGTCGTCGCCGGATCCAATCTCGCTGCTGGCATTTTTTTTAGTATTATTTATTTATTCAAATGCGTATAGAGATAATTCTCGGCAATCAGTTTCAACAGTTAGGCATGTAATAAGTTTTTTAAATGCCTTTGTTGTGGAAAAACCGACAGCGTCTCGTTTCGACTCTCCCGTCCCGTGGCGCTGGAATGAACATCTGTCATTCATCTGTAATGGTCGAGGAACGATATTTGTATTTCATACCTGTCGCAGCAAATATTTCTATTTTGAAATATAACTTTGTTAGCGATCAATACAGTAGAACCTCGAAAGTCTAAAACCTCCACAATTCAAAAGAAACCCTTGTTCCCTTCCCTTCAAGACCCAAAACCTCCATTACTCGAAATCTGAGACCTCGATAAGTCAAAATAATCAGTATTTCCCTCCAAGGTTTTTCTATGTATATTTTCCCCTCTATAACTCGAAAAAAATATATTTGACCTCTGTGTCTCGAAGATATCAATGTTTGATTCTACTACTTCTACAACTCGATAATTTTAAATTGACTACCTCTATATCTCGAAGAAAAAATAAGTAAGGTACCAACTTTAAGAATATTGCCGGCAATACTTTCTCAGAAGTAATTTTTACGAGTGTGTCGTGTTGGATAATGAGGAAGAAAACACAAGTTCTACTGTCTACGTGTTGCAAGCCATGAGAACCGCTGTCAAAGCGTGGCCAAATATATCTATGACTACCATAAAAAGCTGTTCTGTACACTGCTGTTTTTCATCATTATCAACTAGAGAAGCCAAAGTTGAAGAAATTTCTATTCAGCCTCCTTGGAATGGAAGACAGTGGTATCTGACATAGGAATATCTTTTGAGGACTTCGTTACGAGCGATGAAGAATTTATCAATGCTGGATCGTTATCTGATGACAAAATTATAAATTCAATTGCTCAAAAATCCGAAATGAAAGATGTAGATGATGTAGAAGACTCAAGTAATGCACTATACGCTCCATCGGATTCCAAAGAGGCAAGAACAGCATTAAACACGTTAAGGAATTTTATAGAGCAATCCAGCGGTGCAGAAGAAAATACATTTTCTGCTCCGTATATTATAAATGTAGAATGCTTAAATTATTTTAATATTTATATACTGACTTTTAAAAATAATCTATGTATGTTATCTTACCTGTGATTTTTTTTTATGTTTAGATATACCTACAAATTCTTAAGTACAGAGTAAACAAACTCTGTAACACGAATTTCTATTTACTCAGAATTGGGAAGGATAGAATCTAAACCTCTGCAAGTCGAACAAATACCTACAAAAACCCCTTTATGTCGAAATCTCTATAACCCGAATTTTTTCGCGTCTCCCTTGAAGTTCTAAAGCGTCGGGTTTTTTTTCATAACAAACGACATTTAAAAAGCTTATTATATGCATAATTGTTGAAACTGATCGCCGGGAATTATCTGTATACACATTTGAATAAATAAAAAAAATTTCGATCAGCGAGATTCGATGTGGCGACGACGGCTTTAGGGAGCGTGCATAAACCACGTAGCTCCATTTTGGCCTCCTGTGATCGCCCCCCTCCCCCCCCCCATGTAGCCCTAAGTGGCTTTTGCCTCTAACCCCCCTCCCTCCCACGTAGCTCTTTTCCTTTACATTCCAGAAGACATTGTGTATTGTTTTCTCTTGTCAAACTATTGTAAGTTACAAACGGAGATAATTAAATGAGTCAAATATTCACATGCTATTGTGAGTTCTGTTCCTCATTTTAATTGTGAAAAATGATATGAAAGGAAAGCTACGTGGCCTGGCTCGGAACCCCCCCGTCCCACGCAGCCCAGCGCAACCCTCCACTCAAGCCCCTTCCCCCCTGGACCGAGCCACGTAGTTTGTGCACGCTCTCTTATGAGGCGGAGAGCTTGCTCGCTGCGCCACGCGGCCCTTGAAATCCACCTAAGGGGGCCATCCATAAATTACGTGAGGTGAAATAAGGGGGGGGGGGTCCGGCGAAATCTCACCAAGGGGGGGGATCTACGGAAATCTTATCTGAGGTTTTGTGAAAAAAAATTTGGACTATAGAGCTAAAACAAAAGGTCTACAAATTGTTCGAAAGTCGATATTAGGGGGGGTATTTCGTCTGAAAGTGGGGTTGTGACCGGATTCTGAAGGGTGAAAAAAAAAAGGTCTCCAAAAGTTTCGAGGGCGATTACTAGGGGGGGGGGGGGTTTCTCACGGATCAGATCTCACCAGAGGGGGGTGGGGGGTCCGGAAATCCGGAAAAACACCTCACGTAATTTATGGATGTCCCCTAACGTAGAAGGTATTTGAACGCAACGGAATATTTCAATGTCGATTTTCTCAACAACGGCGAAGGAGCGCATGTAACTGATTTGCCACATTACACCTCTGGCCATGAGCTTTTATAACTTTTTTAATCGAATTTGAATTTTGCTAAGAACACATACGACAGTAATTTCTTCGTACTTATAGCCTGTTTATCTCTACATTCTACTTCAGATTTGAGATACTATAACCATCTGAAATAATTCCCAAGTATTTGTAACAGTACACAAAATCGATGCCATATTGCCTACTTCAAAAAATATCATGACTTTGGTGTTGGAGGCAGGACATACTGTTCGCTTCGTTAACCCAAGCGATACAGCACATACCCTGGCGGGTAAGCGGTAACATTCCGCCCTGGCATTCGGAAGGACGCGGGTTCGAATTCCAGTCCGGCCACCCAGATATTCTCATGATAAGGATTGATCAGAACAGATGATAATGAGCAATTCTGCTGAACACATTTTTAATCTAAACTGATTCAGATGTTCCTATATTAATTGCAGCCATCTGGATGCGGCAGAGCTTCGTAATTGTATGTAATCTTCCACGGTCTACATTTACCGATTTGAAAATTTCAATTATTTTACTATGGTTTTTGATAGCCTAAAAGCATATTGTAATAACCAGTTTAATTACTTTGATTATTATGATTAAATTAAATTTTTTAATAATCATGTAACGAATTTCCATTTGAATATTAATTATATTAATGACAAAAATGTTATTTCAAAATGAAAGCTCTTTTACATAGCAACGTAACATTTATTGCGTCATCATGGCAAGAAATAATAATGTTAGCAACTTCGAGGTGAACTGGAATCAATATCATCTATTACTACAATATTAATTATTATAAAAGCCATATTTTAGAGCTTTTGGGTTCTAGTATGGATTATTTATTTATGCTCAAGTTAGCATACAACACCGTCATATTAATGTAATTTGCAAGGCCTAAAGAAACATGAAGTTATATTAAATTATGATACACGTTTAAAGCTTTAAAAATTATAGATTATCGTATCCACAAAAATACATTCTTTGAAATCCGGCTAGCAAAATAAGAAAAATTAAACACGCATTGTGACTTGGTTTCACATAAAGCAAATGAGATTTAATTGGATCCTACGGGTGATTAAGGGTTTATACTATAGACAGTTCGAGTTATACTTACTCGTAGTTCGCATTAGCGTGTTGCCCGGAATCACATCTTAAGTTATTTCAACTCAAGATTCCACAGTGTAGGCAACATTGAAAACGAGAGTTGTTTTCATCGACATCTCTTCCGAAAATTGTTACGCTCGGCATCCCAATCACAACTGTCTCATTTATATGGTCTTGCAGTACTTCTCCTGTCTTCCACAACAAAAACATACATTCATTCTGTGTTTGAGCATAAAGGAAGGTTTGACACGCGTTCACCTCGCCTTTTTTTCCGCTCCAACTTTCTAAGACAGAATATCTCATTCCATCAATCATGGCATCATAAGAGTTTATCCACTTCTTATTGACCTTTGTATATGCTAATATTTACTCAGAATTCAGAGCTTACTCGCCTCCTAAATAAATTCCAATGGCTGTCTTTATTCAAAGCACGTGATTTGCTGAGTTTTCAAATTGAATTCGCCGTATCCTCTATCCGGAAGGCTCTTTGACCTTCGGGACGTCTGTTGAATTAGCTCCAACAATTCGCGGCACCCGTCCCCACTTTCGGACTACTGTATTCATTAAGCCTTGAAGAGGATTTGTTGTTCTCTCTGTAGGTAGCTTAGTCGGCACTTCGCCGTACATGCAGACTTTACCTCCCCCGTGCGTATTACCAGTGTATTATTTGGGAATCATTAGAGAATATTCTAGTACGCAATTGTAATAATTGTCTTTACTGCATTTCCGCTATGCCCAATTGAGGAGCGCGAATGAAGTTATTTATCAGATACGTTTTTCTTCTTTTCCCAAAATCTCTTCATCCTTCCCCCTGAACTCTTTCCTATGTTCTTCCATCTAGGTGTTCCTTCTTCACGCTACTATATCTGCATCTATCCAGTATGATATCATTTGTGATTCCGCTTTCCTGGAGATTCTTTTCGATTTCAATTAGCCAATTGTTTTTCATATTCATTGAAATGGCCAGGTTGAGAATTCTTTTGGTTAGTCTGTTGTTATTCATTCTGATAATATGGCCCAACAATTTAATTTGTCTTTTGCTGAATGTGTCTGAATTTTTTTTCCGAATGCTGATATAGTTCATGTGATTTCCTTTTCATCCAAATTTCTCCTGTACAAACTGGGACAAAAATTTTCGTTAAAAAATTCCTTTTTTATTTTTTCAATATCTTTAATCAATGATCTGCCCACAATAATCAAAGTTTCCGATGCCTGTAATGCCTCGGGTTTGATTATCGTGTTATAGCGTCTTAACTTGGTATTTCGGGATATTGACTTTTTGTTGTATCTGTTCCTGGGGATTCCATAGGGTTTTTGTAATTTAGATATTCTCCCCTTGTAATCGTAGGCTTCCGCGGCCAGAGTCAGTTGATTCTTGGCTGTCCGGGTGGCGCCGCGTCGTGTTCATTGTAGCCGACGTTTCGACCCTCATTCTGGGGTCTTCTTCCAGGCAGTTCAGACCCAAGAAATAGGGTCGAAACGTCGGCTACAATGAACACGACGCGGCGCCACCCGGACAGCCAAGAATCAACATAATTCTCCCCTTGTTAGCTTCACCATTTTGTCCTGCCGGTTGAATAATTTTTCCTATATATCTGAATTTAGTTACTTGAGAGATATTGCCAAATCGCGTTTTCATGGATTGTCCGTCTTGTTTACCGCAAAAATAGCTGAAATATAATGGATTTTTTTAATGGAGTGGATTGCCTCTTGCTTGTTGTTGAAGAGATCATCTGCAAAGGCCAAACACCGCAGGTGAAGTTTATCGTTGAGTAGCCTGCCAATGGTTATAGCTTTTATTTATTTCTCCCATGCTTTGATTACTTTGTCCAGAACAAAATTGAACAAACAGGTGACAGTACATCTCTCTGTCGAACGCCTGTCCTGATTTGAAAAGGTTCAGATACTTCACGCAAGAACCTAACTTTCGAGATAGTAACCGATAATGTCTGATTAATTCTCTTGTCTTCCTGTCCACTTTGTTTTCTTCTGGTATATTAAAAAGTGTTTGTCTGTCAATAGAATCCAAAGCTTTTTTTTTTTTTTTTTTTTTTTTTTTTTTTTTTTTTTTTTTTAAGTCCACAAAGTTGATCACTGTATATTTTTACGGGTTTTATAAGATGGTTCTGAGATTTAAAATTTGTTCCGCACATCAGCTGCCTTTTCTAAAGCCTGCCCGATACTCGCCAATAAGATGATCTGTTTGTTTCTCAAGTCTCTTGGTAGTGCCTTGGATAGAATTTTGTAAGTAATTGGTAATAATTAAATTCCACTGTAGTTATTAATGACGGTTTTATCCCCTTTTTCCATATTTATATTTATTGAAATAATCATTATAACAGTGGGGAGACATTTGCAATAGTATAAATGTCATTTTCTTAACTTTTAACCACTCGCCAGCACCTCCTTGCTCTACACAGGTAGCCAGTGTGAATGAGTGGAGGAGGACCTGTGTGCTGCCTGGATTCAAAGCGGGTTTGTTAGACCCGGCGTTCATAACCTGGAGGAGGAAAATCTGTGTTGTCATCTGCATGCGGAGCGTGAAACTTTGTGTTTTCTCTATGATAAGTGTATTTTTGTTTGTGAAGTGTGTATTCGCCTAGATGATTGCGGGAAACCGCCTAAACCAGGACTCGAGCCTCTTCCCGTTGAGCCCTCCGGAGCCTGTTTGCGTCGCCTTAACGCACCAAACCAAAATATTTATTTATTTCTATGACTGCAATATCATTGTCAACTCGGGAGACGTTCGCTTTGTGCTTGATGAGCAGTAGCTCTTCCAATTAATCGGCTGGAGGATCGGCAGTTAGGTATCGATTGAGGATCAATTTTACTTATTCTTACTTAGGGCTTTAAACCCGGTCGAAGTAATTAGAGGTGGGAAAGGATTAGAGGGAAAGAATGGAAAGAAATTCGTCCATGGCCTTGGAAGGAACCATCATGGCATTCGCCTGTAGTGGTTTCGGGAGCCGGATTGTGGGATTTGAACCCGCGTCCTTCCTAATGCGAGGCCCTAGAGCAACCGCTCATCCGAATCGCTGCCATCAACACCGCTACTTTCACTGGATTCCGACTCGAGCGCACCGTCACGGTAGAATATGCGGAAACACGAAAGAGAAATCAGCTACAGACGACTAGGCAACTAACGACCATCTACCTACGAGGTGCCGTGAAAGCCACCAGAGATGCTATCGGTAAGTGAGAAACGATCGAACTGATTCTGAAGCACAGAAGCAGTAGGTTAGACGTTTAACGCTAACTTATGACCGTCTGTCTTCCTTCGAAGTTTAATCGCATTAAAAAATACATGTAGAAGCCAGAACACGAAAGGGGACTCCATCGTATCAGGTGATCCAAGCTGAAAAGACTCTTCTGACCGTCTCTAAATGTCGCTGAAATTATTTTTCATTCCTCACTGCGTTTAACTAAATGTAAGGTTAAAGGAACAGTGTTCTATCATTTGCTAAGACAACGCTACTAATCTTGTTTGCTGCTGATCTTATTATCTGCGCAGAACTAGAAAGGATTGGAGTCTTCGCGAAAAAATGTAAAGTTAACTCTCAGGACTACAACGCGCCTTCACTATTAGCCACTGAATAGTGAACACAAGTGTTCATTATTTCAATGTTCACTACAAACAAGGATGAAGGATACACCAGATGGAACGTTCCCTAATCTTGACGTTTCAAGTATCTCGCCAAATCGTTGCGTTAGTAGGAAACTGTAGGTATGAAGTGAGTACGTGCCGCTCAGAGTTTATAGAACAACATGTATGTTTTGTATGATGCGCACCATTGGTGCACTTTTCACATAGGAGTTCAAACTTTGCTAGAAGATATTGGCCAGTGAATGGGATTCGAACTAGGGACTTCTTGATCCTCGGGTCACCGAGCACAGTGGATGAGTGATGACGTTCAGACCTTCCATTCGGAAGGAAGCGGGTTCAGATACCCGTACGGTCATCCAGATTTTCGTTTTACATTGCTTCGCTAAATCACTACAGGCGAACGTTTGTTTCTTTAGAATGCTACGGTCGAATCCCTTCCCGTTCCTTGTCCCAAATCGTTTCTCGCCTTTAATGATCTTGACCTCGATTAAGCGTAAAGCGCCAAGTCAAAAAAAAAAGATCCTACGTTAACCACTGAACCACCAGACGGTTATGTTGAAGAGATACTTCCCATCAAGCACAAAACAAACCTTCCCGAGATGACGAGGATATTGCTTTCGTAAACATGGTTGTACTTCAGAACAATGTGTTATTAGTTACTGGACTTTGCTACACTGAGGGATCGCATCAACCTAAACCCTGTTCCCTAACCGTCTCTCAGATTAATTACTGCTGTCTTGAGACGCTTGAAACCTGAGCCAGCACAGCGTCACGTGCAGCACCCTGCCTGCTCCCGGGACGTCGACCGCCATTACCTTCACGTCTGATTGTGTAAGGACCCACCGAGGTCACACAGCTCGTCTGGGAATTTAGGGAAGACTCATCGCATGGCTGCCACTCACACGGCTTTTCGTTACAATGTAACCACGTTACGATTCTTCTATGTAAAATTGAATTCCATGCACAAGTCAAATCAACAGAAATCTGCCAATCACTTATCTGTACATTTACTCACCTGAGCTTTTACAAGCATATGAATCACATTAGAATACATTTCGTGGTGAACTTACAATTAGATATGTTTTTCTGTGTAAAAAACATCCAACTGCGAGTATTACAAAATTTTGTTTATTTTCATTTTGGATACTTTATAACACTTTATAATATATTCACAAAATATTTCAGAACTACTAAAATATTACACCGCATAGAAAACAACTGAAGCAGTGTAAAGTTGTTTTTGAACAGACCCATAATTGTTCAAAGTTAATGATGTCGAAAACTCCAGATTAAAGCATCCGAATCAAAATTCGTGATTTTTATTCGAGAGTACATTAATACTGGCAGTTTGATCGGAAAATAAGCAATAAAACGCCTAGAACGAAAGATCATAAATAGTGTTAAATCGGTGGACTACCAACTAAGCACCATTTCTGACAGTTATGCAACCAAAAATGAGTTTCACGGAAAGATATTTGGTGTATAAGTATTCATAAGTGAGAACTTCGTATGGGAAAACTTGGTACAAGTTCTCAGACTGTACTGTTAAAATTTACAAACGTTCTTAAAACGTACACCGTAGCGTAGTTTTCTCTAAGAGACTATTGTTGTTGAAGGAAAACAAAACATCGCACGATAGTTATCTCGAATTGATTCACCGATTTTTGAAAGAAAACATTTAATTCAAAATGAGTATTGAACTTGGAACCGAAGAAAAAATGTATCGTGTTTTGTACTGGTGGATGTGCGAAGTTGTCTGCAGGTGGTAAATCGAATGTAATGCAATAATTGCAGGCAGTATAAATTTTTTTAAATGATCACAAAGTAGGTATTGGAGACAGATAAAAGCCAACGGATAAGGAGAAAAGCTATTTGCACGGCCATTTCAGCTAATGAAAAGCTGTAATCAAACCAATAATCAAGGAGTATCAAGTCAAATTTATTCAGCATTTCGAGCAAAAAATAGAAATAAATATAATTGTGAGAAACATCATTCAACTAATCTGTAGGGACTAGTGACGAATATATGTTATATATTTATATTATTGATCAATATATTATCAGCTATAACTTTCATTTCTCATAAAGGCAGATTAAAAGCTCTTAACATGAGATGGTGGATTTGTGTTCATTTAAACAAGTTAGTGTGTGGTTTTTTTTTTTTTTTTTAATAAGAAAAAGCTAATCGATGCAATATGTGGTGAATGCTTCCAATGACTGTAATATATGTCTAAAATCTTCATTCACGCACAAACAGCAGATTAGGCTTCATCGGTTTTCTTTTCATGTCTATTGTAAATACAGTACGTAACTCTGTACATTCCTAAATCAATGGAATGACATAGTAGATAAAATATTCATCTTGCAGCTTCACAAAATTAATTTTCTGTTGCCATCATCGGGTTGCAAATTCTTAGCCAAATACTATAATTATTACTTAGAAAAGTATCCCTAAGGCCAAGCACTATATCCGTGTGTCTTAAGTATTCTCATTTTATTTATTTTCCTATGAAAAACACTCTCCAGCACCTATAATCTAATCTGGACCGTTATTTCCAATATTTTACATCCAAATATACTTGTATCTTATGCATTTAATTTATTAACATTATGAAGAATTAATGGGCCTACGGGATAATTTAATTGAAATGCCAATGTCAGAACTATTTTCACTGATATTATTATTAACACAATGAGTACTATTACAGTTTCCCAGCAAATTTCAATCACAAACGATGTGGCCTCTTTAAAGTCAGAACTCTCATGAACTCCTGAGGATATTAAGTTTTAATCACCACGCCTACTTCAATGATGGATTGGTGGATCTATTCTAATGGATATGTGTTGCCATCTGTTCGAAAAATGTGTAGCTTGTGTTCTGCACGATAATGCATTTTTTGTTTGTGTAAGGTGTAGTTTAAGAAGCAGAAGTCGGGCACCCTCCCAGCATTCGCTTTAGTCAGCCTTTCCCAATTTTTTTTTAACGGCGGACGCCTTAGGGAACAACCATAAACTACGCCGTTCGGTCTAGGGGGCGGGAAGGGGGGGGGGGTTGGCCGGAAAACTACGCTGGGAAAGGGGGGAGGCGTTTCCGATACAGGGCACGTAGCTTTCCATTTATATTATTTGTCACAGTTAAAATGAGGTACAGAACGCACAACAGCACGTGAATATTTATTTCCGTCATTTAATTATCTCCGTAGTAATTTATGATAGTCTGACCAAAGAAAGCAGTACAAAATGTCTTCTGGAATCAAAAGGGAAAAGGCTACGTACTACGTGGAGGTGGGGGGGGGGGGTTAGAGACAAAAACTATGTCGGGGTGCGTGGGGGAAAAAGGGGAGGGGGTTCACAGGAGGCCAAACTGGAGCTACGTGGTTTATGAACGCTCCTTTAGAGATAAGACTACGAGCGCCACGCAACACCTAATGGATCCTAGGTTGGTAAATCCTAGCCTAAGTGAGTGGCGAGACTCGTTATTCGAGCCTGGACCCTGCCTTGGCGCGCAGCCACACTGTCAGGTAATACCACCAATAGCAGTTAGATACTACACTAGCGTTCGTTTATGGCTCTGTCGACTATTCTCGAAAGGTAGACACGTCTGGAACGAACTGCGTAGTGGCCGGCGGCGGCGCAGACCATTAATAGGTGACCTGGAATACCAAGACGTTCCCAGCGGTCGCTCAGAGGACGACCTCTCCGGAGCACACTCAAGTTCCTCACTGGTATTATCCCTGCTGCTCCTTGATGCATCAGATTTTGCTCGGAATATTTCCTCCCATGAATTTCTCTTTCCATAATTTTAAAGCTAGATCTGCTGTCTCGTCCAACTATTGGTGCAAGCTCTCGTCGCGTAGTACGTTCACTATTCTCTCCTCTTGTTTTAGATCCCTCACATTGGCTTTTATTCCAATAACTAGAAACCGGATTATATGCAACACAAAAAGCTAAAAACATGCATGCAAATATGCATGAAAAATGCTTAAAATATGCAGAAAAAGTGACAAAATATGCAACACTATATAATATAAAAATAGTAATTTTTAGGTTTTTGTTTCAAAATCAGCATGGAATTTGTAAGTAATTGAATAACATTTATAAATTCGACAATTAACAATTATTTAACTTTTTTTTTTTACTTTTGTAAACGTAAACAATCGGGTACTGTTCCAAATATTCAATAGTAAGATTGTTTCCACGATCTCTCAAAATATTTTTATAAGTATATATGGACCGTTCCACATTCACTGATGTAACTGAACAGTATTTGGTATTGGGTGCTGTGTTAAAAGTCATTGTTTCTGGAAAAAGATCACCGGTCCCATTACTAAAACTATCAATATGACACAAAGGTTCAAAACTTGGGTTATTATTCAAAATATTTTCAAACTTCATTTTCAGTTTGCACAGTCAACGTCAAACCTTTGAGTTTCAAGCTCTTAATACTCGCATACAAGTGGGAAACTAGGAAATACAACTTAGAAAGCTTGAAAGAAGAATCTACGCAATTCTTATATAAAATAAGGTTAGCGAACAAATTGAAAGATATACAAGTAGACGCAGGACAGGCAGCATATAGTCAAATCAGAGATTGTACACACCGTGCAGCAGCAGAAGCTTTAGGACTTCTTGAACCAGTTCAGGAAAGGAAAAGAGAGTGGTGGACCCAAGACATAGAGCAGAAAGTTAAAGAAAAGAAACAACTCTTCCAAAAGTGGTTGGCATCTCAAGATCCAGAAGACCGGAACTATATGAGAGTAAACAGGGATGTGAAAAGAGAAGTTTCGAAGGCAAACCAAGAAATATGGGACAAAACATGTGAGAAACTAAACAGACATATGGGAGGTACGAAAGTTGCTGAAGCTTGGAAAGTAATAAAGAATGTAAGAATAGATGTAAAGGAAAAGGCTATAATTCCACTTATTAGAATGGACCAATCATTTTAAGAATTTATTAACTGAAAACAGAAATGAATATAAACTAGCATTCCATCAAGTAAATTACCTAGGACGCAGAAATGTAGAACCAATTTCACTCAAGGAGGTTAAACAGGGACTAAAACAAATGAAGAATGGCAAATCCGCAGGACCGGGAGATGAATCCATTGAGCTGGTTAAGTATGGACAAAGCATCCTTTGGGCGTTACTGACAAAGATGTTTAAAATGTTTTTATTGGAAGGAGAAAATTTACCACAAGATTTTTAACATTTCAATGACAAGTTGTATTTACAAAAAAAAAAGACAATGTAGTAATTATCGCGGCATTAGTGTAACCAGCTCACTGGGAAGGTTGTATGGTCGCATATTGAAAAACAGCATAGAGAAGGAAATAGTTATTACTGACGAGCAAAGCGGATTTCGAGCAGGAAGATCCTGTATTGATAACATTTTTTTCCTTGAAACAGCTAATAGAGAAAAGGAGGGGAAGAAACTTAGACACGCATTTGGCTCATTCCATGGCAAATCACCTAGTGCCATGTGCACTTAGGTCTCAGATTTTTTTCATATTTTTTGTGTATATAGATACTTACGAGATAAAACCATAGTAATTTTTTCAATTTTTTATCTCGAAAATTGGCTTCAGGAAAAATATTTGAAATTTGCACATTTCATGCGATTCTTCCCATGATTGTGTCGACATCAAATCGCATAAAATGTTGTAACTCGTTTATTTTTGGAACAACATACATCATTTTGGTATCAAATTAAAGCTAATTATTGATACTTTCTAACTAAGTAATAATATTCACAAAAAATTGTTATAAAAAATTTTGGGGGACCTCAAAATAAAAAGTTTGGTTTTTAAAAATGTTGCAATAAATTTGTAATAACAGGCAAGTACCAGCAGACACATACTTTAAATTTTAACAAAAGCTCAATCTCAATATGCGTTTTCAGCTGTAAAAAAATTAAAAGGGTGTTTTTTGTTGTTGTTAAATAATGCAAGTTCGTTGTTCTCTGCTGTTTAACGATGATTATGATTTTTTAGCGGCCACTAGACCTTTAAAAAAGGGTTGAATTTTAGAAACAAGGTGAAACAATTTGATATTTATGGAACATATGAATAGACAAATAAACCTATGCCAAGCTATTAATTGTTTAACCACTTTATAAAATGAAACTTTTGATTCAAATGCACGGTACACTCCAAGAAGAATTACTTTGAATGTGAAACATGAAGTTTACAATAAAATATTATGTAACAGATGATGACTCAATGGATCAACATGCAAAAGAATATTTAAAATATTAAAGAATTACATTTCAAAATTTAATGCCTGTTATATGGGTGCTGATTTATAAAATGTTCTTAACTGATTCTTCAATTAATTGTTGAATATCTTTTTCCAGGACATACGTTCTGCCTGGTGCTGAAGTTGATGCAGGCACTGGTACTTCTTGTATAATGTTTTCAAAAGGTACCCAACAGCTGCCACTTGGTGTTGGACATATAAATGTTTTGGAAGGTCTACAAGGGTGCATGAATTGAATTTTTGCATCCCTCATGTTCAAAGAACATTGTTGCACTTTCCCTATCCACAATTTTTCTCCATAAATAACTGCATAAAAGTTTTCTGGCACTATATCCATAAGATCTTCTTTATTTTCACTACCAACAGAAGTTTTAAAAGATGTTTGAGATGATGAAACTCGTTTTACTAAAATAATTGTCTTATTCATTTGGTTCATAGTCACTGTCTGTTGAAATTAATATTCTCATAAGTTTCAGTATTATATGCTATAACTGATTTTCTACAAGATATGCACAACTGTTTGCCAGGTACTAATTCAATATCATGGTACTTCTTTCAAAATGATAAAGAAATTGATCTTAGACCTTTTCTGACATTTTGTTTATGTCTTTTAAAAGGATCGCAACATATTCTCTACCTGTTCTCAAAAGTTGACAAAAACTTTTTTAAATGATCATGACATGTGAATTGCAAGTCCAAACATTTTGTTCCAAGTCTGATCAGTTCTATATCAGTTCGTTTAAAGTCACAAATACTTACAATCTTTTTTGGCTTCTGTGGAAAACTAGTTGTTTCTTGAAATTGAAAACAAATTGAACACTGCATTTTATCAAAACTTAAACTGAAATATAATTCACTTTTAAATGATACATTTCAATAAAAGGCTTAGGGATTTACAGTACTACATGAGTACTATGATTGCATACTGATAATTAATCACTACTATAGCATTACCCCAATATTTTTAAACAGCTGAACACTAACTGAGACAGGGCAGATTCTTTGTTTTACCTCTTCTTCCTAAAATGTTTTAACAAGTTAGAACAGGTTGAAATATGTTTCAACATGATAGAACAGGTTGAAATATGTTTGAACCTGCAATGAAAATTTAGGAGGGGCAAATTCTACTTTTAGAACTAGTCATGTTACCAAGTAGAGCTTACTTCTAGAAATAAAGTCAATAATGGCAATGATAGTCATAATTTTCGAAAAGACATATCGAGATAGATATTTGGATACTTCTAGAAAGAATTACCAGTGTCTGCATCAATGTTAATTTCAGGAAGAACATATACATTCCGGAAGAAAATAATGGCTGCAAATCAGTTACAAACTTTTTATAAATCAGCACCCATACAACATGTATTAAATGTTAAAATGTAATTCTTTAATATTTTAAATATTTGTTTGCATGTTGATCCATTGGAACATCATCTGTTACATGATATTTTATTGTAAACTTCATGTTTCACATTCAAAGTAATTCCTCTTGGAGTGTACCGTGCATTTGAATCAAAAGTTTCATTTTATAAAGTGGTTAAACAATTAATAGCTTGGCATAGGTTTATTTGTCTATTCATATGTTCCATAAATATCAAATTGTTTCACCTTGTTTCTAAAATTCAACCCTTTTTTAAAGGTCTAGTAGCCGCTAAAAAATCATAATCACCGTTAAACAGCAGAGAACAACGAACTTGCATTATTTAACAACCACAAAAAACACCCTGTTAATTTTTTTACAGCTGACAACACATGTTAAGATTGAGCTTTTGTTAAAATTTAAAGTAGGTGTCTGCTGGTACTTGCCTGTTATTGCAAATTTATTGCAACACTTTTAAGAACCAAACTTTTTATTTTGAGGTCTCCCAAAATTTTTTATAACAATTTTTTGTGAATATTATTACTTAGTTAGAAAGTATCAATAATTAGCTTTAATTTGATACCAAATGATGTATGTTGTTTCAAAAATAAACGAGTTACAACATTTTATGCGATTTGATGTCGACACAATCATGGGAAGAATCGCATGAAATGTGCAAATTTCAAATATTTTTCCTGAAGCCAATTTTCAAGATAAAAAATTGAAAAAATTCCTATGGTCATATCTCTTAGGTATCTATACACATAAAAAATATGAACAAAATCTGAGACCTAAGAGCACATTGAATATTTTAATTTGGGTGATTTGGCATGGAATGACCCATTTAGCTTCTATTGATTTGGAGAAAGCATACGATAATGTGCCATTATGTAAGCTTCTAGAAATTTTCTAAAATAGTAGTATGAATGGAGTATAAGTAAGAGCCCCCCTAAAGCCGGCCCTGGCAGGGAACGAAGAGGACTTAGCGTACATGTTAACGAAGTTAGTAGAGGAATATTATAAATGGGGATTAAAAATCAACACCACAAAGACAGAATACCTGGCTGTTGGAAAGATGACATCACCTCTCAAAGTATCAGATAACATAACGATAAATACGCGTGAAAAATATAAGTATTTAGGGAGCATTATTAGTAATAAGGGAACATGTGAAGAAGATATCAGACATAGAATTAAACACGGGAGGTCTGCAATACAAAAATTAAAACCTGTTCTGTGTTCCCCTAAGATTAGCCTGAAAACAAAACTCAATATGTACAGAGCCATAGTGGAACCAATTACCATCTACGGTGCAGAATGTTGGACAGTTACAGAAAGTAACCGAAAGAGGATAGAAGCAGTGGAGATGGATTTCCTTCGAAGAACTTCCCGTGTTTCTAAATTGGAGCATGAGCGGAGTGAACAAATCAGGGACCAAACTAGCATCAAAGATACTGTAGTCCAGAACATTGAAAGGAAACAACTATTATGGTTTGGGCACCTAACTAGAATGGATGAAGGAAGAATATCAAAAAATAGTCTTTAATTACCAACCAGCTAACCGGAAAAGACGAGGCAGACCACCGCTAGGATGGTTGCAAGGAGTGGAGCGGTCAATGAATGAACAAAACATAGAACCGAAGGAGGCGCACAATAGACAGTTATGGAGACTGAGATGCGGGAAGCGGCAGGAGCCATAGGACCCCCGAAAAAAAAAAAAAGATATGTGGGAAAAACGAATGCTAATACTAGAATTGTTAAAGGCTTCCTTTTACTGACTGTCATAGCCTCTCCACTATCAGAGTCGTTTGCTACACCTTTAATGGCATCGAAATGTTCATTGTAAAACAGTATAGCTTCAACCCTCGTCGCTCATAGAGTTACCACTGGTTCCGGAGGTAAATGCACATTTGGATTTTTTTTTTTAGTAGGCATTATTACGAGAACGTGCTTTAAGAAACGCTTTGTTGATGAAATCAGTTTATTTACATTCCCAAACATGTGTCGTAGTTCTTCAGCGAGTCGTCATAGACTAAGAGCTATGCTGGCAGTAGGTTTTGCCGGATACAACGTAAGATTTTATTTATTAACTAGGTGCACTACCGAAAAATATTGTAAATATAGCAAAAATATGCATCATCACGAGGTTTCAAATATAATATGCAATTACCGGTGAAAATTGGCTTAATATGCAAATGCATATGCAAACATGCAAATGCATATATTCCTGTCTCTACCAATAACCGATGCTCCGGCCTTGTCTGCGGTCACAGTGGATGCGTATTCTGATGACTTACTAGTCTTGCGAAAATATCCTGTGCAATCGTCGGAATAGTTGTGGTCAGTGAATCAGAGCTACTTGTTCATTTCAATTAGAAAACGGAAGGTGAACAAATGATTTTAGACAATTCTTTACTTTTCTTATTGGGAGAAAAAGGAATAGTGTTATTAATTATACTAAGGAAACTAATGGAGAATCCACGTTACTTTTCCCTGATCTAATCAAAGACGGTAAAAATTCTTAAGCTACTTCAAAATGTAGCCAGAAAGGTTCACCTATATTTCACATAGAATCGGTTAAAAAACTGAGAAACAGAATAATTTCCAGAAATACATGCAACCTGCGGAGTAATTAGTAGCTTCATATAGATAAAATAAACATCATTATTAATACTGAAACGTTTGCAGATTTTTACAAGCTTAAAAATTAATATTAATTGAATAGATAGCTTATTCAAAATGAAGTAATAATTTATGACACAATAAGCGACAGTTACAGGAAATAATTGGTTTAATAGAATCGACAATCTTGTAATTTAACGTTAATTACATTTATTTACATTTACAAATAGTGAAGTACAGTATATTAAAAAAATTGAAAAGGAGGACACTGTTTACAAATTTACTAGGAACGTTACATCAGGGTTGTGGTAGTCTTTTGAGGTCTGACCTCGCAAAAGTTTTCTGTGTTACAAACTAAAGAAATCAGTTTCTTTATATCCATTTTAGTCGTACGAGTACGCAGAAAACACAAACTTGCTATCCAGATTCTAGTCGTGCGTAAACGCACGACTACGTACGACTAACTCGTTTCCTCTTTGACCGCAGTAACCGGTTTTGCAGTGTTTCACTCCGACGAAAACGCCCGAGTACGCACGACCACCAACTCGCCAGAGTCCGCATCCACTACGATCGCAGCAGTACCTTCCTTGCCACATTCGCTGGAATCCACAATATTCCGATTCTGAAGGAAGCCACTGTATGTACTTGGCCGGCAATACAGTGCACAATACCCTCGAAAAGGTTGAGGACTCATGGTCTTTAATATCTCCTTTACGGAAGGAAACACACAGATTGTTCTACACACGTCTACAGTACATCGAAACGAAGTTTGACAGTTAATGGACATGTAAAGAATATTGATAGCATCAAACGTGCTTTGGTACTTCAGTGGCGACGGCGGGGTTAGCTCCAAGGCCGACCTACTTCGCACGGTAGGGAAACCTCAACAAAGATGCGTAAACAACTCGAGCGGGCGAGGCCGCCTCCCTGTGGTAAACAACAGCGATAAAACTTCGCACGTCGCACAGGTGTCATAAAGTGTTTCAGGACTCTCTCAGGGGAACCCGCCCGAGCCGAGTATGCAACATTCCAAAGACAAGCAGCTGCTCAGGTCGGCCCGATACCCGACACTGTGGAGTAGAATAAAAACCTACGAGCTCTTTTACTTGAACCAACCACATGGAATTTATATTTACAACATTTGAAATATGATATTCGGTTTGGGGTAAATGAAACACATTAAATTTGCAAACGTGAAGACTCCGTGTCCTTTCGGGTACGGAATCCTAACAAAACATTAAAGTTTGAAACACAGCAATAATGGTCATGTCGTTAATGATGCTGATTTGCAACAGAAAGAATCATGATGGAGAGATTCCCTGAAATACTTTCTGATATTAGATTACATCGATGCTTTGCATCCTTACATCTGTAGCATCTTTACGCCATGTGTTAGCTCAGGTATTTTTTATTTACAAATTTTACGTGCATAGACGGAAAGTAATAAAATTTATGTAAATTTGGAATACTAGATTTACAACGGCCAAGGTTCTCATTGCTTTCTCCTGTTGTTACCCCTGAGGGAACATACACCGAAGGATGTGTAGTTATCATTACATTTTGGGTAAAAAAAGGTCGGCTCCACTTTAAGCTTCACACTTGATCAGTTTCACGAATATACACGTCTAATTCACAACTAATATTTACGTTGTTTTTATTTAGCAAATCTCTTCGGCGTTCAAAATTTATGCCAACTTTAGCGATCTTCTTACTGATATTAGCTTCTATTACGATCATAACTTGTATGACAGAAATTTTGAACTGCTATCATTGATACTGATATGATGAGAACTTAATAGGTATATTCAAATGTCTATGTCGTAAATTAGACGAAATATTACTACTAACTTTGAGCAGGCCAGTCTCATCATCTGGCAGAGAATAAAGGTATTAGCACAAAAGGAGTGCCATAACATGGGCGAGCGTTTAATTTGGCTGGCTTTGTAATACTTACGTATAGGCCTAACTATAAAGTAACATCGTGAGAGTGTTTGCCTTTCTGCATATTTTTTTTTTCCTGTCTGCTTTATTACTCTCTTCAGTAAGAAGTTATAATCATACACAAAATTAGAATAAATGAAATGGTAACTGATTTATGCAGTAAATAAACTAAGGATTCCTTCTAGTCATGAATAAGTATTCCAGATCTACAGTCGTATCTTTCGATCGTCACAGCCGAACTTGCTGTGATTGCTGCACGAACATTAATCATCCGATTGTCTAATTCTCGCATCAGGTGAAGCAACAGAATATCAGAGGTCAACGAAGCGATATGGCCCACTTGTGACGGAGTGTTTGCTACGGAAAAGTATATGAAAGCTGAGGTATTCTAAGGTATTTCAGATGTGCGCAATTATGTATGAAACAAGAAGGAAAAGATAAAGTTTTTCATACTGTACACGTACAGATTTAATACATAGCAGCAAGAAGATAACATTTCGTGCTGATAATACAACGTATATAACAGGCCTCCAGACCGCCAATTTTTTCAAACACTACCGGCTTCAATCACATTGGGGCCGAAAGGTTTTCTTTATACATGAGACATATATATATTAAATAATTAGCTATGCGTATTAACTGAATAGAAGATTTTACAAACCGAGGTACTAATCAGTATAAGGTTGCAATATTTCAAACGCTTAATCGTAAGTGATCAACCTGCATTGAGGAATGCCCGACAACTAAACTACCGGCTTCCGGCAGCCTCGGTGAGCCCAACCAGGCATTTGTAACCAGCAGCTGGCGTTGATAATCAGTGAAATCGACAGATTATAAATAACAGAGGAAGGGAATGTTTCTGCACAGTGAGCTATGTCCTACGCTGCAAATGACCTATAGGACTCTTTCAGAATAATGATAACAAAAAAATTTTTTAGCACTTTTATGGAAACATTTATTCCAACAAAAAATTTAGAAGAAGGAAGCCTATAAACACTGACAAGTGCTCGGTACAGATAAAACAATGTCATCTGAGAAACTTTACACAGTCAGACGTTAAAAGTTGAGTAACGGTGTGTAACACCATGGTTTTTTTTATAATTTTTACTCGCTGATGAAGTGGTTATACAAAGGCAAATATAGATAATACAGTGAAGAGACACTTCGAAAACCTATTTATATTTAAAAGTGATTCGAAGAACTGCTGTTTAGACAGAATCAAAAAAGGAGAGTATTAATAAACATTATGAAAAAAAAAATCTAATAGTTTTTTATTTTGCTTTACTCCTCGTCGACATCGAGGTCATTAGAGACAGGAAATGATTTGCCGAACGGAGATTCAAACCCGCGTCCTCCCGACCACGCTCGGCCAGCGAATCGTATATGAGTATCAAGACAGCAGGTTCAGTAATAGATGGAGTGAGTTTTGTGAAATACTTTAAAGAATTAAAAAAAAAAAAACGATTAATTGGATCAACACGCAAATAATGCATTTTTATGGCTTTACGCCTCGTCGACGGGATGGGACTGGAGACAAGGAATGGGAAGGAATTCGACCATGGCCTTTTGTAGGAAGTATCCCGGCATTCGCCTGGAGTGATTTGAAGAAACCATGGAAAACCCAAATCTGGATGCCCGGACGGGGATTCGAACCGGCGTACTCGCGAATGTGAGGCCAGAAAATAATGTAGCGGGAAATACAGAATGTTCATCGGAAGATGGCTTTTGAAAGATTGCATTAAACGGAACAAGGAAATATTTGTGACGTATACATCAGTAAAATATCGGAATGGAGGAACTTCCTCAGAAGTAGTTTCCGAATCTGACAAAGAGGGCGCAAGTATAATATACCATTTGTCTACATCTTGGCAGCTGGAAGTTCTTAGAGTCTGTTACGTCATTCTCCACAAATAATCACAATCGCGATGGAAAAACACCAAAGTAAGACATACGTGAGAAATAATAATAAGAGCATACATTGTTTTGCGGACTAGTCAACCAGAGAAACTTCATAATTTTGCAAGGCAAAATATATTTATATGAACTAGACGATGCAAATTCTGAAAACAGGGTGTCAATAAAAAATAGTATTAGCAAACCAGTATGTGAACACACCAATAGCCACTTACGCCTTAAGTTGTCACGAAACTGGTAAATATGAAATTTCGGAAAATGATTTATTGTTATTACTATAATTCAAGTTGTTATCTTTTAGATAAAATGTCTGTGGCTTCGGTAAGCAAAAAATGGTTATATGGTAAAAGCGCACATTGGCAAAAGCGCTCAACTGCAGGTAGGCGAGGGTAGGTATAACCACTCACCCTCGCCTACTTGCAGTAGAGAATTCCAAGAAAAATTCTTCCCTGAATATCTAGCACAGCTCATCTGTTTGGGCTCTTATTACTTTCGTGTCATTCGTACAGTGAAGTTTATTGGCAGCAGTGCCACTTGTGCTATACAGTTCAACTGTGAAAGTATTTCTAGTTTGTCGTCATGGAAGTGCTAACAACTAATAAGGGTAAACCTGCCGCGCATTATGAAGGTTATTCGTATCGGAAATACAAAAGTAAAGAAGATGGGCTAACGGTATGGCGGTGTCAGAAGGAAAGGACGAAAAGTTGTCGTGGAACGCTCAAAACGAAAAATTGGGAAGTTTTATGTGCAACTGAACATTCATGCGAAGCAGCGGACACAGTTCGCTTGGAAGTTGCTAAAAGAATGAATCATGCGAAGAAGACACTCCCGTTTCTAAAATTTACACAGAATAACTGGGACACTTACACAGTAAAGGCTACGAATATGTAGCCAAATTGCCCCACCAGGTGACTGTCAAGAGAACCTTATTTCGACAGAGAAGCAAAGCTCGTGGGAACGGAAACGAACCGAAGATCCTAGACGAAGTAGTCTTAGATAATGATATGCTTCAGATGAAAGATGGTTCAAGTTTCCTTTTGACAGATGACAGCTCAGGAGAGCGATTGATAATTCTTTGTGGACAGAAGGGAAGAGAATGTCTGAAGAGACAGCAAAATTTCTTCATGGATGGGACATTTAAAAGATGTAGTAAACAATTTGCTCATATTTATAGTATTCACGCTGATTACGGAAGCTCCAAGGAAGAAACTAATGTGTATCCAGTAACGTTTGTCCTGTTGCCAACGTTTATTTCGCCGTATTCTACAAATAGTTCCAGAATGGAAACCAAGAAAAATAAACATTGATTTTGAGGGAAGCGCAATATCCGCACTTGGAGAGGTTTTTCCAACCGCTGAAATTGCAGGAAATTGGATTGACCCATGAGTATCGGAAAAATGAAGAAATTAGGCTGCATGTTATGATCTGTGCTGCGCTAGCATTTCCTCAAAACTGAAGACATCTTAGACGGCTGACTCGAGATATATTCAGAGGCTCCAGCAAATCCGAAATTGTCTCAGTTTTTTTATTATTCCGTCGAACAATGGTTGGAGAATGAAGAAATTCCTAACTATTGACTTGTTACGGTAGGCGACACCGCACTACGAACGTTGTGGAAGGTTGGAACAACAAAATCAACAATCTTCTCGGGCGACCAAATCCCAAGATCAAATAGGTGATAATGTGTTTAAAGGGTGAAGCTGAAAATTCCTCTTGTACGTACATGAGAACGGAGATAAATCTAGCAGGGAAAAAGAAGAAAAACTCCTATATTAAATTAGATGAATGTTTGGAAAGAACTGTAAAAAAAGTATGAGGAAAACGGTTATATTAGGTCTTGTTTGAAAGCGATATTTACAAAAGCTGGGATAGACCTGCTTTCGTAACACAAAAAAAATGAAAGTAATGTAAATAAAGAGACAGTGTAAATATATAAATAAATAAATACTGACGAAGCTTAATTCAAGCTCATTTTAAACACGCCTTAAACGATTGTGTACTACGTGCATTTCAGTCATCAAGCCAGTCCAAAGCCTGGAAAAAGTGTGATGGAAATCAGTTATTAAAATGAGTTATTAAGTATTAGAAATTTACTGATTTATTTCCGGAAAATGTATGACTTCATGAACTCTTTAGGCTAGACGCATTCTAGCGATTTTGTGTAGCTGCGATAGAAAAATAGGTCGCAAAAAATGTTAGTGCGCACACTTGCAACTAATTAGTCGCAACAGATGATGTCAGAATGCATTGTCGAGATATGAATCGTCTCTGTGTGGTTAGGTTCAAAAAATTAACGTAAAAATAACTATACTGGGCATATGTTCTTACTAGTCAAAAGTTACTTAAACGAAAATTTCAAAATGTTCCAGATAAGAAAATATTATTTATTTTGCAATCGGGTTTTTATAAATGTATAAAGTTGTTCAATATAAAAATTAACATAGATTATTTATTTTTTCTGAATTGACAAATCGCTTCAATATGTATGTTGGTTACTGGGAAGTGGAGTAATTTTCATAATAATTTTTTCTCTTAATCCAAGCTTCACAGAATTGAAATGCACCTTTGATACAGGCATTGCAAATGTTGTGGTTGGGGAGCGTGCACAAACCACGTAGCTCCATTTTGGCCTACTGTGAACCCCCCCTCCCCCCCCACGTAGCCCTAGGTGGCTTTTGCCTCTCCCCCCCCCCCCCCCCCCACGTAGCACGTAGCTTTTTTCCCTTTTGATTCCAGAAGATATTTTTTACCGTTTTCTCTTGTCAGACGATTGTAAATTATGTAAGGAGATAATAAACTGACGGAAATAAATATTCGCATGCTGTTGTGTGTTTTGTTCCCCATTTTAACTGTCAAAAATGTTATGAAAGGAAAGCTACGTGGCCTGGGTCGGAACCCCCCCTCCCCCCACGTAGCCCAACGTAGCCTTCCAGCCAACCCCTCCCCCCCCTGGACCGAGCCACGTAGTTTGTGCACGCTCCCTTGGATTAGATTAGATATGCTTGCATTGAAAAGTTTCGGGAAAGTGGGACTATATACAACCATTAATCTATATATCTATAAATGAGAAAGTTCGGATGTGTGTTTGGATGTACGTTGGCAATCAATCACGCCTTAATAACTCAACATATTTAAATGAAATTTGGCATGAAGTCAGTTAATTGCGTGCGAAGTGCAATAGGATAGATTTTATCCCGCAAAAACGCATAGTTCTTTTAGAAATTGCCATTAATATCAATTCTCAAACAGCAAAGAGTTTCCTACTTCGTAGACAGCCGTGCAACGTTTACTCTTTGCTTTTTACATAAATCGTAAACACTGCTTTTCAGAAATAATAGTGAAAACCTTACATATGCAAGTTTGTGTTTAGTTTAAAAGCCATAAAACCGATGCACTAGACAAACAATAGTTCGGAAGCAGGAATTATAAATATGTACTTAACCTTAAATTAAAAAAAGGTAGGTACTGTTGTTAAGTTCGTTAAGAGATTTTTTCATTTCCGTACATAAAATAGTATGACATCTCAAATATTGCACCATAATTTCGATCGTAATATACTAAATGTGGAAAATCAGAGCTTGGAAAAAAAAAAAAAAAAACGTAAAATGCTATGATTATACCAGTACGAAAGTCGATTTACTTAAAGTGCAAAATGCCGGTGCTCCAAATGTCGTATTTATAAAAATGTTACGGATTCCATTCTATCTCGGTTTAATTTATTTCCTGTGTGTCTTCTTTTTTTCCACTACACATTCTCTGTAATATTACAAATTATTAACTAACCCTTTTTTGTTCAAAATTTTTCTATAAATCAGTACAAATAGTATGATTTAGGAAACAGTGTTTTTTAGTTACTGTTCAATTTCTACAAATACCTAATAAATCCGCGTCAAGTTTACGTCGCGATACACGACGATGCTAACTTAGGATAAAATAATTGTTTCAATGCGCGTGTGGTTGAGGTTTTGAATTTGTAGCGCCAATATTAGCGGAGATTGTGGTTACATTGATATTCAGCCTGGACCATAATGAAAACTGAATTTTTTGTCACAGCCAATGGCATGAGAAATTTAGTTATCAGTTATTTAAGCAAATATCATAAGCACTATGTCACGTTGTGACGTTATGTATCGCCACGTAAACTACTCCAGTAAATCCTTCACTTAAAACGAATGTATTCAATGGCCTAACGTAGAGAATTAATGTTTCATGAAGCAATATTGCAAGTCATTTACAACGCGATACACCTCATTTACACGGAGCATATGAAAGCTGCTTATTTATTACTAATAATAACTAAATGACTTCTGCCTTATACTGTAACAAAAACATTCTGGTCCAGGAAGCATTTCAACCTAACCACTATCTCTGCTAACATTGCCGCTACAAAATCAAACGTTATGAACACACCTAAACACATTAAATGCATTGGAACTGGATTTCGAATAGTAACAGAATTTTCTATATCAAGATTCCTAATTAGTGTAGCATAAATTACTATCACAATTAATTTCATAATACGCCTTACTACATCACGAGCAGTAACAGTCACTTTATCGGGATGTACGCTTAACCAGCAATATTAACAAAAATTGTCTTAGAGTTGTAGAGAATTATGAACTGTCCGTTGTACACTGTAATTTACAAGCATTTTAGTATAAATTTTTTAATTACGTAACTGCAATAATGAATGTAGTTTCATATGTATTCAGGATTTATTTTCCTGCGATCTGAAATAACAATTTACGTTACTAATGTATTAATGCCCGAGTTATAGAAGCTTTGATTTTCTAGCGGTACTTTGTTGAAATGCAGCCTGGACCAAAATGAGAACTGAAACATTTTTAATAGCTTAAGCTTCTTTCACGAGCACCATTTTAGTGACGTCATGTATCGCTTTATAATGATATTGTATCAAAAGATATATAATAAGCTTGGATGATTCAGCAAAACACACGGCATTGCTCGAAGGAAATTTTTGAAATTTATAAATGTAATTTTCAGATACTCAGCGCAAATCAAAATATACATTTTTAGTTTCACAATTTTTTAACGAGATCAACGTCCTTGGGCCACTTAGGTACTTATTTGCTCTTTGAATGTTAGTAAATTTTTTGGATGTTTAGTCACTTCCATCATATTTTGACGTTTTGAGTTTCCATTAATTAAAACTATATTAATTTTTATTCGCAAGTCCTGAAATTAGTAATTTTAAGAGATGCTGGGTAAACGGAATTCAAATCTTTCAATGAAATGTAAGAAAACTACGGCTGTGAAAAAAGCCAAAACCCAGGAACAAATCCTCTAGCAGAGCTGCACAGCAGTCACAAGTTGGGCGACAACACCAAAATGAACACTTGGTGTTTGGAAGATCACACCGGGAAAATCGCGAGCTCGGTGCTAAGAGCAAGCGGATTGCCAATCGATCTCAAAAGCTTTTGAAACACCGAAGCAAACAAAAAGACGGCAATAACAATACGCCACATATTTGGCATTGCAACGAGTTGCTGAAACACCTGAACAAACGCGAGCTCATTTCTAATGTTTTCCCGAGGATTCAACTAAATATTATCAATGACGAAAACTGGTTATGTGAGAGGACAATACTTGCCCCGAAAAATGATTCTGGAGCAAAAATATATATATATATATTAGAGGAAATAGTCGGGGAAGTGACAACACACTCTTCCATCGATACAGTAATGTTAACTGACGATGCTGCTACCTACCCCGTCGAGTTTTCAAATTCCTTCGAGTTATCTGGGCTATCGTCCCATAAACTCGAACTTAAGGTTGGCACTCGAGTTCTCCTGATGCGTAATCTCGACCCGCCCCTCCCCTCAAGGTATTGCAATGGCACCAGATTACACATCACAGAACTAGGAAGAAACACTGTGAAGGCGACAATTCTTACCGGTGCATCTAAAGGGGAAGCCGTTATAATTCCGCGTATCCCAATTATTCTCAGTAATATTCCCTTTGAATTCAAAACATTACAGTTCCCATTAAAAATTTCATTTTCAATGACAATTAATAAATCGCAAGGTCAAACGTTGAAATTGGTGGGAATACACTTGGATACTCACTGCTTTTCCTTTGGTCAACTATATGTTGCCTGCTCGCGGGTATCGAGTGCAAAAAATTTACATGTTTTTCAGAAAATAACAAGTCCTACAATATATATACCGATGTATTAAACTGAAAATACTACTAACATGCAGAATATTTTTATTGTTTTAAAAGTTTGATGAAGTTGTTTGGAACAAATACATTTTTGTTATTTTATTGCAGTATTTATTACTACTATCACCAATAAAAATAGCACTAAAATTAATTGTATGGTCGTATTGACCTGGTGGCAAGGCTTCATTACGTCTACGCAATCAGCCCCTTTCGTAGCCGCTTAACCTAACGCAGTAATCCTACTGGGCATAGAGGACCTACAGTTCAACGTGAAATCAGAACCACGTGAGCATTCTGGCGCACTTCACATCACTGTGCCAGAGGTGAAGTTCGAGCTAAGGACCTATGAAAATCCTCTGTGAGACTGGGATTCAAGCTGGGGACTTTTCCATGTCCAGTTGGACGCCCTAACCACTGAGCGACCAACCTCTCAACAAAATCTTATATTACAACACTCTTCCACGCGGACGAAGTCGCGGGTAACTGCTAGTAAATAAATATTATCAGCTACTGATTAGCGGTTAGCTATTTAACATCACATTAGTATGTTCCATCGATATTTGTGTTGCTTGAAAAATTAGCCTTTAATCGCCCGCCAATAAATCCAAAGTGCTCACCTAGCCTTAGAGGCCATCAGGGCTTCACTGTGCGTTTTTTCTGGCGACACCGTGTTTCCAGGAAGATAGAGGATTATAGATCGTCCTTCCAGGAAGGCGACCCTTGAGCGCTAATGTCACCTGAGCGCTTTTAGTCGGTCACCCTGCTGTGAACTGTGTTGCATCCAAGGAATATTGCTTATCAGAGGTAATTCTCAGTCCGAAATTTCAATCAACAACCCAAAACTTTCCAGAATTATTAGAAATGTTTGAAATATCATTTATAAGTTGTTGAGTAACACCCACCCATAATTGTGATAATTAGTGCGGGAGATATTGTGTTTGCGGCAATCTCAAAACGAAACTGGTATCATACTGGCGATTAGGCTACTGAGGCGAAATGTTTTGTAACGTTACTGCGCTATGTTTCGCGTCGAGTAATAAAATGCTTTTTTATTTCTTGTAGTCATTGAGCCATCTTCTCTCACGAAAATAATGTTTTAAATCTTTTAAATTTTATGATCACCCTGTTTAAAAGCTACAGTCTACCTTATCAATACTAGCTCCCAATAATCGTCTTGGTCCGGAGAATACGTGATTTTTTATTTAAACTACGCAACACTACGTCAACAAGCCACCGTAGCACAAGTACCAGTAAGAACAGCCGCTGCTACGGTCTCTCTGGGTTAACTAGCTTCCATGGGAGTTCGCCAGATTTTCATCATTTATTTTCACATTTGGATGAATACATATATATAAAATAGGGTTAGATCAACAATATGAGAATAAATTAAAAGACGAAACTGGATGGAATTAAATTCCATCTTCTGTCGCCATTTCCACTGCAGTATTTTCCTTAACGCCATCCCTCCATCTTCCAAGCGATCTTCATCCAGAACAGCCTAATATCGTTACTGGATAGTGTTTAGAAATAAATATCTCCTCCAGCCAGAATATATACTTTGGAGATGATGTCACGTTCTTTTGGGACTCGCGTTGATCTAAAAGCGTTAAGCTCTTAATACACCGGAACACCGGTTGAAGATTCAATTCTATTTGTAAGCAGAATACAACTATTAATGTTTAGTTTGTTATGTATAGCAGGTATGAGTATACATCTAAGTCAAAAGATAGCATCAGATGATGAAAAACATATTACTTCAGAAATATTACGACGATTTTCAGAAATTATCGCTTAAAATATTTGAGCTAAAAACGAAGATTCAAATAAAATTCTTCGTTATTTCACAGTTACTGTTTAGCTGCTTTCGGATTTC
Source organism: Vandiemenella viatica (assembly GCA_031002005.1). Lineage (NCBI taxonomy): Eukaryota > Metazoa > Arthropoda > Insecta > Orthoptera > Morabidae > Vandiemenella > Vandiemenella viatica. The sequence goes on from JARYHS010013630.1 coordinate 221,716,459, forward strand.
AGGTACTTGTACACTGAAGAAGCTGTATACATCCCATAGATAATAACGAATCTGTACTTGGCCACGTGACAGCATGAAATTTCAATATGTATGTATCAACACTGTATACATATTCGATCATTTTTGGTTAATATTTCCATATATGTATTGTGTTATTAGGGTGGTTGTTGCGGTCTAACAAATATTAGTTGTTAAACGCATTTGGGACCTTATATGTTTTCTCCATCTTGATGTGAATTTTGGCAGTCTTTTCAGTGTAAGAGTGCAAAGCAGTAAACTTCTGAAGGAGGATATGTTTACAGTGTTTGTATTTCACTATTCAAATTGTTTCTTTTATTTTAGAAGCAAAGTTTATCCCTTATTTTTAGCATATACTTCCGATATGGTGGTTTGGTACGGGACCCACATTTTGGGTATCAAATACAGGAGATGGAGGGGCGCAAAGAAGGGTCGCTAGATTTGTCTCTGAAAATTACTGCAGAATACAATCAGTAACCGAAATGAAAAAAAAAAAAGAGCTGGAATGGTTTTCATTGGAAGACACGATGAGGGTGAAGAGGGTCATGGGAGTGTACAAGGCGTATATTGGTGGTGAGGCGTGGAAATATTTTAGTGTAAGAATTAAAAGTAATGCATGGAAGGGAAAAGATGACCATGACCACAAGCTGGCACTCGATTTCAGGCACAAGGGTGTAGGAAGATTCTCTTTTTTAGGTTACGGTGTCAGGAATTGGAATAAGTTATTAACAAAATCATGAATTATTTACCAAAACCGTTGAAATAATTTAAAGTTGAAATTTGAGAGTGCAAAAGTAGGTTGGTACAAGAAAGAGTAAAAGTTGGTTCGTAGGGAAATTGCCACCGGAGCTTGCGCTCCATCGCAATTAAATTATGCCATATATACGACCAGATTTTTGGTCATATCTACTGCGGATAATAATGGTGAGGAGTGGTACTCGTTTATGTGTTGTGTTTTTTTTCTCTATTTTTCGATGTGTTAATATCCTAATTCATGCACATCGGATAGTGGAATTGTACCTGCCCTGTTTAGCGTGTCCTAGAGGGTTACCAGTTTACAGTTCTTGTAGATCAGATGACATCAGTGCAAGTGTAGACCACCTTCGTTATATGACCTCTGTAAACGTCAGAGGCACTCCATGAGACGGAGTAACCAATGATGAAAAGAGTCAGATCAACAAACGGGTACAGTAAGCATACGACTGTTGTGCAGAATTAGTTCATACCCAGTAGATATATGGAAGTTGCAATTCGCAGGAGTCAAATATTTCAGAGACATAATGTAGTTTTGTTGATCACAGAATAGAATTACAGAGAAAGAAACCTCATTATTAGATCGAGAATTTTGTTCGAGGCTACTAAACGTAAAAACCACAGTAATACAAGCATTAAATGATGTATTACGGCTCTTAAGGCATTCCAGGTATCTGTAATCACATCATCGAAATTGATTAAGCTGTTTCGGAAGTATGTGCGGTAGTGCAAATGAAAAGTGTAGACCAGAGGTAATAAAATACGGGCAGCCCAGGTGGCGCGCATGCGTATGGAGGCACACTTGAGCCAGCTATTTCCGTCAAGTTCCCCGCTGGAGGCCAGACAACATCCTACCGTGCCACGCACTGGAAAAAACGATCACGTATTCTCGACACTACGATATCATCTGCTACATATGCAACCAACGATTCTACTGCGAAAAAACTTGTTACGTTTCTTCAACTACGCTTCCGGTTTAATTCTATCCATACAACTTTGATCATAGTAAAGTAAAATTCCTTGGATGAATTTTACTGAATGAGGGTGTGCAAAGAACAGCTAGATTTGTTTGTGCAAATTATCGCAGAAAAAGGAGCTGTACTGGGAATCATTGTAGGAAAGAAGGGGGGTGAAGAGAGTGCTGGGAATGTACAAGACATATAGGCCTACTTGTGATTGGGCTTCGAAAGATATTGGTCAGAGAATTAGGAATAGTGGATGGAAGGAGAAAGACGACCATGGCTACAAGTAGGCGTTCGATTTCATACATAAGGGAGTGGGAACATTTTTTTTTTTGTTGGTAAGTCTGTGATTGGAACCAAGTGATGAATAATTTATCAAAAACGTTTAAGGAATTTAAAATTAAAATTTGCAAATCGGAAAAGTAAATGGAGGGGAGGAATTTAACTCTCCAATTATAATAGAAAATTTAAAAAATAAAATAAAATATAAAGGGGTAATTAAATGACTAGGAGCAATGCCACAGAAGCGTTAGCTCCATCACAATTAAAATTAATAATAATAAAGTTGAAGCAACGCACTTGTAAGATTTATAACGGCAAATTGCGCTAGGTAGTTCCAACATTAGTCTCAATGGATGAGATAAAAAAAAAGGGTTAAAATTAATGAAACAGAAAGGTGACGATATTGGTCACCTCATAGTTGCTAATCTTTGACCAACTGATTTCTTCAGCAATCAGATATCAACCAATCTAAGACAAAATACCGCATTTACGGTCATCCTATTTTTCTGTACTGAACGTGGAAAGTAATAAGAAATAAAATCTTGTTAGCAATTCAATAAATTATTATATATTTTTGCTTTTCAATCAGTTACATTATTTCAGTTACGTTCGAACACTTGGCGTAATATTTAATGTATATTCTACATCATAATGGTGATCTAAATTCTTTTTAATTGCGTATCAAGCTTCAGTAAGAACATTCAAGCTGTTTCTGTTACATCCGGATGTAGACATGTTCCAAAATAAACCAGCATGTAGATAAATTGCCAGCTTCATAAATAGTGTTAGCACAACTTCTTGCAGGAAATCGGTATCGCTGTGACGATGCCGCACATGATGGTGGCTAAACTGTTCAAAGTGTCTGGCAATGACGTACCGCAGTAGCGCTGATAGGAATGATAATCTGTTATCTGAGCAGCAGGCAGTGACGCTGTCATTTAACAGTCCACAGCACACGCCACAAAAAACAGTTACCGCTCTATGAGAATAGCAGTATTGTGGGTCTCCCATGGGCTGCCAACTTCCCACACACGTTTGAAGTCAACTCCGAATGGCCACACGGAATTTTTAATATTGACAGGTTGTGAGGACAGTCGCTGGAGGCTTATTTGTGATCTTTAAGGGATATTTGGGCAAACGTCAAACAATGCTAAGTTCTACGGTACAACAAACACGCATCTCTTAAAGCAGGCACAAATGGAATTTTGCAGTTGCAGTAAATTGCGCCGGAAACTGATAATTAACTTAAGTCGCTCTTCCAGAACGTATCCATCTATACATAATACGTAAACCAAATCTTTAAATTTGTCTCTCTAGCGTTTAGTGTATGCGGGTCAGTACTTCAGTAATTCTAATTCTTCTACCTATTTGATTTTTTGCACTTGATTCCAATAGAACAGTGTCGCATTTGCTGTGCTCGCCAACAACATTTCAGTGAAACAAGATCTTCTTCTATGAACAAGTGCCCGGAGCCACCCGTCCTTCAGGACTTAAGCAGATATCGTCACGATATTTGCCATTTTCTGGATCGTATACGAAACAGCACCTGTTTATGCTGATGCTGATGCTCAAGTCCTGAAACATGACACTACTGAGCAGCAGTCAGATACGATTCCAATATTATAGCTAATCCTTCCTTGCAAGTGGTGCAATTTTTTCACTGATAATAACTTATTGCATTTGAGATTTGTTTATAGATACCAAATATTAATGTATAAAAAAATAAAACCTTCCCCTATCTATACCTTCAAGATTTTCAGACTGAAAATTAACAAAGAAATGTTTTACAACACAATAAACTTATTCTGCCAACGTAGTTACTCCCAAATTTTTTGTTACGAAATTTGTACAGTACGCTAGGACATAAGCCTTATTAATTTATTATTTTTTTAAACACCAGAATTTTCAGATGGCATCGTTCTTTTGCGAGTACTGTTCGCTAATACATTCTCATCCCAAACTTGAGACGGTAAAATTTCGTAATCCCTTCTGTATTAACTCGGTTTGCGGGACAAAGCTGCGTCTAAAGTTTTTAGCTTTCGGCAGTATTTTTGCAGCCTTCCTCCTACCAATACTGCCAGTCGGTCTAGCTGTTGCGTACTCTAGTCAGACGGTTCAGATGAGGGGTTTCACGCGCGACTGAAGTAATCGCGCGATAGTGAGATATATTCGTCAACATGCAGTCGGAACCTCGACTCGCGTAAAGGCGAGCGAGTCGAGATACTAAGGACGTCATTGCTCTATCCAGTAGCCGCACATAGTGTTACCTTGAGGACGCACTTGATCGTTGCGAAAATGTAGTGGGATAACTTCCATACCGAATTATTTATTGACGGAGTGGAAAGAGGATAGTAATATGGGACATGGAATCGATGGACTATTCAAACAGAAATTTGCGGCTGTAAGAAGTTGTGGAGATTTAAATTAAACAGCAACCAATTTAAGCAGCCTTATTTTCTTTTACACCCACATCTATTCTCATATATTAAGTGCATTTTTTCTTATCTGAAAGTAATTACAAATTTTTACTCTGCAGAAACAACATAAATAGTTTTCACAACTAGAGAAATCTTCATTTATAATAGCAAGCAAATCATCAAAAGACTTCACCTAGATGGGCAGGTAGTTATAAAAAAGTTTATCTCATCGTTACTCAAATTTGGATAAAGAGTTATAAAACACACTGTGAGTCATTCTATCATTTAAAACTGTTTGCACCTTTTATCGTCTAATTTATCTTTTTTTTTTTTAGTCTTTGCCATCGTCGGTACGCAAGCACAAAACAACCGCTTCAACCAACTCCATTCCTTTCATTGATCTCTATAAATTCGCGCGAAAACCGCGTTATCTGGATGCAACAAAAATAATGTGCGATTCGTGCTACTCCAATCGCTTCATCGGAACCTAGACTAACACGATCCGTATCGACAATCACTATAGCTTGTTCGGGAAATAGAAGAGAGTGCCATATGCCATGCAGAGATCTTCATCTTCATTGATGTTAAGCGGGCTTTCACTGTCCCCTTATTCCGTCTAGGCAGCACAACTTCCCTCGTCAGGAGCTTCTTATTCTAGTTTCTGGCGTTGACCGAGTGTGACAAGTCGCTGTTGTATTTATAGTGGCGGATATGTTCCCTCAGTCTTCCACTCACGCCGATGTGATCCGGTCACAACTGTAGGTTATTTCATTTACGCCTGAGAGCTGGAACGTGTGCAAATCATATTTCATTATTTATCGAATCAATGAAGCTCGGTGACGGAAGCTGTTTGTTGTAGACTGCAGCTATTTCATTTACATATTCATTTGTCTATGTTACAAATAGAGCGTAAAAAATATAATAGTGGTGATTATAAAGGTAACAATAATATACACTATTAGTAATGTGACATATTTTGCATTAGAAAGCAGGGTACTCGAGGGCAAGATACAAACTTCTGCAAAGACAAAACGCATGATAAATTTTAAACGTGAATATTTACTCACCTTGTACTTATCTTGGAGCAAATAATTATCGTCCCCCCAGATAACAAAGAAATTAACGAAAAGTATGCTGAAATTTTAATTGACTATATATATCCTTAACAATGACCATAATTTGATTTTTGCTAAGTTGTTCTAATAATCACTGCTAAAATGTTAATTCAAATGAGTTTACGGACCTAAATTTAAATCCTTATTACTTAAAATCAATGAAAAATATATTCTGACAGTGATTCTTATGAAGGATTGTTTCAAACTAATTTTACAGGTTAACCATAAAATAATTTGCCACAATTTTCACAAATCGATTTAAAGTCTTGTAATTTGACTTCTGCATTTTATTCATTTATTTTTCCCACAATACAAGAGATTAAATTCTTATCTGGTTTGATTAATCGAAACCATAACAAGCAAGGTTGCTCTTACTTACAGAAAGGAATAGGATAAAATCTGCCAGCCATGTCAGCGATTTCTGCTTACGTATACAGTAGATTGTGGGCCAGGAAAAGCCAAGGCATCGGAAATTCTCCCAGGATTTCCACTCCTCGTTCTATATCTCGATCAAACTCGAAGTAACACAACAAAATACACGTCAGATGTGCATAAGGGGGCTTGAAATATGTCTAAGAGAATTAATTAAAACGAAATCATAATATTAATAATTGAACTTTATCACGTTACTGTTACAAAGTAATATTCAGTAACCCTCAAATGTAAAAAGAGAAATCAAATCATAAATTATATAGAAACCTCCCTTCTGTTTTAAGATGAAATAATTTGCAACGTTATTAAGAAATAATCTTTTGATAAGGATATTAGATATATTTTAAGTCTTCAAGCTGAATCATGGCTGGCGCAAGTTTGTTTTCTTTGTGAATAAAATCATAAACTGTTTCCTTTATACGAAAATAATTAAAATATTTGAATTGATGGTGCTATCTACACCATGGCAGGCAGTTCAGTAATTTTACTTTGGAAAGCTTTCTACCATTTAAACTAATGCTGTCAAGGATGGTTCGGAAACGTCATCTCAGCATATCTAACACAAATAACTTATTTTTTATTTGACTAAATTCATCCTATATAAACGAATTATTTCAGAAGACATGTATGCGTTTCTGATGTTTCTAATTTACAGTCACTTTCGGTTTTATTTCAAAAATATTCTGCACAATCTGTAGAAATGAATGGCAAAGTTCAAAATTGTTAAGTGTAATCACCAGAGGCGTATAGTATTGGATTTAGGATATTTTTCTTTACTTTAGATTGTCTTATCGGATACAATTTAAAATCCGATCTGTTTTTCAGAATTGAAAACTTCTTTGGCGGCGAATGGATTGTGGAGTGAACCCATCAGACATGCAAACAAACGAGTCGGATAGTGAGAGTGTTCTTGCGGCTAACAAATCTTCAGAAAACAACTAACTTATGAATACAAACGGGACATCATCACTGAAAAAAAAAAAAGATATTTATGCGTCCTACGACATTCACACACATTTAAAAAAAAGCCGGTTAAACTGTAATTCATCGATGCGTTGCTGATACGGATGCAATAAAACAAAACGCTGTATAACACGGCCACTCAAATATGAAGTGTCGACACGTTTGAAGAAATTATCTTTTAAACTGAATTTACAGTAAAGACTGATCTCAACACTTGTCAGGTTCACCACAGCAAACAGTTACACTAACTCTCAACAATTAAAACGGTGACAATGGATTTCGTGAATCAATGGACTGTACATTATATGAAGAGATTGTAAAACATCTGTGGAAATAATGGAGAACCAACTTCTGCGCTGCGCAAACCGATTGCCTCACGGTAAGGTATCAGACGAAACTGGCCGTTAGAGAGAAGGTGATTATGTGCAGAACAAAGCAGTCGGCGACATACATCGCCAGCGACTGCAGATAGAAATAAATGTAGACAGCGGGAGGCAGCGATGCGGGAGGGAGTCAGTTTGATGCCAACATGTGACGAGTTCCTGGAACTGCTCATTCAGAGGACGAGCTACATTTGGTTTCTCCTGTACTCCAGGATAAAAAATATTTCCGCTCAATAATACACAGAAACGGCGGTTAGAACACGATCACTTCATCTCATTATAATATAATTCTTCCAGAACTCTGATATGATCCAATAGCCTTGATGGGTCAGCTGCTTGTAATTTGAGGGGGCCCAATAAGTTCGAGGACTGTGCAGTAAAACGAGATCGTATAAGCTGTAATAATTCTTCAGACCTTTGTAGAATATCATCCAAAATTAAAATACCCTGGAATCCACCTTTATTTTTTTAGTACGCTGAAAGCAAATGAGACGTACTTTTAATCATAAATGGAGTATGAAAATATTCTTGCTGTTATTAACTATTATTGTATGAAAGAGAAACGGCAACCCTGCCGCAGCACAGTTAAAAATTGTCACCTAAATTTAAACGGCCAGCACTGAAGATGACCCTGGCCAGTGAGAACAATCAGTCAGGATGATGACTGACAATTTGGCACATTGAACAGTAGATAGAATTCTAACACCGTACGCTGACTTATTGGGCGTCTAGACTTTTAACAGTATATCAAAAGACAGTGAGGATATAGAAGCTGTAGGAGATCTGGCACTGCTTGAACTATGTGATTATGGATGAGACCGGCCCCCGTCGAACCGACCGTAGCCCTCTCTACAAAAAAGACAAAAGTAAATTAAGTGTTGCTAAACGCATAACTTCTTGGACTTAATTTTATGTTGTTTGTTGTTAGCTGCTCAGAAGTTGCACAATACTAGAGCATTTCTATCTTCCTAACGTAGTAACGTTATATTTTTAACAATCGTGCGTACCATAAATTACTTTACACGACGATAAAAACGAATCTGAAAACAAGAAGCAATTTTTTTAAGTGTATGACGTTTCATACATGTTTCACACATGCTGTGTCTTTTTTTTCCGAGAAATACGAATGCGTCTCCCTGGATGAACTTTAATGACATGGTTTCCAAACAAAAACAAACCTAAAAGCTTTCCTGAAGTTTAATGTCATGGAAGTAATGAAGGAAAATAAGTGTGACAAAAGATTCAGGTGCTTAGTGTGTGTGTGCGTGTGTTTTTTTTTTAATTCATACACCACATAACAAATATGTGTTAAAAGTGTTTGGAGAATTCGTCAGCAGTGGTGCGACTCGTAATACGTAGAGTCGATAGAAACATTCTGAATAGTGACATCAGTCCTCATCACCAACAGAAAAACATTTTGAGGAAGCATCTTTCGTCATAATAGCCATGAGCTACGAAAGGAATGAGGTAAAAAAAGCTATTAACACACCTCCACTCAAAAAATATAAAGTGATCTTACATGAGGTGCTAATGACAGAATTCGTGTGTTAGTAACCAGCGAGGCTTAAATTTTATATTAAACGTTACTCGGAATTCTTCAAATGATGAGAGTTTTCTTTCTGATACTCGCACTTTCAAACATCTCTCTTCCTTTAAAATAAAATAAAATAAAATAAAAGCGGGATCTCAGCGTTTTGTCCATTTTTTGTTTAGGTTTAATGTCCTGCAGGCAGCTCAAGAGTCATTAAAGACAATCTAACATAAGAGAGGAAGTTAGTGTTGAAACCTGTTTACGGACCGTGCGAGCTGTGTGTTAATGTATTTTTGTGTCATTCTCCTTTTGAAAAACGTGTTTCCTGGCCGGAAAATGAGAACCATCCGAGCGTTATTAGGCTAAATAATAATGGTAAACCATCTAAGAATCGCTGTCAACATGACGGTATTTGACCTACGTCCCTATCTCGGCCAAACCGCCGGTTCTACTCCTTGTACACAAATAGATTATTACTGGAGGTTTAATTTTAAATAACCGAGCAAGTACGATTGGAACACTCTAATGACTATGTCTATCGTACGAGGTAGGTCGCAAGGTAGTCGACTGATACAAAAATAAATCCTTGACACATTTACAGATTAAGCAGCTCTGCTCCACGGTTAACGTTCTGGCCTAGCAGTCTGGAGGACGCGGGTTCGAATCCACGTCCGGACATCCAGTTTTGGGTTTTCCATGGTTTCCCCAAATCACTCCAGGCGAATGCCGGGATGCTTCCTTCAAGAAAGCAATGGCCGAATTTCTTCCCGTTTTAATGACCTTAGCCGTCCACGAGGTGTAAAGCAATAAGTAAATAATAATAATAAAAAAATCCAACGCCGAGCTACCTTTTTTTTTTTTACTTATGGCTTTACGCTTCGTCGAGGTCGAGGTCGAGGTCATTAGATGCGGGATGGGACTGGAGACAAGGAACTGGAAGGCGTTCGACCACGGCCTTTTGGACTAAGTATCCCGGCATTCACCTGGAGTGATTCGGGGAAACCATGGAAAACCCAGATCTGGATGCCCGGACAGGGATTCGAATCTGCGTACTTCCACCGCGCCAGTTTGCCGCTCGATCTACTAGTGAAATCACTACAAATTAATTTATTACTGGAACATTAAAATGCAATTAAAATTAAATCAAGAGCAGTTTCAAATAAAATAGTTAAATTCAAAATAATGACTATTGTTTGTTTTGCTCGAACCTCAAACTGCATTAGATGTAAGTATTTTTATTATTTGTGTTTTAAATACAGCGTATGATAGATATTACGGACAAATTTCAAGTATTAAGGTAATACCGTCTTTTATATCGACCCGGAATCAAAAATTGTCTAAATTCGACAACCTTGACAGCCGCTGACGTGTTTGCTGCAATTAGGAGACTAGTGCTACAACTAAGCTAATTAGAATAGTCACACACACAAACAAACACACACAACGCTTATTTTAGAAATGGGTTTGTACATAACACTTAGTAAATGTTGGTGGACTTACTGATAGCATCGGCAGGTAAGCTACGTAGCCATGCATTAACTGCAATTATCGTTCTCTCGCGCGTTTTTGTGGAAAATTGTGCATCACTCTTTTTAAGCAATGGTTAAAATTCCTTCCGTCCTGACAAAACCGAGTGTCTCTTTCCAGGGAGAAATTATAAGGGGAAAAAAAGCAGTGGGCCGAATGCAAGGTATAGAGCGGTGTGCAACCTGTTGCTCCGTCGGATTAATGGAAGGCCTTGTGCTGGCCTTGGAGTTGACGCGAGCGGTCGAAACACAAGGCTGGCCACCACCATCCCACATTCAATTCATTACAAATGTGGGCAGCTTCTCAAAGAATTGATAAATTCTCCCGAAGAGGAGTTTTCATCTGTTAACTATCCCGGAAACTAGAATGTCCTTGAATGATGGAAATGCAACGTTCTCATTTATAGTAATAGTTGCGCTTTTGAAATGAAAGATGGTTTATCATACTTTTGCAATGCCCATTAGCCTGTTCCAAACCAATTGCCTGGACACATTGTTTTTAACAGAGAATAGTCATTTACTGTGATTTGTTTTATTTCCTTGCAGTTAAAATACGAATCAATAATTAGAAATTTGAAAAATGTTTCACACAGCGAAACTTAAAATCAATTGTTGACATAAATAAAGTTGTAATATATTTGATGGTAACTGACGTTACAGAATTTTGTTTACATAGTGTTTACCTGTATTAACTATGTGTTTCTCTTCCAAGATATTCATTCAAACGTTTTCCTCAGACCATTTCTTAAATAAAAAGCTCGTGGTTCACATATACCCTAAACTCCGCTTACTCGCGTGTGTGTTAGAAAAATCGTTAAGACGCGAGCGCCATTGAGTCAAGCGCTACACTGGATACAACGACCAATTATACAAGATGACATTACGCACGTTTCACACGGATACCAATGACTATAATGTAACTAGCATGTTATTGTCTCTGCATCACATCATGCATTCTTTTCTTTCGCAGCTCATAAACCTGACAGTAAAAACTGATCTATAAGTAAACAGACATTTAGAAGTGATTTATATTCTCCCGCCCGATTAGGCAATACTGATACAAGCTTCATCTCACACATGTCAGTACGAGATTCATCACACGTTTTGAAATAATTCGATTACTACGCAAAACGAATATCAATTATGATTGCGAAATTTACGTATTGTAGACTTATAAAAGCGAAAGACAGTATTTCAATATTTTATACCAACAGGAGGCTTGTAATGCCAGTAATTTCCTTTTTAAAGACAAAACAAAAAAAAACCTGCTGTCAAACTTAATTAGATGGTTCCTTCTGTTTGACCGATTGTTATCGACCTCTGCGACTTGTGTCTTACGTCATATAAAAAGTCACTGTAATTGAATTATTAAGGGTAGGTTTATCTGCAGCCGACAATGTACCTATAGTCGACATGAAATTGAATTAAGTTAGAATTTACAGAAATATGAACCAGAAAACCGCGCATTAAATATTGTTTGCATCAAGCCAGTCGAGAGACAGACGACAGCAAAAAATAAATAAAAAGTAATAAAAGCTTACCATGGCCGGAAGCGCGTATGGCTAGCGAAATCGTAACATCGGAAAGAACTACAGATTAATGTAAGTTTACTTTCTACTGAACGTGAATCTGTTCACGATTAAATAAATAAGCGTATGAATTACAAGTTTAAAAGAGAAGAATATTTCTGTTGGGGATATCTATGCATCAAATATAGGTATGTAGCGTGTTCCTTAAATCGACAGTAATGTTGAATTTATGTTCCTCACTAATAATTGACTTTAAACATAAACAAAACGAACCTCCGTGCCTTTTACAACAATAAGATACAACAATAAACTTTTTTATGCGCTACGGGGCGGCGCTAGGAACCTAAAATTGACTCATGATGTAGGACTATAGGTCTTCCGTATATACGACGTCATATTTAGGAGCCTGTGGTTACGTATATCATGTCGTAGGCAGGGACTGAAATCGATCACTCGTTAAGTACGTCATGTAAACATTGCAGATATTGCAAAGAAAAAATTTAATGAGGGAATTTAATGTAAAGCTTTTTCTTTGAGTCTACAGTATTCCTCCAGGAATACGTCTTGTCGAATCTGGGACCTGGATTGGCACTCGTGGAACTCCATGTCAGTTTGCTTCCACTTGGGCCAGGTGCCTTCCGTCGACTTTCCTTTAGATCAGGGGTGGCCAACCCAAATGATGTTGCGGGCCATTTTGGAAGTGCATCATAACTCTGCGGGCCGCATATAAAATTATATATCCCAACTAGAGACAATTTTTTGCAGTGAAAAATTTAAAAATGAGTTATTATTGTGTTTACTATTATTCTTACATGTAAACATAGATAATATAATAATAATGATACTAAACGCCCATTGTAAAGAAATATAACACTAAAAATGGAATATAAAAAATATTTTGTAAAAGTGTGATGAATGTCGCGGGCCGGGAAAATGTTCAAGGCGGGCCGCGGGTTGGCCACCCCTGCTTTTGATCATCCTTGGTCAGCTTTAATTTTTGTCTGACCAAAGTGATATTTTAGGGTTGTGGGAAGGGTATCGACTGTAGGTACAAAATATGTCTGAGTTACGCCATCTAATTAAAAGTGTCGACTAAAGGAGCAAAAGCAGAGCGTTATTAATTTTTTGATTATTTACGTTTGCAGTTATAATTTAGCAGCAACTGTTATATACAATACAATAGAATAGAAATATTATACAATACAATAGAAATATTATTTGAGAAGGTATGCTTATTGAGTAGCAAGGTCAGAGGCTTCGAAAATGGAAGAATAAATTGTTAACGCGTAGACAATAGGCGCGCTTACTTTAAATTACATGAATAAAATATAGGTGCGGTTAGATGTCTAACTGGAGACTGGATCGATTTATTTTCCGCACATTGTTAATCTAGGAATTGATTCTTGCGAATCATACAATGTGTACGTGATTCGCATTGTAGTTAAAGCAATTCTACGTCTGACTACTGCCACTGTAATATCTATGAAATAATAGTCCGTTGGTCTATATAAATATATATACGTTATAAAATAAACTAGCCCCTAAGCCTGTCAAAAATGACTGATTTAACGGAGTGTTCTGACAGTTCATTTCTCTGCGGTTGCCTAAATAAATGAAACTGTTGTTCTGCAATGCTCATAGCCTTATTTTGAAATTTGTACATATTTCGGTTTACACAGCGACACGGATGGAAGTTCTACTGAATGAATGATGTGAGAATTTGGTAACCAATTAAATTAAAAATAAATTAGGAATCCTAAAATCTTGTGCTATAGCGCGTTACAGGTTTTATTCCTGGTCCAAGTCTCATTCAGCACGATAAATACGGAACTACTTCCAGCCGTATAAAAATAGCGTAACTTCTGTAGCTCGGAGCTTATGAAAGCAGCTTAAATTATTTATAAAAAAATTCATCGGGATTTAGTCTGCAAAAAAAATGTGTCAGTTATCTGGTCCTATCTGCATTTTGACATAACCACAACTTCCAATAATATTGCTGTTCAACACTCATAGAAACTATTACCCGCTTACGAATACATTCATTGTACTGGGATCTAAATTTGACGTACTGGAAATATTTACATGTTTCTGCAATGTATCAGTAATAAAAGCAACTAATAATTAATATATTAATTTAAACCCAGTACATACCCTTATTTCAGTGTTTAGGCAAATCATTCCTTCCAGTATATTATAACAGTGACTTAAAATATCTATATTGGATACATATATTATCTTGTAAAACAGTCAAAAATGACGCGTTGAATGCAGTATTTTAGCAATTCGTTTCTTCGCTGCCGAAGTAGCCTACAATTTTCGTCAAATAACGTTAATTATCTTGAAAATAATGTATTGTTAGCTTACTGTAATAACAATATCGCCATCCAGAGTGTATCAGAAAAATCTATAACAAATGAATTTTAATTAAGAAAAAGCAACTAATAATTAATATGTACATTTAAACGGAATACGTACTTTGCTTTCAGTGTTCTGAGAGTTAATTTATTTACTGCTGCTTAGTTTAATAGAACTGTTATTAAATAGCATCTATAACCTAGAACAACGTATCTGATCGTAAATTGGACAAACGAGAAACGTGACGTTATAGGGCGACGTCACAGAGTGACGTCATGGTGTGACAGACGTCATAGATGACCAAGAGTTGCTTATTATATTATTAGAAGATTGGTTTAAACAACAGGGCCTTGCAACAGGAACAGAAACGCTAAAGTCTAACACGAGCTAGGAACGATATACATCTCCTGAATAAACCGCTCATTTGCTGCAACAGTGACTCAAAAACTTCATTTTTACAGGAGGACCAATTCAAATGTTTCATGTGTAATAACTTTATGCATTCACTAGAAAATAACTAATCTGCGAGTTTTATTGATAGATTGCAATATAAAAGAAGAAAAAATGTATAGTATCAGTTGTAGTATATACGAAAATGGTCCATCCTGATTTTATAACAGAAAACAGTTCGTTTTTTTTTAGTTATGTCATTGTTGCAGCAAATGAACGAAATGTACATCTACACATGGAATTACCATGCTCACAAAAAAATACGGTAGACATCATAAGAAAAACATTTCCAAAAATCTTAACAGTTATGATCTGTTGGGACATTTGTCTTCAACATATATGTTTATCAGAGTTTCCGCTGAAATTTGGTTTTCAGTGAAAAAAAAGTATTGTTGCGCATCCTATGTTCTAAGTTCACGAAGCGTGTGTAACACAGAATAGAAATTTTACTATTGTAACAATGCAAGCAGTAGGTGGAATTCTTCCCATTCCAATACTGAGATATTTTTAATTTTAAGCAAGATTCTTAATTATATCTATCTGTCATCACTAAATATGCATGAAAGGGAGAAGTTTTAAAATCACCCGTCACTCCGTACTAATCGTGTAAACTCTTAAGATGATTAATAAAAAATGATAAAAATTGCGCAGTTAACAACTTACTACTTGAAACAATCGTGTACGTGGGCCGTCATCATGACTTGTGGGGTGCTTACCCTGCTGGTCCCCAGAGCCGCTGCCACGGCCCGCTCTGCGCTATTGATTGCTCCATTCCCACGCGGCTGAGTCACTCGTTACCATCTGAAGCTGCTCCTCTCGTGTTACAACGTCTAAGAGGATTGTTCACACGCACAAACTTTGCAGGCCAAAAGTACAAAACCAGCATCAACCTGACACTCAAAGAATCAGTGTGCAAAGCACATTACACTGAAAACAATTTCATCATGAAGATCAATAGAAAACAGAGTAATTACAAGAAGGCCATCACAAATTAGAAACGGCAAATGCCAAAGGAATATTCGGTACCTTTTTAGGCAAGAGTTTTGTTCGCGGATAGATGGGTTTGTCAGATATTTTGAATATTTTTGGCGTCAGTTAATCTTACGGATTATATTCTAACCATAAGCAATTTAAAAAAAAATTACTTAGTGCTTTTGATAAGGACAGTTAATGGATAATACACACATAAAAGTATTTTTAATATATCCTGTATGCAATCTTTGTTCTGAATGAACAATAGTACTCAGTGCTCGCCTGCTGTCAGTAGTGAACTGAAACCTCTTATGTCAGAATTCATCAAGTGAAATACATGGGAAAGAAGCCCAAATGTTCTTCAGCGTGAGTTCAGGTCCTTCCACTTGGGCTCCATAAAATTTTAATAAAATCTTCCAGCCGCGTCAAAATGTCTCTCTCTTGGTACGTTTGGAGGACGGCAGTGTGACTTTAGCTGGTTGAAAATGAGGGAGTAGATCGTGTCCCTCAATGATTCCAAGATATTGACATTTTGATGGGCCTGGAAGTACGACAGTATTTTGTGGAGTATGCAGACAAATATTGTCACACACGATCTCTACTGGCAGCATGGTTCCATAAGCCCAAGTTTTCAGGTCGTGTCTCGTATGTTATAAGGAAGCTGCTGCCTTATCGTCACTATGTCATTTGATGATATCATTAACTAATATCAAATTGAATAATTTTGTTCCATAGAGTGCCAATTTTCTTGAAAATATATATGGTTTCTAAGCAATCCAGAAAACCAACTGTGCAGACACCTGGATCTGTTTCATATATTTATTGCCATATTGCACAGCGTTATTATTATTTATTTTTTTTACTTATAGTTTTACGCCTCGTCGACGTCGAGGTCATTAGAGGCGGGATGGGACTAGTGACAAGGAACGGCATTTTGAAGGCAGCATCCCGGCATTCAGCTAGAGTGATTTTGGGAAACACTCACCCCTCTACCAGCCACCTGGATGTGAGGATAATAATGAGATTTCATTCACAAGTTGGACAGTCAACGAACTATTTAGTACCTAGTTCAATGAGTTGGATTAGGAGTACATTTTATTTTTCCCATGTTTTTTGTTTTTTTTAGTGTTGTTTAAGTGTAGTTTGTAGTGCTGATTTATTAGGATTAGATATTCAACTGTAACTTTTTCCTGTTTTAGTTGCTACCGCATTTATGGGATTATTTACATTAATAGTATTATTAACATAATTTGTTTTTTAAACATGGTCTTAAGGGAAGATTAGCAGCCCAGTTTAGCCTCTAGATGCGGGTAAATGGAAATAAATAAATACTATGAGTAACGAGATAGAGAGAGCGGATGATTATAGTTTTTTTGTTTTTTTGTAACTGCTTTACGTCTCTTTTTAACATCGAGGTCTTTAGAGACGGGAAAGGATGGGGGGGCAAGGATGGGGGCAAGGAATGGGAAGGAATTCGGCCATGGCCTTTTGAAGGAAGCATCCCGGCATTTGCCTGGAGTGATTTGGGGAAACCATGGAAAACCCAAATCTGGATGCCCGGACGGGGATTCGAACCGCCGTCCTCCCGAATGCGAGGCGAGAACGATTATAGTTTTGCGCCCCGTGTGTACAGTGGAGGCCTGTGGTGGTGTGCCCCCTCGTGGGCGCTAGATGTGGCAGCAGCGCCCTCCCGGGTCCAGGCGCTCCTCTATCTGCAGGAAATCCGGGGGCCAGCTGCCAGGTGCCGCCCTCACAACACACCTTGCTACTGCCTTGTTTACAATCACAACACATTTCAAAAATGCGATCTTGTAAGAAATCCTTAAACGTGATTTTCATTTACCTTCATAACCGGTCTGGTAATTCAGTGATTAAGGCGTCTTACTAGAGTTCGATAGGTCCTCGGTTCTAGTCCCGGAGTCGGCAGGGATTTTCAAAGGCTTTAAACCGACCTTCACTTCTGCAAAGCTAGTTTTGTATATGCGAAGTACGCCAGGACGCCTCTCAGTCGTTCGGTTATAAACTGTAGCTGCCCTACACCCGATAGAATATGGCACCGGACAAATTTTCAGAAAGTGTTTTAAATTGTTCCTTGTGGATATATTTAGCCAAGAAAAATAGTACTTTACTTAAATAAAGCTTTATAAGTACGTAAAACCATGTATAAATGTTAAACCGTTTAAATTCCAGCGCAAACAGTATATCACGTGATCTCGTTGCAACTTGATCTGCTATTTGTTATCCCAACAGTATTAAGTGATTTTAAGCGTTTCGTGAAGTTATAGTCGTAATGAAACGAAAGATATCGTTGGTGCGTAGTACGAATACTGCTATATCTTCTCTAGACAAATTACTTAATTGATATACAACGAAAAGCAGAAATACGAATCAGTGGTTGCCACTAGCAATACGCCGGAATTTCAATGGATAAGATTTCGAACGAATTTTGTGTTACGGGCACACCTTGCACTTGATAGTACATATACCCGAATCACGACGAAGTTGTGCATATCCTATGGCATCATCACCATAGGATTGTCTCGGCGACCTAAAAATACGAGAAATCAAAACTATATGCTAATGCATTAAAAAAAAAAAATCACACGACATTCATAACAAAGATTGAATTTGCACTCGGTAGAGGTTATGTTTTCTTTTATTTCGAAATTCAATTAATTAGACAAATAGTTGTAATACAGGATGTTCGCCGGAAAACCTGTCCGGTCCCCTATTACCGGACCGATTGTGGTGGATGAGTGGTAACGCTCAGGTCTCGCATTCGCGAGGGTCGCAGGTTCGAATGCCCGTCCGACCATCAAGATTTCGGTTTTCCATGGTTTCCCGAAATCAATACAGGCGGAGCCCGGATGGGCGTTAAGCCATCCGAAAAAACAATTACTGGCTTAGGACAAGCGGTAACGACGAAGGCGGATTGCGCAGCGAGTAAGAAACTCTGTCAACCATTACCTTATAAAAACGTGAATTTATTATTATTTATTTTCATGTAAAAGAAAGTTTTGTTCCTTTCTTAATTAAAAATATTCACGCCTCTCCGCCAATACTAAGAAACACACTCCGACAGTCATACACCGAGAATGGGTGCCATTACAGCGGAAATGAAGTGTACCTGCTCACCCCACTCCTGGATCAGTCTCATTGCAATTATTTTCTGATATCCAACAGAAGTTATTTTTGAAGTGCGACCCTTTGAAGGTATGCAAAGAAATGTGACATTCAGTTTCATCACGATAAAGTAATTTTAATTTTTTTTTAATATCTGTAACGGCAAAGGCAGGCTGAATAAAACACAGTTAGTTGTCCTATTAGATTCTACAAAATGAGTATCGCTACATAACTGCGAAATAATTAAAAGGAAGGTGAAACGTTCTCGACCTGGCAAGAAAAGTGAATCTTTTAGTTAGCAATGGGTATTTTTTTCTATGCAGTCGCTATTCAATGACCTTTGCCCAATTTTTCGCCATTCGAAGGATTCAGCATATTAAGTGCAATTATGGAAGGTTTAAAAAATATCCGTTACGATATCCTCTTTATCTCGCTGAAAACGTTTTCCTGTCACAAACTTCTTTATATTTGGAAATAATTGAAAGTTACAGTGAGCCAAATCTGGTAAATAAGGTGGATGTTCCAATGATTCGTACTTCAGTGATGTTGTGGGCAGGTACCTGTTTCTAAGGTATGATGTTTTTCTTTCTGCTGCTTCAGAAGACAAACACTGCACTCAAAAGTTATTTTTTACATTTTTAAGATAACCAATAAAAATGAGATCTTTCTGCTTACCAGGAAACCAGGAACCACGATCTTCCTGGCAGTTTAAGTGGACTTGGCATTTTTTAGGGCATTAACGGCGGCTTCCACCCACTGTTCCAATTGCTGTTCCGTTCGTGGCGTGCAGAGGCGGACCCACGTCTCATTCATTGTAGCGCATCGCCGCGCAAAATTCATACGGTCCAAAAATTGCTACGAAATACGTCTCCGATTTGTTTTTGGTCAGCAATTAACAAATTCGGCACTCTTTGATATAAATTGAATTGATATCCTTTATTCCTACATGAATACCGTCTCAGTTACGTCATACCCCTTTAATGGCCGATCGACCAATACAATATTGTGCACTTTCCGATGTTTTCAAAATCTGTAGCTATATATTTTGATCTTAGTTCATGCGGATCGTCTTTGAGAAATGTGCGACTACGTTTGAATTCATCAGTCCATTTTGCCACTGTTTAACAGTAATAATAGCTTTTTAATTATCTCTTACGAAGTTCTGGATCTCCATGCACGGCCAAGAACTTTTCATTTTTCCCTCGTGTATTAAGTTCTTTGCTCGAAGGTATTCTAGCTCCATATTATCAGTTGTTTTTAATTGTATGTAACACAAAGATACATTCTTGTATGATCGTAAATTCGTAAAAATTTAACATCAAAGCGGATCTACTATATAATTTCCTAAGCTCACTCACTCACTCACCTCGATAGCTATTGGCTGGAGAACGGTGTCACGTGTCAGCCTTCGCTCGCAAATTAACAGCCACCAGAGATATTATTAGAAGAAATTCGAAGTTATGTTCACAACTTAATAGCTAAGCAACTGCTACCAAATTAATTGCTATAATAAATTCATTACGTTTGTTATTCGTAGCATTTCATAGTTTTAAAAAAATATATCGATAAACTTTACGGCTGAAAAATCGTGGTACTGCTTTTCAGTAACATGTTGCTAATGAAAGCTACGTAAAAAAACGCTTTAATTACCCATGATCTCTGCTGTAACCACGATTGCAAATTGTAATTCCAGCCTAGGATAAATTTCAATTTAATTAAAACTTTCGCTAATGTTGTTGCTTGACCAAAGTTTATATGATTTATTTGCTTTTTAGGTATTTTACTGACCACTATGGTTAATGGTCTTTGATCTAGTTCGCTGTACGTGAGTTACTAGGTTATTTAAAGTGGACATCAGATCAAATATATTACCGAATCGAGTATTTTGGCTATTCATTTCTTCGGAGCTGCTCAGCTGTTTAATAATCTGGAATCTGTATTAAGTTCTCTAGCCATTGCAGAGACTATGATCAAAGATTACATTATGAATGCCCAGCCTCAGTAAAAATAACGCGATGCTTTCTAAGCAAACAGGAATTCTTCAAATTTTGCAGAGTGAACTTTAAGGGTCAAATACAACTCAAGTTTGGATTTATGCAAGTTCGAGTCTACGACTTCAAAACAATCACACGATAGCGTTATCGTCCCTGTCCGGGTTTAATACCCACGTCTATTAATACTTCTGAGTTCTTCTGCGAGTTCTTCAAGCTCAAGAGATTTTACTCACCCTGTGGGTGAAACACAGGTCAAGTTCGTATTTGATCAGATCAAGTCAAGCTGCCATAATATTTGACCCTAAAAACTAGAACTATTCTAGACCCATGACGATACCCAAAAAACGGTAATAGGCTTACGTAAAGTCATTAAATTAATTCACCAGCTGACAACTCAGTATCCAGTTATTCAGTTTCAGATATTCACTCGGTTAGAAACTAATACAGTAGTATTCTAACATAAACCATAAGGCACGTAAATCAGGAAAAATTTTGGAGTACTTTCTGCGGAAATTAATCTAAAGTGAGATTTTTTTTTCGTTATTTATAATGGTAAACATTGTGTGAAACCTACTAACTGTAGTTTCCTTTTCACAAATCCAATGACTTAATCTGTCAGAAGATCAATTACAGTTACTTCTTTTCACAAGATATATTATCAGTTCTTCTGAACTAACAGAGGAAAAAATTACAATACGAGCAACAGCGCATTTTATTACTGTTTTTAGATGATCTCAAGCTGGGGAACGACATACAAGATCATACACGGCGATTTTGTGTAGCGACAAAACACGATAGTTAACGTCTTTCTGGAATATTTGTATTATGACTAAATATGTTAATTGATTTGAGCAGTGTGCAGTTATTCTGGGACGCAGCTTACATAACCGAGGTGCAGCAATGCGTAGTGGTGCGTGCGTGTGAGCGCCTTGACCGAGAGAGCGGGCCTCAACGGAAAACACTGTGCGCTGGCGAAAACCGGTTGAAGGCAGGACATGCCCCACTGACACCACGGCCCACAGCCAGGCTAAGCACCCAGCTAATATATTAAGTGGCCGGGCATACTGGGTTTAATTAAAACTGAGTTTATCCCCAACCCATAGTTAATAGGACTGTGAGGTTCTCTATCCAGCCTCCATGCGTTCTCCAGACATGACGCATGCCAGGAGTATGTAGGTTTCCGCTCGCTCTGCTGTTATCCCTGCAAATTCGCAAATGCTTTCCTTATGGGAACTGTGAAGCCCTCTATTCCAACGACACTAGACTAAATTAATCAACTCGGAAAAATACTAAAAAATACTGTTTCAATTAATCTTAAAGGAATAATGTCAGTAATGTACCAATTATAAATCTGTGCAACATGTTAAGTAGTTCCTAATTTTTAAATCCAATTCTCGTGATAAAGATGACCCTGAAATGGCAATAAATCTGTCAGGTATGATGTGCACAGATCTATGGCTCGAAAATCCTGAATTCGCTTACATTTTTTGATCCTTCTACAACTTTCCCTTATGTGTTCCGTGAAATGTCGACTGTGAACTATGAATTGCTTTGAGTAAACAATCTAAAAAACAATATCGCTTAGTAAATAGTAAGTAATAAACGTCTTGAGCCTAAAGAAAACTCAACAAAAATTAGCAAGCAATCAACAGCTACTAAGTAAAATGAAAAAGACATAGCAATATTAAATAAGCAGTTAAATTTAATATAAAATCTGTAATTTGGCTAGGAAAGATCGGAAGATTAACTTTGACAGTACCAGAGAACATATTAGAATGGGTATTTGTGACGTTACAGTGAGGATATACGTGAGTACGGAATATGATAACTAAGATTATGGTCACTGCTGCAACGGTAACAGAACAAAAACACAAAAAAAAAAACTTCGTGGATCTTCGAGTAGCTTTACAGTCGAATAGTTTCTCAGACATGCAGGTATGGGAAACGAGAAAGGAAGTTTTACAAATTGTATTTTAAAAGCTTACTCAAGTCTCTCCAGATCTCTAATCTTTAACAGTACTTTACCCTTCGCGGTCTTTATACAGTAATCTCGACTTTCATAATACTAGTACAGCCAGTTTGTGTGCATGAGTGAACTCGCTGGCAAGAGGGGTGGCAAATTGGATCTCTCTCTGAAGAAAGTAAATACGGCTTGGTAGGAGCCAAAATGAAGCCAATAATTCCGAAAATGTTGATAAATAATTCTTGGCCGAAAATAAATGGAATTCTCTTACTAATTAACGATAAATAAAAATATTCCATAAGAACAATAGCCGTTGGCGCAGGGAACATAGCTCAAATTTTATGCAGAAGTAAAGTAATTAGTAATCTTGAGTTCCCCTGATTCCACAATTGACTCACCGGACAGTGATTAACAACTATGTCATAACATCAAAACGACATCGAACGTGAACAAAAAGAGTATGCAGGTAGGCCTATACATGAAAAATGAGAGGAATACTTCGATATAAGCATGTTTTGAGGGCTTCGTTCTAACCAGCGATATATCTACCTGGCTAGTGATGTGGTAAATGCAGTCGCATCAAGCCAGACGTATGAGGCGTCAAACAAATGAGTGCTGCCCACTGAATCTGTACACTAAAACAAAATTACTCTGCTGAGTCACTGTCACTACTTTCATCCCCTCTTACTACTTCTAAGAGTTTTATCTATGTCTCTACACCAATTTCAAGTATTTGTTTTTAACACGTCTGTCAAAAATTCAATATCAAAGAGCATCCCTAACTCGGCAAATTTATGTTTTGTCGTGTAAGCGTATTCACTATATCCTCCTACTACACAATGGTCAGAAGCACACTTTAATATAGATCGAAAGAAATTTTATTGAAAGCTAATAGTATTTTTAATATATCCTGTATGCAATATTTGTTCTGAATTAACAATAGTAGGCCTACTCAGTGCTCGTCTGCTATCAGTAGTGAATTGAAACCTCTTATCTCAGAATCTACATCTTATCTCAAGTAAACAGAAGCAAAATTAATATTTATTTATAGTGTTAACAACGTTGAAACTTTTTTTTTTTTTGGATCTGATAATCAATTCAGTAGTTCCTCAATGCATGGCATGGAACGCGTGAAACGAAACGGTTATGCTACCCTGAAACTGTCACTAGATCACGTTCTGAAATTGTTTTTCTCTGGACGGTGTGACACAGAACCCGGAATCTCCACTGTCACTACATACCAGCATTTCTCAACCAGTGAATCTAACATGGTTCAGGCAGAATATTATCAAATTTATATTACGTATTCTCGCTGTACAAGGCTATAAGCGAGTAGAAACATTAAGCCCAACTGTTTAAAAGCCACGAATATGTCAATAACCAGACAAAAATTTCGGGGAGTCGGAGGGTGACTACCTCTTTTTCGGTTGTAAGAAATTCATAAATGAATAATACAAGCCCTGGAAAGATTTAAAACAAGGGATATAAGCTACCCAGTCAATGTAAGTCATCTCCTTGCCCTAGGAAATGTCTCAATATATCAGAGGATGGTGCCCTTTGTTACAAGGAACAACGTAGAAATATAACTGGGTGGAACCCATGCTACTTCTAGATATTGTTGACAGTTATCATTTACAGAACATTATATTTTTACTTTTTTACTGTAATTTTTAATTGGAATAATTTATTCAAAATACTGGATTATAATATTTTTACTGTTAAATCTCTGACTTAATTCTTTTGTAACATTTTTTTTAACTTTTAATATTCCGATAACTATGAAATGAAATGAAATGTAGTATGAACAGTAACTTATGTATATGCGTATTAGGTAACATTTTGAATGAATGAATGAATGAATGAATGAATGAATGAATGAATGAATGAATGAATGAATGAATGAATGAATGAATGAATGAATGAATGAATGAATGAATGAATGAATGAATGAATGAATGAATGAATGAATGAATGAATGAATGAATGAATGAATGAATGAATGAATGAATGAATGAATGAATGAATGAATGAATGAATGAATGAATGAATGAATGAATGAATGAATGAATGAATGAATGAATGAATGAATGAATGAATGAATGAATGAATGAATGAATGAATGAATGAATGAATGAATGAATGAATGAATGAATGAATGAATGAATGAATGAATGAATGAATGAATGAATGAATGAATGAATGAATGAATGAATGAATGAATGAATGAATGAATGAATGAATGAATGAATGAATGAATGAATGAATGAATGAATGAATGAACGAATGAACGAATGAACGAATGAACGAACGAACGAACGAACGAACGAACGAACGAACGAACGAACGAACGAACGAACGAACGAACGAACGAACGAACGAACGAACGAACGAACGAACGAACGAACGAACGAACGAACGAACGAATGAATGAATGAATGAATGAACGAATGAACGAATGAATGAATGAACGAACGAATGAATGAATGAACGAACGAATGAACAAATGAATGAATGAATGAATGAATGAATGAATGAATGAATGAATGAATGATTTTTATTTATATAATAATAATGTATGTATATATTTATATACATGAGGAACACTAAGTGTTAAATTCCCTGACTGTATGGCCAACAGGCCAAGTGTCAGTAAAAAAATGAAAAGAAAACAATAATCTGGTATTACCGGGATGAGGATGGGACAGCATTGTTCCTACAATGGTCTATTCATTTCCAGTTGCCATCAAAAAGAGCGCCACTTATGTAAGGATTAACCAAATAACTTTTTTTTCTGAAGGTCTTGCAAGTGTGAGGGACCGGGGTACGTGGTAGGATTGGTAACATAAGAGTTCTGAACTAAATAAAATGTGTAATCTTTAATCTTTTGCATGTAGGTCCGAGGTATAATTTAGCATCCAGCCCTTAATAACAGGATTGATTCCTTTGATTACTAAACATTAAGAGGCCGGTCAGTAAAAAAATAATAATTCACTTCAAGCTTCATAACTGTGTTCAAAACATGCTTTTATTATGTCATAATGGTGTAGTAAAATATGTTCCTGAGGTTAATAATAAACAAAATACATAAAAATTAGGCCCATATAAGTTAGTGGTTCGCAGCATTATTTCTGACAGTTTACTGGTCCTCTAGCTGAGAAACGTCGCTATAAACTGTCTAGAACAGCAGCCTAATTCTCATTAATGCCTCATGACGTGAGCCATGGGAAGCCAACGCAGGCACAACGTCAAGGGGAAAGATTGGTGATGTGGCAGACAGTCGGATGACCGACTCAGCATAACACTTCTACCAGAAGAGAGAAAGGATGAATGCGCTCCTGCCTCAATCCGTTGTGTTTGAAATATGGACATCTGAAGGCGGAATCGCTTCAGCATGTGTCATTTTCAGTAAAGACTTTTTTTCCCCCGCAGAAAGCCTTCATCATTTTTTTTAAAATGAGGAACCCTTAAACCAATCATTTCTCTTATAAATGGAATAAAAACAATTTTATGTTTCCTGCTACATGTAAAGTAATAATAGTAATACCGAATTGTAAAACTCGGCCGCGACAGAAATAACTAATGCGCAATTTTCCCCCAAATGTACGTTTTATACCAATGAAAACTGAAACTAACAAATTTACGGGCAGTAATCGAGGCCAAGAGGGCGATCTAATTTCACGAAGAAAGTGGTGTATGAGGAAATCAAAACAATCTAAGTACAGAATGTTTAAGCTCTTATATATCTTATATAACATATATCTTATATAACATTATATAAAATCGCGATCCTTGAAACATGAAAAGAATAGCAGAAGACTGCTTGGTGAATGAACATAACTCGACATCAAAGTTGAATTTCAAATCACCAACAATAAAAGATAAAAATGAACATTTCAAACAAGAGATTAGCGACTTTCTTGTGCTCCTGTTAAAAATCATAACTCTATTAACATTTATAGACCCTGGTACCATTTGTATTTACAGAACGTACTTTAAATTTGAAGTAACGCTAAGCGATGAACACCGTATTCAATAAAATTTGACCAATCAGGATGCTGAAAGAAACCAAAATCCAAATGTGAATCTGCCAAGTTATCCATGATACTTATACAGTAATATAAACAGCTCCTTAGGGGATAGACCTCAATTTAATCAAAAGTTATTAGCACCGGAAACTAAATTCAAGTAATTTTAAGGCTCAGTTCCGTGAGGTGTCTCCACAAGTTCTCTCTGGCAGCCTGCACCTCAGAGCAGCACAGTGCAACTGAGCCCTGTTTGTCCGATACGGTATTCTAAGCTAAGGATGTCCTCATTTCTGTGGACTTGGCCGCTTCCGGAGGGAGGGCTTGCGAATAACCTTAACAAAATATAGCCGCGTCAATGAACAGTGTATGTAAATTCATCATTTTCATTTGCGACGAAAGTTGATAAAATATTGCCAAATTCAGACCTAATTAAAAATATGATACACAAAAATAAACACAGAAAATGGCTTTCCCAGTCCGGGCATCCAGATTTGGGTTTTCCACGGTTTCTCCAAATCACTCCGGCCGAATGCCGGAATGCTTTCTTCAACACCATGGCCGAATTCCTTCCCGTTACTTGTCCCCAGTCCCATCCCGCCTCTGATGACCTTAGCTGTCGAAGAGGCGTAAAAAAAAAAAAGGCTCAAGATTTTATTACAGATGCATGTACCAGCCACAGATTGAGATCTGTCCAAATTGTTCGAAATGCGAGAGAAACGATTGAACAAAGGCATTACAATTACAAGATTTCTGCATTATCTGATCTATCTGTTCTTTTTACTGTCTTTTCGTCCATTGGATGAGATTATAGTAATTGGCTTGGAACACCTTTTTTCTTCTTTCTGATTCCCAACTAATACTGTCTTATAAAAGCGTATCTGAGCAGTATTCCAAGGGAGCGTTCTAGGGAGCTTATCCTTTCACCACAGAAACGTCGAATTCTGTCCATTATGATGGCAGATAAGATGAGTGAAAAAAAAGTTTGACACGTTTTAGTCGTCTCTACTATTTATAGTTCAAATTTTGAAGAATTATACACAAAACGATAGAAAATGCTGTATCACAAAGCTCTTACATAAACTCAGTTGCACGACTGTGTGAGGTCTGGTTCATTGTAGGCCTCATACAGCAACTGGCCATTTCAGCAACCGTAAATCTTAGTTTTTTTCGATGTTACTGAAATAGGGGAGAGGTCTACTGATGCTGATACACACCGTTATGAATTATAGAGCACTGGATCCGATGAATAAAATACCATAACTATGCCACCATTGTTTCAACATTCAGTTTAACTCCGAGTCAACATCCGATAGACCTTCCCAGCGAATAACCACGAACTGGGCGCCACATTCGTTCCTGCTATCAGACTGGCAAATCATGGTGGCACTATGCCATGTTTCGGTGTCTCGTTATAACCACTCCAACGAGCATAATCAAAGGAGTCCAAACGTGGAAGAGGACTGGATATACTAAAGTTAAGGTCGGCACCGACAACGCTAACGGCTAAAGCAGGCCATACACGTTACGACGGTCGCAAAGACTGCAACGACAGTCTTTATTACCAAACATACGTTGCGACCCGTTTCATGGACGGTTCTACAGAATTTCACCACAATCGTCGTATTGTCTCTTCTAGTGTCTGTTTAATATAATTAAAATATATAATATATTTTCATTAATATTCACATATGAAAAAAAAAGACCTAGTTTTATATACCTTTTCTTCTGATTTTACGGTAGATAATATAATAAAATTTGTATGGTGTATTTTAATGTTAATGATGCAACTTTGGTGAAGCAAACTTATTTTTGATAAGAAACTGGTTTAGATTTTATAAATTTGAGATTATGTAACTATTTTTAGCAAATATTTCAGATACTTATATTACAATTCATTACCTATTGCATCGATTATTTTCATTTTGATTACAGATCGTGATTTATAAGCTTTTGTAATTGCGAAAAAATTCAAGTTAATTTAACATTCAATTCCTGAGAAAAAGGTAGGCCCTAAATAACATTCAAGTTTTGAGAAAAATCAAGTAGGTGTGGCGTCTGAGTGTAGGGTTAATGAAAACCGTCAATAAAACACCAAAGAAATGTATTACACGCAATGAGCTGTGTATCATTGTAATCAGGAAAGTTTATAGATTATTTTTCACTCAAAAAATAAAAATGTATATAAAACAATAATAGAGGTGTAAGATCATATAAGCACGTCGGAAAAAAACCGCATCCATGTCTTATTGTATGGCTAAAAACCGAGGAATACATTTTTCAAAACAAATACTTAATATTATAATGTGCTGCCGAAGAATTGTGTGTGTTTGTTGTTTTATCCTTTTTACTTTAAAACAGTTGCATTTAATTCTAATTTTATTACCTAATTTGTATATCTTTTATAAAGTGAAACTATATTAATCCTGTTAATGATTACTGGTTTTACACGGTGACCACGTTGTTTATTCTACCATCTGACCTTTCGGCTGCTTTACTACAGCCTTCGTAGTATTTTGGAGCATGACTGAATCTGGTACCCATTACTGGAAGTAAAACGACTTCCAAACTGTGGTACCATTACGCATTCATTAAAAAAAGACATCAATCCTGTCTGCTTCAAGTAACAGCAAAGACTGAACGTATGTAAGCAACGGCAGCCCTCTTCCCACGCAACCAGTTCAGCATGTTCCGCTGATAGGCATTTCATTTAGTGTAGACACACTTCAGTTAAAAACTCCGGAAGTATACTTACTCACATATCTTGAGAGTTCTGCACATCTGACTAGCGACGGCAATTATTTCGGGTACTTACCTGAAATCAAAGAAAGTAAAACATTAATGTAATGTAAATAAAATATAAAAAAATTAGAAAAAAAAACTTTGAAAAGAAGTTACGATATGCCTGGGTATACAGTTCTTCGTTAAAAACAGATCTACCAGATATGACAGAGGATCAAAGAAAATCTGAGATATTAATAGTGTTCGTTTTCGATAAAGTTGATTCCACTTCAAGAAAATTCATCTGAAGTCTGCTCGTATAAAGCAGTTCTCGCCCAGTTACTGATGATTATGATCAAAATACAGGTCAATCTTTGAATGATTTGACAGTTAAATTATTGGTCACAGCTTCACAAGCAGCTTCCTCGTACATACCATAAGAATTAAAAGGAATAGCTTCCTCGTACTTACCATAGGAATTAAAAGGAATGAATGTTCATCCTCTCTGTCAGCTTTAGAGACATCCTAACCTATCCACCAACACAGAGCAGTCAATACATTCACAACACATGTCACAGTTTTAAGCTCAACATTAAAGCTCAAATTAAATCTTTCACTTTCTGATATCCTTTCACAATCTCTGTGGGAAGGGGTAATAAATAATGCTTGAAGAATCTCTATAAACAATGTCAGCAAAACAGCAGGGATTCAAGCCCTGAACGGCGCGCCCAGTGCTCACTCAAATTGTAAAATACACTGATCAGGCACAACATTATGACCACCTACCTAATAGCCGGTATGTCCACCTTTGGCACGGATAACAGTGGCGACGCGTCTTGGCACGGAAGAAATGAGGCCTTGATAGGTCGCTGGAGGGAGTTGGCACCACATCTGCACCCAGAAGTCATCTAATTCCCGTCAACTCTTGGGAGGGAGCGATGAGCTCTGACGCCACGTTCAATCACATACCAGATGTGTTCAATCGGGTTCAGATCTCGCGAGTTGGATCAAATGCTACTCAAGCACAGTATTCCTCTAACCACTCCATCACACTCCTAGCCTTGTGACATGGCGCATTACCTTGCTGAAAAATGCCACTGCCGTTGAAAAACATGGTCTTCATGAAGGGATATGCCTTGTACGAGCTCCACTGTACCCATGGATGCCCACGTGAATGTTCCTCAGAGCATAATTGAGCTTCCGCCAGCTTGTCTCCGTCCCGCAGTAAAAAGTGTCAAGAAACTGCTGCCCTGGAAAACGGAGGATTCGTACCCTCCCATCGCCATGATGAAGAAAGTATTGGGATTCATCAGACCATGCAACGTTCTGCCACTGCGCCAAAGTCCAGTGACTAAGGACACGTGCCCATTTCAGTCATAGTTGCCGATGTAGTGGTGTTTACATCAGCACACGCATGGATCGTCGGCTGCGGAGGCCTCATCGTTAGGAGTAATCGGTGCATTGTGTGTTCAGACACACTTGTACTCTGTTCAGTATTAAAGTCTGATGTTAGTTCCGCCATAGTTCGCCACCTGTCCTGTTTTACCAGTCTGTCCAGCCTACGACATGTGACATCTGTAACGAGGCGTGACCGCCCAACCCCTCGACGTTTGGACGTGGTTTCACTTTGTTTTCGCCACTTGTTGAAGACACTCACCACAGCACTCCTCGAACACCTGACAAGTCGTGCAGTTTCCGAAATGCTCGTGCCGAGCCTCCGGGCCATCACAATCTGCCATCGGTAAAACTCAGATCGCGCGTCTTCCCCATTTTAAACACGGATAGCACGCTCACTGATACTACACGTTCCAAGCGTGTGTCTGACTAGCAGTCATCCCTCGTCAGATGACGCTGCTATCGCGTGGAAGGGTTTACATTGATAGCAGGTAGGTGGTCATAATATTCTGGCTGATCAGTGTAAATATCAGAGAGGAAACTCAAAACGATAAAGTCACGTCCACTCTGCTTCCAAGATCGTGAAAAGAGAAACCGAGTTTTTGTGTAGCCAATCTAAACTCAAGGGGCTCATAGGCCTGAGTAGTGACCTTTTAAAACAATATTAGTGCCTCTTCAAAACATAAAATTCGCTAACCTCTCACATCCAAAGTTAAAGCTTCCCTTATCCTTCTGTGAGCATTGTACAGGAAATTCAAGTTTGAAGTGATCAAATAAGATTCCAAAAATTCTTTTTTTCCGTGCGCAAAATTAGGTCTAATCCAAAGAATCAATAAAATTATTTTTATTTCAATTCATGACAGAAAAATAAAAGATGACAGAGTTTTTCAAAGAGGCTTGTTAATGATACCCTACAAATATGGCATGATAATCACTCTACCATGTGAGCTCATTTTTTTAAGCCCCATATATAAACAAATACATTTTCAATATAAAAATTATATTAAAAATAATCTACTTTTTTTAATTGGGTTTTGGACTTAAAGACTTTGAGGTCATTAAAGCCGGCAGGGCAAGACTCAGGAAGTAATTCAGTCATGTCCTTTCGAAAAAAACTTTCCAGCATTTGCTTGAAGTGATTATGTGAAACCCCAGAAACCGAAATCTCGATACGGCACAACTGCTCGCCAGGCTCGGCAGATTGTAGAGAGAAATTTAGCAATGATTGAGAAAGAATGTTACAAAAAGAGAGGACTGACGCAGGCTGATAAAAACGATAACTTCGCAATCAGTAAGAGAAACAATATTAAACTGAAATTAAAAGTAACAAGTGGCGTGGACTGAGTTAAATCGCAACATACAAATAGAAAGAAAAAAAAGTAATACTATTCGGGCAAAGAGAAGTTGCGACAGTGCAGCGGAATTATCAAACTTAATACGAGTGACAGAATCTGTACAGGATTTTGGGTGAAGTAATAAAACAGAGTTGGTCTTATGCCACGAGGACATAATTTTCAGCTTGTACAAATGGACTCTACGAAAATCGAAAAGGCGGAGGGCAATGTAAAAACAGGTGTCTCAGAGAAGCATTTGATGTATTTTGCTAAGCATTCTTCGCTTCTAACACAAGTCAAGGTTATTAGAACGGCTACTAGATCTAACAACAGGCTGTATGCAAACGCATATAAATTTTTTACTGAAATGCACGAGTGCTTAAATGTCTAGCTAGGTGGTTACTTCTTAGGTATGAGGCAACTTACTGAAACTCACTCACCAACAAGTTACGATCTGAGCTTCAAAAAACTCATTACATGCTTCAGAGGGCCAGCAGACAATAAACAGTCATAAGGTAAGGACCGTATAGGTTTTTTCGATTCAAGACGGATATACAAAAACGTCTATGTCTCAGCTTCAGACAAATTTTCTATAGCACTACACGCTGATGTTCGCAGTACCAGAATGGTTCCTAACCCAAATGAACGATCTGAAAATCATTTTCAGAGACATGCTAAGCGAAATCTAAACACGTCTACCATCTAAACACCGGTAGAGTACTACTATATAATTATTATTTTTTTTATAGATAACGCGGCTGTTATTACAGTTGCGGTTAACTCATCATAAATCAATACACATACTTTGTGCATCACACATACAAGTTGATACTTATACGTGAATCAAAGTAAAAGAGATAGCTTTCTAGATGACTGGTTATTGTCGTGTATGCAGGTGACAGCTGTAACTTGCTGTGCGACACATCTCGTGTGAAACATTGACAGAACGGCTACGTCTTGTTTTTGCGTGTGGTACAGGCAATAGTTTAGTCGGTGCGTTCCAGGAAGTAAATACACTCGTTCCCGTCTTTTGAGAATTACAAATTCACATCTACAATCAGCTTAACGAATGCTGTAATGTTTTTAAACAGAGTAGGACAAAAGGTTGGGATTAAGCCAAATATATATTTCTGGCGTTTCCCCAAAATTTTAGGAGAAAATTTTTGTAAGGCGAAAGGGTTTGACGCCATTATATATTGATAAAAAGTTCTCGAAGCGTCCTAGGACTGTGACATGTAACGCGGCTGGAGACTATGAAACTTATTAAATGAGAACGTTTTCTTGAAATAGAAAAAAAAAATTCAAATCCAGGAATCATTCTGCAATGGCCTTAATTAATTTCGAAAAACCTGAATATATAATTATGATTGAGCAGATAATCTGAATCTTCTCTATACAGAATTTCTAATCGGCTGACACTAATACTACAAAGAAAAATATGATCTTAGAGCATTCATTTACGACAGCATTAAAACCATCAAATAAATCTTGCTTAAACAGCACGAGTAAGCTTTTTGGAAAATGATGTTACTTTATTGCTGCATTATTACTCTGACTTCACCTACAGCACTGGATCTGGTTCAATGCAATGTATAGCAATTTTGTAATATAACTATGGTTGGGTACTAATTAGTTAATACTACTAATTTATTAAGGCACTTAATGATGGCAGTAAACTGATAATGGGGTTCATAATTAAATGACTGAACCAAAATTTATTGAAACGTGAAATCATTATAAATTTTTATTTATTTTGATTAATTTACAAATTATGCACAATCTGACAAAAACCAGCAATGAGCTGTGGAGATGAATAAGCTCAGTTCCCTTACTAGTGAAACAAGTACAAGAGAAATGGAGTACTGTGGGTAACACAGTCTGTGACGAAACACATCACGTGAGCGGCGATTCAGCACGTCGCGTCGCGGAGTGAACACTGGTGAGCGGGCAGCAGCTGATGGCCTTGTATCCTTGCGAATGCGCCGTTGATCCCCTGGGGAGCGACAAATGGTCACCTAGCCGTCGTGAATGAAGGTAGTCGGGACTCTCACAGCGTGTTGTCCGGCGGTGAAAAACAGCAGGTCTGCCCGCGACACTCCATGTCTCTCTTACCCGCCAAAGTCTCACTCAGTCTTCGGCCACGTCCTACAAACTTGATCTTTCCTTCCGACCAAGTAAATATCATCCTGGCGTCGAATCAGAGTATTTTCCCGTTTCTGTGTCAATTATTAGCGAACAGGAAGCACCTGTTTGGCACGCCAGAGATCTGATGACACCGCCAACGCATTAAAGTAATTTATTTGAAAACGGAAGTGTGAAACATTCCACAGCTTTGCACAACTTAACAACTTTATTTGTGGCACGTCCAATTATTCAGGACATCTGGCCAGTTCAGAAAAATAAACAACTTACAACAGCAAAACCCAGGAGCGTCCACGGTAGATGAACACAAATTCTAGCACTCCCGTAAACAACCAAAAGCTATCTGTATTCGTAAGTTCGAATCCTCTACTTTGGCGAAACTCTTTTGTCACGTCGTTTAAATTTAAGTGGACGCCTCTTCTCTATTTATGGACACAAATGTTACATCATAAGTTACATTTAAACGCAAAACATTAACAATTGTATGTAATCGATTCGAAAATGGGTAAATATTTTTTTATCTGAGCTAGTTCCACTCAATGCTCTATTGTTACCCTGAAAATCCCGATGCGGTTAGCGTGTCGTCTCTGGGTTATTATATCATCTGTGATTTCTGATCATCCTTATGTATGGTAAGTGCTTATTTAATGCATCCATAACTAAGAAATTTTGCGTCTTTGAGACAAACTGTTGTGTTGAGAGTGGTATTTTGGCCACAAAATACTGGTTTGGAGATCCGATAATTTCTTCGCATTGTTACGGTAGAACAACGTTTGTGTAATAGCGTCAGTCTGGACAAAGTGGCTAAGCTGCTGATAGCGATGGCAACTTTGCCCGCTGCGCATCCTTCCTTTCGCATTACTAACATGCCCGAGACAGAGAAAACTTTGAACAGATGCTTTTTTTATCGTTTAACGCTCAAGTGACTGTATTAATAAGAATCAAAAATCACCCCACGCAGACCAACGACAGAGAACTTCCTTTTCTGTGAGCCCGTGGAACACTATTCCAGTGCCTCGTATAACAACAGTAGCAAAACGTAACAGCAAAGGCCGAAATAAAGGTTTTACAAGTGTTGACATCAAGTCGATATGGAAATGAACTTCAAGCTGCAGAAGCCAACAAAAAGAAGGAAACAAATACAACAAAAAGGAAATAAATGATTGAAAGAAAATTACATAGCGCAGGAAATGTAACCCAAGAAAACTTTTTTTTTTAGTTATAGCTTTACGCCTCGTCGACGTCAAGGTCATTCGAGGCGTGATGGGACAGGGGACAAGGAACGGGAAGGAATTCGGTCATTGCCTTTTAAGGAACCATCCCGGCATTCGCCTCGAGTTTGGAGAAATCATGGATAGTCCAAATCTGGATGCCCGGACGGGAATTCGAACCGGCTTCCTTCAGAATGCGAGGCCAGAGCGTTAACGAGAATGCTTGTACTGCAGCGAAAGTTTTTCAGCTTCAAGATCACAAGAAAATGGGTACAGTGCCACATGTGTTCGTTCTGGGTCCCCGAACCTTGTGCTGGAGTTGAAGAAAGCAGCTTTTCTTTCGTTTGCGAAAATTACGATTAATGTAAATTTACATGTTTACCTGTTATAATTTGTGTGTTCCCCAGTTAGGCCTATGTCAACTATTATTTAAAAGAACTACAAAATTAGCCAATTTAAAGCGTTTTCAATTAGTCATTTCAGATTTTCAAGCTAAATGGCCACTTTTCCCAACAAGGTCATCCAAAGAGACCGTTTTGGATACTTACCGAAAAAAATATTATTTTAGGTATTAAACTTGACCACAAATTAACCCAAAAAATATGTTTTTGCTTGTAGAAGAATAAAACCAATAATTTTTATGCCTTTAGGTTTATTACCAGTCATCTTTAAAAATCAGCACACCTTAGCTTGGCTGCTTTGTCAGGCTCTCCGCTAAGAGCCGCTCGATTCGTGACCGCTTGCTACAGTCCTTATGAAAACGTCACAGAACTGATTAGTAGACTGGGCCGGGAGAGTCTAGTATATAGACGACGCACGTTTCGTTTTAAACTTATTGGTAAACATGTGTACTCCCACTTTCACTTACGAGTGTAGTGAAATACTTCTTTCACCAACCTATTTGAGCCGGAATGACAGGAAAGATAAGATTAGATAAATAAGGTACCGCACTGATTCTTATATGAATTCTTTTTCCCTCGTACCATTAGGGATTGAAATGCACAACAAAGAGATTAGCTTTGGTGCTGAGCACCCTCTGCCACCCACAATTTTGTGAATTGCAGAGTATAGGCCTCTATGTAGATGTAGGAAGATTAGCTCTACGATTACCATTCCGTCTGAAGCTCCAGATCAACTCAAACGGTTTCATCTCAATTAAAATTTCGATAAGAATACATAACATTGTGAGTGTAGCTGAGAGTGGGGCTCTGTGGTGGGTGGTTCGCCCTCTGCGACGTCTGAGGCCTGGACACTCCGCTCGATACGGGGCCGGAGCCCCGGGGCGGCGCTGCCATCACAACCAACTAAGTGATCTCGATCCACCAAGCACAAACTGTTCCCATATCCTAAATGGTCCCTGCAATCAAACGGTGCGGCACTGCAGTGTGTAAGGCCCTTAAAAATTACATTAACACCATATATCAGCCAGGGCGACACTGATTACACACCTATGTTTACCTTTGTAACGGAACCCTCTGTGACAATTAAATTTTGTGCAAACTGGCTACAGAAAATACAGGATGAACAATTCTCAATTCAAACTGTTTGTTATTACGTTTCGGTTTACAATAACGCGCAAACAGGAAGTACTGCCGAATAAGGTAGCAAAAGAGGGTACAGAAAATTTGATCTTACATTTCAGCGGTGTTAAATTAGTTAGATTTATTTTAATAATATAAACATATCGACTTTTGCAAGCAACTTCACAAGAAGTGGTGTAGCAACCTTTCCCGTAACTAGTGTCCTAATTATACTTTGTCCTTTCTTATTGCTTTTCAGAGCGCAGTGCAAATAGCCGATTTTTTTTTTTGTTTGTTTGTTTATTGTTGAAAGATTCCTCTTATTTTTCATCAACCTTTTTTTTCTGGCAAGATGATAACTCGATGATTGTTTGGTCATACGCCTTGTATGTATCTATGTGTATAAAATTTTCACTGGTAGATGCCTACACTGATTTACGAAGTTCTTTTTAAAGTTTTTCTCTGTAGTCAGATATCATTCAATATCATGCAGAAGTTGAAGTGATAAATAAAAATATTATAAATGAAATTTAATGACTTAGAATAGAAGGACTTGAAAGCATCGCTTAGATACTAGGTATTAATGACGAAGATTCTAACTTCTAACACAAGCATGTCTCCACAACCGAACGCTGTATAAAGTAGCTACCATGCCACATACATTAACAACTAGGATAGTTAAAATGCTAAATAAATCGTAACAGCAAACTTTGTTTGAATATTAAAAGTTATCGTGTTATCTATAAAAGAAATGTTTCAAAACTGTTTTCTTATTCTTGACTCAACATTGTCTTAGGTAGCAGAATGTTTCCAGCCGCTATAAAAGCATATGTAGAAAAGGACAGAAGAGTAATTTAATCGCTAATTGCAGAAAAGGAACATGTCCATTTCTTGACAAAAACTTTTTTTCCGGAAAAGGCATCTTTGAACTTGGCCCTTTTGTTCTGTGCAGAAATCAATTTAAAAAACATTTAAATAATATGCTTCCTATCCCAGATAACCGCAAAATGTAATACTGAGTAGTTTACGGTATGTACGTAATATAGTTTTTTTTTTTTAATCATGTCCCTAAAACTTATCGAACTGACATGTTCCCTTTCTGCATTTAGCGATTCAATTGAAGTTCAGTTTTAAGAAAAAAAAAGTTTAAAACATTTTAATTCACACAAAAAGTAAAAAAAAGGGTTAAAAACGTAATGAAATTGATATCAACCACCACGAAACGGTTGGAATAAAATATCATTTTCATACTACTGAAGACACAAGCTGAAAAGTACGAAAACTAAGATACCAAAGTATGATATCGAATGCTTTGAGATACACAGAACGGAAATCAAGAGTATCTAGAAATCAGTAGGCCTGACGTATTTGCGACCAGGAAATGTATTGGTGAAGTCAAATGACGAAGGTGATTTTAATACTTGTGCAGGAACATACGACAT
Organism: Vandiemenella viatica; assembly: GCA_031002005.1. Classification (NCBI taxonomy): domain Eukaryota; kingdom Metazoa; phylum Arthropoda; class Insecta; order Orthoptera; family Morabidae; genus Vandiemenella; species Vandiemenella viatica. The sequence continues at coordinate 221,755,014 of JARYHS010013630.1, forward strand.
CTGACCAACATATCTGGCTCTTAACAGAGTGAGAAAACTAAACGAGAATGGATAGGGATTTCTCGAGCTGTGTTCTTGTCACATTACTATATGTTAATAAACATACTTCCGCGGAGACATTTACACACTCTACTGGAGTTAAGCACAATCCCACAACTGGATCTCTCTAGAACGATCCCCGTACACGGTACAATGAGGCTTACGCTCAAGAAATTACGTCATGGGCAAAACAGAGGTGGTCCAAGGATCAACACTTCTTGTGCAGCTGTTAATCAACAGTTTTGACTAGGGACTGCCTGAACTTTCATGAGGTGGGTTTCATTCTACTATAACAAACAGGATAACATTAGTGTAAGAACGGAGACTATCCCGGCGTATGATTACAGGTCAGTCTTCACGGATGTACCGCCGGACTGTGTTGTAAAAACACTGTTACACAACACATTCCGGCGGTACACCTGTGAAGACTTCATTGCAGGATAACACTGTCTACTACGAAGACATCTTCAAGAAGATAGAGCTACGCGCATACACGTAACGGTTTAGGTGTACAATAGGCCTGTCCAGGTTATTCGGAAAGGTATACCAGTACAGAAAAAGAGCACTTACACAGCACGATAAACCGGAGGGATTCAGTTCAGTCAACAAGATAGCGACCGCTTTTGTCTGTTTATTAATGGCGATGAAATGCAATAAAAATCAAAGAAAAAAAACGCAAAAAAAACTCTGTCAATATTGGCTTTTGAAGAGGAATGAATGCACCCACACAAAATTACTACTAGAATTAATGCGTTTGAACGAAGAGATCTATTTAAAATTGCTGTCAACGGTAACTCCTTTAATAAAAAAAAAAAAAAAAAAAAAAAAACACACACACACACAGTTACAAGAGCTGCTACTTCTTGCCATGAAAGATTGACAAACTTCTTTGACTTATTATGTTTCTTCTTCTCTTTAAACGTACGTTAGTCTACTTTTGAAATTGTTATTTTCTTTTCACTGTCGGCTTCTTTGTAGCATCTGTTCCAAATCCTTTAACTATCAATTTTTCAGAGGTTCTTCTCGTCATCATGATATGCTTTGCTTTTTACTAGCCACAGACAAGGTTCAATAAACTCTGTTATCACTTAATTATACCTATGTTCTGATACGTACACAAAATTCCCTAGGGGTAGTATAATAACGCGGTAAACGTAAACAATACAGGAGCTTTCTGAATTAAAGCTGCACTGAAAACTGTAGAGGCATTTGATAATCACACATACTCTGCGGCGAGCATAACCGCGCAGGTTGAACTTATTGTTTTTTTCATTCTTCCCCGGTCACCTGCAAAAGTCGCTTCGCCAGCGCAGTTTTGCCTGTCGAGGCTAACATACACGCTACTATTTGGCTGTACAGGTGACTAGTACATGTAAACCTCTCCGGTAAACCGTTACGGGTATGCCCGGCATAAGTAAACAGCTAAGTTAATATAAAAAGGAAACCTTAAAGGCACAGGAAACATTCTTGTTGCGAGGATCAGCTGATTTTACAGAAGAAAAAGATCTGTTCTATTCTGCTCTGAAAGCTGCAACATATAAAACGTGAGTGCATATCAAAAAGCAGTAAGTAACTCCGTTGTCTATCTTGGGAGAAGCCTTATGTTCTGCAGGACACACGTAACGCCAAAGCAGTAATTCTATGCAAAAAAGAAGGGAGCTAGTTTCAACGTCTCATACATTGCGAGTTAGGTGCCATCAGCTTGCAGCTTATAGCAACTATAATTGAACAACCCTCGTCAGAAATGAAGCATGCACGAAACAGGTTTCTATTCCGTTGCTACCAAAGAAACCTTCAAATCTCATGAACAGACCGAAAGTCTAATTCTCATTTTTAGGGCTTTACGCCTCGTAGACAGTGATGTCATTAGAGGCGGAAAGGACTGGGACAAGAAACGTGAAGGAATTCGCCCATGGCCTTTTGAATGAACCATCCTGGCATTCGCCTGTAGTGATTTCAGGAAACCATGGAAAACCGAAATCTGTAACGCTGGACGGAGAGTCGAACCATGAACGCGAGGCCAGAAGACTAGAATTCATAATGCGAGCATTCGTTAAAAATTAGGGTATGGCTGAACAAAATACGTATACCAAGATCTGCAGATTATATCTTTTAACTGAGAAGACTGTTTAAGTTGAAGAAATACTTCTGACAGATATAGGCAAATTCTTAGAAGAGGAATATGGATTTAAGAAAAACAAATTGCACGAAGAAGAGGAGGAATGAGAACACTAAAATAAACTATATGTTAAGTTTGGAGAAAACTCTTCAGAAATAAAAAAAAAACTTTATTATTTAGCACTGTACAATTTCTGCCGAGGGGCGAAGCAACTAAGTGTTGAAAATAAATAAAGAACCGCAAGAAATGCGTTTTTCAAAACAACTTAATTAGAAAGGAAATTTCTAAAGCAGAATCTATGGAGGACAGCACTAAAGCTATAGATCCATGTCATGGACTTCAGGTATATTAAAAAAAGGATAAATCAGAATAACCGTAGAGGAACACAAAACTGTAGTTATATGATAAGTGTGGATGTGTGTAGAAGTTTTGAGACAGAAACAGGAGAACTGGTATAGTGAATTTGATAATAAGTCCAGGTTGATTTGAGAAGAAGAAAACTTGATGTGAAATTGGCTGTCAGCGTGCAGTCCAGGCTGGTCTGGCAGCTCTGATAAACGTAGTGGGTAGCGGCGGCACACAGAACAAACAAAGCCAGCCTGCGGGGGGAGCGTACACCACGGTGCATCACAAAAACCCAACTACGCTGGATGCTGCACAGGGCAACAAATCAGGGTATCCGTGACCCTTAAGGAAACCTTTCTTCGAGAAGTTTCCATGCCTTCTAAGATAAAATGGATATCATAAACATAATGCAGCATACGAAGCTAACATTTTTTCACCAAAGCAGCCTTGCAGATTATACGGAGCTTCATAAAAGCACTGTGGTATGCAAACTGTGTTTACACTGTTCTGAATTATTGTATTTACTATTTTGAAACAGTGAAAACGGTTGGTACGGGATAGAGAAACGATAATGGTCCATGCCTTCTAAGATAAAATGGATATCATAAACATAATGCAGCATACGAAGCTAACATTTTTCACCAAAGCAGCCTTGCAGATTATACGGAGCTTCATAAAAGCACTGTGGTATGCAAACTGTGTTTACACTGTTCTGAATTATTGTATTTACTATTTTGAAACAGTGAAAACGGTTGGTACGGGATAGAGAAACGATAATGGTCCAGGGGACAGTTTTGAAAAAAGATGTCTGGCTGTATGAATCCAATAAGAACTGCATGGAGATGCACGAGCTAATCGGAAACGATCAAGGTAGAGAAACATTGAGTAAGTAGTGAAAACGTAATGGTGTAAAAATATGTTATGATGGTTTCGTACGGATGATCGGATCAAGTAATCAAAAATGATACTTGGAAACTCTGCTAGTCGGAGTGTGATCTATCAGAGGTTTGAACAAGTTAGGTATGTAAAAAAAAGTTTTCCTTAGGATATCAACTGACTTCATACTGACATTTTACAAGTCAGTAAACCCAATTCTGGTCTGTAGAACACGAGGCATTTAAGGCACAGGATACCACAGGAGTTGAAAGAACTATTTTATAATTAATACGAAAGTAAGAAAATATTTCTACAAGAAATACAATGACTCAAATATAATAATGAGGACATAGCATTAAAATGGATCATCCAACACTTCTCAGTTACAAATGCAAACTTCACAACATGACGGCGTCGGGAAAAAAAGTTACACATGGGATAATTAGGTACGTAAAATGATCATGAGCAACTGAATACTTAAGTAACACACAGTATTATTCCAGAGAATTTTATTTGAAACTACTATTTGCCGGGAGCAACTCCTGCGTGGATCTAGAGTCCGGAAGAATGCCTCTACGGTAGGTGTTTGCATTTTCGAGGCTGTGGTTGTTTTGAAATGCAGCAAAAAATGATAATTCGTGATGACCGCTATCTGTCCGCGAAGAATTTAAATTTTTCGAAAACATTTTTGTTTTCTCCTCTCCACCAAATATATAATTTTGACGTTAAAACATTCTACCATCACAGCCGGATTTAGATTTTTTTTATCTGTTCACTGATGTCAGTATCTGAAACTATTAAACTCTTCCAACACACATTTTTGCCCTCTCATCTAAATCATTAGTTGTTTTGCCTGTACACTGCTGTCAGAATTTCAAGCTATCGATCTTCATACACACAAAAAAACAGAGGCAAAAGTCAACGACAATATTTTCAGAATCCAAAGAGCAAAATCGAATGTTCGTTATGACGAAAAGGCAAAATTTAATCTGATGATTTTTTTATAAAAAATAATTTTGCTACGATAAAAACAATAGTAGCATAAAAAAACTTGTATAAACTTTTAGAATATTTTGGGTTATTGGAGAGTTAGTCTTTGAGATAGTGTGCTACCTCTGGAAAGTGTTAAGAATCTTTGGTGCGTATCTTGTGTGGCTAAGAACAGGTCATCATCATCTTTTCCGGCACCCGTTCACGTAGTCTCATGTATTTAAACTTAACTCTCTCGTCTTATAGCTATTTTTCTTTCTTCGCTGGCAATTCTCTGTTCATTTTATTATTAAAATATCTTAACTGCCGTCAACTTCATCACCGGGAGTATTTTCGGCTCTTGTTGGTAAACTACACTTTCCATTAATCCAACAATCACAAAATTATTGGAAAAATCACATTCACCTCACATACATTTCTATAAATCTGTTGGAAATTTCCGTTAGTTAACACAAGAGAAACAAAAATTTTGGTGACAAACATGGGTTTAAACAATAAACGTTAAAATTACTTTCAAGAAGGAACTGGTAAATTCAAAATTCTGATTACTACAGCTGTTAAAGACTTACGAAAAAAAATCCTCCCAAACAATAATTTAAAGGAAAGCAGTTTTGTCTCCAATTCATTTCTATTCAGCACATGCTGCTACGTAATTTGATTTTCATTTTGCAACATATATATATATAAAGAAAACAGCTTGAATAAAAGGATTCAAATCTACACTAGACTTGAGTTGTTTAACATATTTAGTTTCAACTCAAGTAACCTGTTGTCGAATTATTAGTTAAACAACATAAATCATGCAATTTTGTTTAATTAAAGATGTCTTTAGTGCCTGTCGACTCGGCAGGTACGCTATTAGAAAACTGATGGTCTATCCTACCTCATACTTGCGTCGGGGTCAGCTTTCACCTGATGTTAGGGAAAATCCAAAAACCTTTTGACAGTACGTATCGAAACTCTATAGTAGGTAACAAGCCATATTTATTTAATGGTATGACATGATAAAAATAATCATTGACTCAATTTTACACTAGTCTATTACAAAAAACCTAATTTGGAGCCCGTCTTGTATCTCACTATCTACATATATAAAAGACAATGTGGTGTGTCCGCTATAGACTAAAAAACCACTGAACCGATTTATGCGCGGTTTTTCGCAAAATGGTCAACGTTGGCAGGCGAAAATTACAAAATGATCCTTCTGCATTATATTTTGCTATAATATGATTGGATATTGAAAATGGGAAAATTTCATGGACAGTTATACATCGTAAGCTGTGTAGGAAAACCAAGGTCATCATCATCTAGGACAGCTTCCAGCCACTGGCCGGGTCTGCTGGGAACAAAAGCCTCGCCAGCGCTTCCTGTCTAACCACCATCTCTCTTCCTCCACTATCGCCCAATTTCCTCCTCTTTCCTCCACACATTTCTTAACGCCTTTAATCCATCTGTCCCTCGGTCTTCCTCTAGGCCTCTTCCCTGGTAACTTCTCCTCTCCCATTCTCTTTACATGACCGTACCACTGTAACCTAGATTTTTCAATTCTCTGTTGTAGCGACTCTTCCTTTATCATATCCCTGACTCTCTCATTCCTTATTCTCTCTTCTTGTTACTCCTACTCTACTTCTCTGAAATTTCATTTCCACAGATTATACTCTCCGTTTGTCTCTCTCCTTCATCACCCACGTTTCCGACCCATACGTTAAAAAATTGGCACAAATTATGTTCTATAGATGGCCTCATTGCTCTTTTGAGGGACATCCCTTCTCCATACCAGACTTCTAATACTATTAAAAAAATCCATCTGCACATCTTCCTCTTTCGTTTATCTCCATCCTGTTTCCTCCATTTTCTTCAACCCAGCTTCCCAAATATTTGAAAAATTCCACTCTATTTAGATGCTCTCCTCCAAGTGATATTACTATGTCTGTCCTGTTGTTCTTTCTTGTTATCACCCCTTCACTTTTTCTCGTAGAGAAGTTCATGGCATAAGCTGCAACTACTCTCTCCAACACATCCAACTGATTCTGCACCTCTCTTTCATCCTCTCTCCAAACTAACAGATCATCCGCAAATAATATTGCTTTTATTTTTCCTTCGCCAATGCTCTGCACTACCTTTTTCAATATTTCATCCATAGCTACAAAGAATAACAGGAGTGATAGGGCACTTCCTTGTTTTAGTTCATTTTTCAAATGGAAACATCCAGTCTTATCCCTTCCCACACTGACACAGCTCTTACTACGCTCCATACATATCCTTCACTCTTTCCACTATCTCCATCTTCACTGACTTTTTTCTCAGTCCTTCCCACACACAGTTTCGGCTAAGGCTGTCATACGCCTTTTCAATGTCCAGGAAGGCCATCACCAGATCTTTTCCATAATCGTAGTGCCGCTCTTGTAGCTGTCTTATTGTAAATATAAGATCGATAGTTGACCTTCCTGGTCTAAATCCATATTGTTCTTCCCTTAGCTGCCTTTCAACCGCTCTCCTTATTCGGCTTCCCAAAACTTTCTCATATATCTTGGTACAGTGTCACATCAAGGTAATACCACGGTAGTTCTGGCAGACAGTCCTGTCTCCTTTCTTAAATATGGGTATTATTTATTACTCCTTTCCTCCAGTCATCTGGGGTTCTTCCCGCTTTCCACACAGCCCGCATCACCCTGTAGAGCCACTGTTTGCCCATTACTCCAGCAGCTCGTATCATCTCCACGCTCACTTCATCCACTCCGGGCGCTTTACCTTCCTTCATTCTCTTTACAGCGTCCTCCAATTCCTTCCATGTAATATCTTACTTTTCCTCTTGATACTGGTCCTTTTCTTCCTCTCTACCCTCAATTTCATCGCTGGATCCTGAAGCATTCAACAGATCCTCAAAATACTCCCTCCAGACTTACTTTATATCGTCCTTCCCCTCCACTAAGTTGCCATTCTTATAATTTATACTACCTGCTTCCATTCTGCTCTTCCTACTCTGTATCCTTCTCTATCTATGCGAAATGGAATCCCCCAAAATTGCAATGAATTTTAAACTGAATAAAACCGTAATTACAATTTAGGTAATTCAAAACATAAAAATATAATCTTTATGTAAATATCTAATTTTAACAGAAGTTAATATCAAACTTTCATTGTTTACATTTAATCTATACGTATACTCAAAACTAGCAATAGCGAAGCATTGAGGGGTCAGCTGGTTTATATGTATACAGGGTGATTCAAAATGATTGTCGGGGTTTCATGAATTTTTTCCCGACTGTGTACTAAACATACAAGTATTATCTTTACATGGATGAATAGACAAACTGTCAAAGTTTTGTTTTGTGCAGCCACTAATCTTGTGGTTACGTTTTGTTCAGTCAGATGTCAGTGTTTGCAATATGGCAGCTAACGCTATAGAGAAGGCTTTTTGCACTCTAGATTTTCACGTGTGTCATTCAGTTACCGTTGTCCAACGGCACTTTAGAAATTTTTTTATGAAGGATGCACCTTCAGACAATTCCATTCGGAGGTGGTATGCGCAGTTCGTGGAGAAGGGCTGCTTATGCAAAGGGAAAAGCAGTGGGCGTCCTTCTGTGTCGGAAGTCGACGTGAACCGCGTCAGAGAAGCTTATCAACGTAGCCCGCGGAAATCAACAAGAAGAGGCAGCAGAGAACTGAACATTCCGCAAACCACAGTTTGGCGCGTGCTACGAAAACGCCTAAAAATGAAAGCCTATCGCCTAGGGCTGCTTCAGGCTTTAACACCTGAAGAACATCGCAAAGGTCTCACGTTTTGCAGCATTATGCAAGAAAAAATGGAAGAAGATGGGTTTTGTAAAAATTTTCACTTGTGCTGGAAAGTTAACAAGCATAATGTGCGAATTTGGGGGACAGAAAATCCCAGTACTTTTATTGAACACCAGAGTGATTCTCCAAAAGTGTGTGTGTGTTCGCTGCTGTTTCCAAGGCGAAAGTGTACGGCCCGTTCTTCTTCAATGAACAGACAGTAACAGGACTAACTTACCTCGATATGGTCTCTGAGTGGTTGCTGCCTCAGCTGAAAGAGGTGGATGATTTCATATTCCAACAAGATGGTGCTCCACCTCATTTCCATCTGGAGGTCAGAGAATTTCTCAACGAACAATTGCCGCAGCGATGGATAGGACGCGGAGTCGACAGTGACCAAATGCTCATGGCTTGGCCACCTCGTTCACCAGATTTAACCCCATGTGATTTTTTTCTGTGGGGTTACGTCAAGGATCAAGTTTATCTTCCTCTTCTACCTGCGACTATCCCGCAACTGAGAGAACGGATCAGGGCCGCCTTTCTAAACATTTCTGATGACATGCTGCGTCGCGTGTGGGATGAAATGGACTATCACATAGATGTGTACAGAGTGACACAGGGCGCACATATAGAACATTTGTAATGGATGTAAAGAAACTTGTTGAGTTTCTTTACACATAAAAATAAGAATCAAATTCGTATCTCAATTGTGCCAAGTGTAGGAATTTTTTGAAACCCCGACAATCATTTTGAATCACCCTATATATATATATATACCGGCAGTATACAAGGGTTCATATTTTTATAGGTTGGTTAAAAAGTTATATATATATATATATATATATATATATATATATATATATATATATGAACCCTTGTAAAATTTACTACTGCCGGTTGACAGTTCCTGAGACTTGAATTTACATAATGTTAGAAACACGTTGGTATGTTTGTTGTGAGTGGGCGCAATGGAGAAACTAACGAGCGCGGAAGAGTATGTAAGGCCCATAAAACCAAGCGAAAACTGTATACCCTTCAATAAACCGGTTCCTGTGCTCTACGGTGCCAATAATATTTCAGATGTTAGATAACTATGTACGCTTTCGCAACACTTTTAATGGAAGCAGTGCCAGCTTTCGAAACGTCGCCAGACGATTCCAGTTTCAGGCGACTAGAATCCCGAGAGATAATTGACGAAATTCAATGCTTTCTAGTTTGCTGTACGTAGCTTGATTCCGTTAAACACAGGACTTAAAATAGTATAATTCTCACTGAAGGCTATAGGTGAGAAAATTTTCCTCTGATTACGATAAAAGATGGTGTTTACACCAAAGCGATCATCGTTAACTCTGGAACGAACATCTACCGTGATGTTTCTCTTCATACAGAGCTAGGGAGCTATGTATAAATTCTGTATAGAAGGAAGGTACAGCTACTTGTTAGATACTGGGCACATGGTGTTACGAATAAATATTTCGTTCGTCTCCTGTACTCGCTCGCGGTTATTGTAACATTCAGTACTTAAACATTATTACAAAAATAAAACATTGCTTTTGTCTGAGTTGCCTAGTGAGGATTTAATCTATGTAGTGAAAAATGCACGTGTTCAGAAAGGGTTTTTGAACTGGTGGTTAACTCAGAGAGATCATCTTCGCCTCCACTTTTCTCCTTGTCTGAGAGATTGGTTGACGGAGATGAAATTTGATCTGTGGGATACAACATTGTAAGAAACTATTATGAAAATTTACCAACCGTGGCGCATGTTTAGAAACCACTTAAGTGAAGCTCGGATTGTACAGGAACCAGATTCCTTGTGATCGTTCGATTGATTAGGGGATATCGTCTCTTCATGATTGAGATACTGAGACGAAAGGAGTTCTGGGCCCGACTCACAGCTGGCGGAGGGGAGCTGCCAGGGGACAGCTGCGCAAAACCGGACTAGTTCCACCTCTCAGTCGGGCTGAAACACAGCTCGGCAATACGGCAAAATATTCAGACAAAAACAAAAGCTCAACTAACCAGATTACCTATTCGAACGCGCATATTGAACACAGCAGACTCTTCATTATGAAATAAATACTTACGTTAATTGGGAACTTTAAATCCACAAATTTCCCGCATGCCTCAATGTCAACACTTGAGAAAAGCGCGTGGCAGAAGATGTATTCTAGTAAAGTACTGTACACAAAGATAGATTTGTGCCTTTAAAAGATGTGCATTTAAATTATTTATAGCTTCAATTAAGTGAATTGTTCCATTAAGATTTAACGAGAGCGTGAATGTATTTCGGTAGGGAAGAGTAAAAATCTTACGAATTTCTTCGTGGTAAACGGTGTCCAGTTATTACTAACACAGCTGACGAATTATGTAAAGTTTTCATTCACCTTCAGTAAGCAATTACACATTCTAAAAAATATGAAACTGAAGGGACGTTAAATGATATCCCCGAATAAAATAAGCACCGACATATAGTCAGTTGATCGAGTAATAATTATTCTCTTCCTCAGCGAAAAGATCAGTAACAAAATTCAGGAAATATTCTGATTTCCGATTTTCACAGTATAAATGATGTTCTTTTTATTAATTTTTAATGAACAATTATATCCACAATTTAATCAATCACAGCGATTAGGCTCCGGTTATCGCGAAAAAGATACCTCGTTACACAGCATATGTGAGATTAATTCAAAATGTGACTGATCGCATATACACCAAGTCAGAGCGTTTTAACACAGACTTCCAGAATATTGCATGGTTATGACACGGCAGTGAATCACTTGTGGCTCTTACCTTTTGACCTCTTTGTGTTGCACGTGCACTTGCGACGGACGTACGGGGCAGTGTACGTGCAGCTCGCCCTTTGCCAGTGCTTCTGGAGGGTAGGTAGCAGCAGCGGGTCTACTACACGACTACAAATCGGGAGCAGCTCCGTACTACCCATTCCTTCAGTCTGAATTAAAACTATAATATCCCCTCCCCACGAGTTTTGATAATGTGTTTCTTTACTATGTAACTGATACCAATGTAAGACCATTTAAATTTTTCCCCTTCTTCTTCTGGCTCTACACCTTGTCGACGTCGAAGCGGAAAAGGACTGGGGTAAGAAACGGGGAGGAAATCGGCCAGGCCTTCTGAAGGAACCCTCTTGAAATTCGTCTGAGTGATTTAGGGAAACCATGGAAAACCTAAATCTTGATGGCCGGACGGCGATTCAAACCCATGTCCTTCCGAATGCGAGGCCAGAGCGTTACCGCTCACACACCACTCTCGGAATGACTATTTAAGTAATACTGAATATATGTTTACAGCCCTAACAAACAAAAAGGAATAAATAATGTTTGTTTCAGCAACATTTGCATAATTATCCTTTCCGAAATCGTAGGTAGCCAAAATCGACATCGATAGTCCAGCTTAGGGGGCGTCCATTAATTACGTGAGGTGTTTTTCCGGAATTTCGGGTCACCCCCCCCCTTACCCCCATTTCACCTCAACTAATTAATGGACGCCCCTTACTGTTCTCGATCTCTGAAATGCTAGTTAAAACACAATTGCCAAATTATTTGAAAATGTACGTTTGACACAAGCTGGTGTGCCAAGAAGGACACTTCTAATTTCTGGAGGATACCTTTAGTACTGTATCTAAGTTAAAACTCGAGAAACATCGAGCTCGCTCTTTACATCGCTCCCAGACATCAGACATTACCACGTCATTAAGGAAGCAGATATCACGACTTTGCTGCTGCAGTAAAACTCTCTGTATCCTTGAGGCACCAGGAAACGCCACGATAGGCGAGCGAGTTGCCATGTGACAAAACGCAAGTTACAGTGCCAGCCAGTTCACAGATCGTTGATGTTAAGTTTCTGAGTAATGCTGAATTTTTTGTGTTAAAGCCTAAAGCACTGCCCACACTAAGGAAGTAAATTGATGATAGATACCTTGCGGTCGCTAAAATAGAAAAGGTAATACAAAACTGCGCCTATTCAGTCAATTTCCGACTATTGCATATCGAAAAGTGTTAAATCTTAACAAGAACAGTGAAAGCAAACATCCACTGCAAAAGTGTGATTTGTGGAAAATGGTTGGCTAAAAATGCTCGCGTATCGGTATTGACTTTAAGAAGATCAACGTTTTTGCAGAACTGTTTCTTCAAAGAAATCGAATCATTATTAATGCATCCTTCCCTAACAGGTGGACAGATATGACTTTTTTTGTACTCATTTAGTATTAAGTGAGCTGTTGACTGTTTAAATGGGTAATTTCATTCGAAGCGCTAGTGAGAATTCGTTCGAACTTTTTATAACAATATTAGATACAAGATAAGAATTTTCTTTGTAAAGTATGCTGATAAAAATTTATGAGGAAATTAATCAGTTAGCTAAATATTAATAGCAATAATATTTTAAACCCAAGCACGTTGGTTGGCTGCAAGTTTAGGAGCTGTTTTTTAAAGCTCATGTATTGATTAGGAGATGAATAAATGTTCACAATAAGCTAAGTTAGTGCCACATTTAAAGCTTCCAACAAAATTTCATATTGAATGAGAATAAACACTAAAGAAAGTCAGAAGAGAAAAACTATTTTCTTCTTCAAATGTAATCATGGAATGGACATAACACAATGGACTGTAAAAATGGTTCAGATTACCTCAACAAACGTTATTAATGCAGATGCAGAAATTTTTTACCGATTGAAATATAATTCTTCTGTTTTCGGGTTATAAATCTGAACATTACTACAAAGAGAGACATTTTACTCTATGTGGCTTCAGAAATTTGAAATTCAAAATAAGGAGCCTAGTGTCTCAGCAGCAATATCTGTATCATGAGTGTCAGTAGGCAAACGTTCAGAATCCAGGTTACACTTTAAGCACGTCTTACCCGATGGTATTATCAGGTAAGGTTAACTAACGGTAGAATCAGAATGAGCGGTACTTGTTAATTCAGTCAAGAAAGCGATCGAGGTAGTTTTAAAAAAAAAATATTTTTAGACTTATTGTTTTCCAATTATTCATAGCATAGTCACCAAGAATAAGTCCCAGCTCTATTTCCCTATGAGACTGCAGAATAATTCCTCTAACATCATCATTTTTCCATTGTACATCCGGCAAAAAATGAAAATGGGAAACAGATGTGAATCGGAAAATGCTAGCAATCCTCCAGAAATATTACAGCTAGGACTGTCATGAAACCGCTCATGTTGGCGCACACGTTTGTTAGATCAAAGTGACTGCTATATTCTAGAGAAAACAGACGAAAAAACAGGGGATCCGTATTGCACAGAACGACGCAAACGTAATTACTTGTTATTGAAGCTACCAAGCACACTCAAAGAGGCAAGAAGCTTAAAACATCGTACAAGATTTATATGAGGTACAGTAGAAGCATAATATTCCACAGAGTAAACCTACAGAATCTGTTACAGCACATAATAACGACTAGCTATACATTAATATCAAAGATATTAAAGTGTAATTTTGACATCCGTATCCAGAACGAAACATTTTAGTTTTTGTAATAAGTGTTATTCAATGCCCACTCTTTTACAGTGCTCATGTTTTCATCGCAGCACACAAGGTATACCATTCAATTTCTTTCCTGAATGATTCTGCACAAAATTATTTGTTCCCCAATCCTCCAAATAAATCTAAAAACTCCTTACATCAGTCCATCTAATTTCTAACATACTCCTGTTTACCAAATTTCAAATGTCTCTATCAGTCTCCTGTTTGTGTAATCCAGTGTCCAAGCTTTACCCCCATTACATACCGTTCCTCAAACATACAGGCTTAGAAAAGTATTATGAAAGAGATGAAATATTTGTCTGTTAATGGTACTGCGACTTTTATGGTACAGTATTCTCCATTCGTCCATTAGTTGTTATAAAAGTTGGTTGTGTGGACAACAGCTAGTTCCATGTTGCATTCTGTAGTAAGATACTCGTTTGTAGAGAGAGAAGTTCTCCAAATTACATAATTCGTAGTTCACCTATTGCATCATCAACGTCCCAGAACTTCTCATCAACAAAAACTTGCCCTGGATCTGCTCTAATCATTATGGTTTTTGTCATTCCTGTTGCATTTCAATCAATTTAG
>JARYHS010013630.1:221770251-222014838 GCA_031002005.1 Vandiemenella viatica
CGTAGACTATTGCGCCATGTACCCGGTATCTTTTTTTAACAATCGTTTGTTATTTCGAATACCTACATCTATAGTTATAATTTCATTTTTACTTTAATATTAATGCAACTTTTTTCATTTTTAAACCAATATAAAAAAAATTTGCTAAGTTTTCTTAAAATAGGATTGGCTGGCATTTATTCGAGAGGTTATTGACAGGTGAAGATAGCAAGATTGTTATCGAAAGCGAATATTGTTTGTGATCAAATTATTGATTACTTGATTAGATTGCATATTTTCGATATGGTTAACATTTGAATTCTTGATGCTTCAATCACATCGGCATTAAAAACAGCTACAATATAATATGTAGGCCTGCATTCCATTTATCCACCTGCTCCAGTTACTTTTCCCTAACCGTATAAAATGTGAGTAAAAAAAGTAGACCTTGATACCTTTTATACAGAACAAAAATGATTTTTCTATTTATTAGAAGAGCTCCCTATTGTTCATCTCTTCTCTCTGAAAAACCTTGCGGTGCTCTCCTTGATACTCTTAATACTCTTTATTTCCATACTCTTCAGGTATGTTTGATCAGAAGACATTGTGAATAGCTATAAGCAACATTCACTTATTTAGTCAATTAACCTGCCAGTTACCTTGGTACGAGACTCACTTCTGACAGATGTTTAACTGAGCTTTGAAGGTGATCTGTAGCGCCATGCTTGACATATAACCTTAGAGCCAGCTTCCATTTTGAATCACTACCCCATCTTCTCCGACTTCGTGAGTGAACGTTAACACCGCATCTTTGTTTCACCAATACTACCAGCATGTGTTAAAAATGAGTATACTTTGCTTCTATCTATTCTGATCATTTCTTTTTAATTGAGGTTTTCCGTCCTATTGAAATCTGTAGACGACCTGGCTCATCCTGACAAATTTTAAAAAGAGGAGAGCCTTATTTTTCCGATCCACTTTCTTTTCTGTGCATGGTTTTAGTTATAGGATAACATAAATAATGTTCATTGCCCAGTACTGTGGTTACATGTAAGGATTTTAGATGACATAAATAAGTCGTTTTCTCGACCAGACCAAATCGGTCATTCTTTTCACTGATATTATTGTTTAAAACTTTTTGAGATTTGTTGTCATTCAAGTGGGAAACACCTGTTTAGGAAACCGTTTGTTAGGTACTGACTACGGCTTCATATAGTGCTACAAACAGATCGATGTTATCCTTGGGTTGCATTTTTTTAAGTTGGCGAACACCTATTTGCATCGTAGGCACCGGATGAATAGGATTTCATTATTATATCACTCCCCAGTCCGCATCGTCGGCAGTACTGACGTGCATTGTCGATGGGTCATTCAATCCGATTCGATCGTATGGAGCGGATGACGTCATCAGAATTTATTGAGAAGTGTGCCCACTTATCTATCAGGACTTTAACTGTAGGCCTGTTATTCTTGACGCAGTAGTTTTCAAGTCCTTCCTCATCATTTACGGCAATTGATAGTTAT
This sequence comes from Vandiemenella viatica, assembly GCA_031002005.1. Classification (NCBI taxonomy): domain Eukaryota; kingdom Metazoa; phylum Arthropoda; class Insecta; order Orthoptera; family Morabidae; genus Vandiemenella; species Vandiemenella viatica. Next base: position 221,771,755 of record JARYHS010013630.1, read on the forward strand.
TGTTAAAGAAAGTGTACAATGGTACAATTTGAGATAGCGTCACAATTCGAAGAAGACTGAATTAATGCAGTAAGCGCTTATACAATTTTTTTTAATGTATACACAGTGTTCAGCATCCTTTCTTCAATGTATACCACAATCGGAATAGAATTTTAAGGAAGTTTTCTCCTGAACCAACTGGAAATCAGTTCTCTGCTATTATCCGATGTCTGAGGAAATGAAACAACCTGTAACAAACCAACAGACTGACAAATCAATTGACTTTCTTTATTAATAATATTGTTCAAACTGTCGAAGTCGCTCAACTTCGCTTCATGGGAAGGAAAGACTATGTAAGACGCCAAATAGTGTGTGAAACCAATTCTAGTATTTCTTCGACCCCCATCAGTCCTTCCCAACACCGAATCTTCAGACCAACGCTTTATATTTTTGTGACAGTTATAAATGCTTTGATAAAATGTAATCATTAAATAATATCTGGATATATTTCGAAATAACTAAAATACTTTTAAAGTTTCTGCATATCGCATTTGTAGTTGAAGCACACTTCTAGTGCAACAAAATCTTCTGGAGTGTCCCGCCGGATGGTGGTGTAAAAACACGACGTTTCGACAGCTGACTTTGCTGTCTTCGTCAGGTATCTGGCAGTTGTTCTCAGCTGACTGTCTCTGCCACCACCCGGCGGGACACCCGAGAAGATTTTGTTGCATCGATACGCCGGGAAAGTCTCCACTCACACATCACACTTCTAGTCTTTGTTAAAGTTCAATTGGAAGCTGATGTCTAGTGCTTTCCTTACTAAATATTTTTTTACGATGTTTACAAGGTCTGAAATCTTAGTGCAATTAAAACTAAAGAATTGAGTAAACTTGATGTCATCATTAACCAAATCTAAACTGTCCATGATGTTCTGTGCGATCCAAACTTTTGTTATCGATAGAGCGAGCGTGGTGGGTGAACGGTTAACGCTCTGGCCTCGCATTCGGGAGGATGTGGGTTCGGACCCCCGTCCGGGCATCCAGATTTGGGTTTTCCATGGTTTCCGCATTCACTCCAGGTGAATGCCGGGAAGCTTCCTTTAAAAGGCCATGGCTGAATTCCTTCCCGTTCCTTGCCCCCTTGTCCTTTCCTGCCTCTAATGACAACGACGAGGCGTAAAGCCGTAAGCAAATAAAAAAGTTATCGATTACATTAATTTTTTTTCGTGACTACTTCCTCAATGTATTCGTCAGGATACAGATCTGAGATCTGTTCACGGTTAAATTACCTTGAACTTTTATGACTGCGAGACTGCCAGTTGGAAATGCTGACGATCCGAATCTGGCGTGCGCAGTCGGCAGCAAGAAAGGGTCGGTGACACAATACCTGACTTGGTAGGACCTTTACGTGCGATCCGAACAACGGGTACTTCAAATACACAAAACAAACGTCGCCAGAGGTAAAAGTCACGTTAAAACGTACAAAATTTGCGGCCCCTGTCATTTTTTGTTGCTTCGCGGCCTGTTGACATTTAAAGCATTAGAACCCTGAGGGATCTGGAGGCGAGGTACGGGAAAAATTGTGGCCCGGATATATCCTTGCATTCGTCTGGAGAGATTTCAGAAAACTGAAATCTGACTAGCCGGACTTGGGATTGAGTGTTAATCATTCACCCAACAGGCTCTTTGGCCCTAACTGGGTGTCGAAAAAAATAGTGAATTACCGCACCACTCCAGGAAGAAAATGGAAAACATAAATTTAAACTGACCTAATTTAAATGCAAGCTCATTGTAAACATGCCTTTAGATTCTTGAGATGTAAGTTAAATAATTTTATTTTATTTTTCTGTAGTCAAACGGTTGGGCAGTGAACTTTTGATTTATTCCGAAATAACTTCAAAGTAAGCTGCACACAAAATGTTTATAACCATTTAAGAACAAGATTCTGCAGCACCAAGGCTCTCAAAACTTTCACACGGTTCCGCCATTCGATTTATTTGTGCTTAGTCTAACTATCGTTATATGTAACAGCTTAGTTATCGTTATGTGTAATAGCTTAGTGAAAGTATTGTTGAAAAATTTTGGTTTTAGGGGTTCAGCGGATGTTCAAGTTTTTGTGACTTTAATTTTTGGCAAAAAGTCTTTCTTTGTATCTGTTGCTTGAGACTATTACGATAAAACTATTAATAACGAAGCGTCATGTGTTTATGCGGTATGGAAATATCATCTGTTCGAATCCGGAAATTGCTACAGTCTATAAACGTATTTCATCCACAGCTTTTTTGGAAGTACGTACTTGGTTTATATTCCAATCGTAAGGTGCAACTCCACTTTTCGGGAAGGATTATACCAACTCCAAGCCCGCGCGCTACGTAACTTAAACTGTGTTACTTATATCTTTGTTGTATTTAAATATCTACTTTAAGTATTATGTGGCCCGCAGGCTAACTTAGAATCGAAATTGTGGCCCATCTCAAAGATTGGTTGGCCAGCCTTGGATTATACCCTATAACTGATTTCCCGTAAGTCGTGGTCAGTGGAGTCATTTAGAGGAAGAGTAATTATTGTTACGTTGTATAAAATCTCACACAGTTCCTGTTCTAAAATCTTACAAACGTAATTACTTTCCTTAACATTTGCTTCATAGACTGTCAAAAATCATGTCGGTCTCCTTTATAGTTCCTGCTTTTATTTCTAAGCGTTTCAATATTCTGAGGAGCTGTCGTTGACTTATATCGACAGAGCAAAGTTAGAAAAAGAAGAAACAATCCGTTGCCAATTTCAATTCAATTACTATAGAGTTTATGCCTTAGCGGTGAAAGTCAATTTTTCCCTTCCACGTACTGCTTCTGATTCTTCTTTCAAGATCAATCCAGCCATCATCGCCAATATCCTGCTTTATACACTTTTCACTTTTTTTCATTCGCCTCCTGTCTAAAATTGTATTCTACGGTAATTTCTACACTCAATCTAGCTGCCCGTCCTTTGCACTCCTCTAATTCTCCACATTTGATACCCACATTCTCGGTCCATACGTACTAGAGCAGTGAGTGGCCGTACAAGTGGTTCCCTTAATCCCTGTTATATTCTCTCACCGTTTCAAAGTTCTCCCTTCCACCTTCCCAATATATCTCGCGCAACTGAGTTTATAATCATGTGATATTCCTAGATATTTAACAAGCAACTCACCTTCCACTCATTATTTTTCTCTTCTGTGTGGCAAGGATTCGACCCCGGTCTGCCCATGGTTTCCCCAAGTCACTCCAGCCTATTTCCGTTCCTTGTCTCCAATCGTTTCCCGTATCTAATGATTTCATCGTCGACGACGCGCAAAGCCTTAAGCAAAAAAAAAAAAAAAAAAAAAAAAAAAAAACCAAAGCTGGTCTGACACTCTTGCTCCCATTTCACACTTTTTAATACCACATTTCCTACCCTGAATTTTTTCATGCTATGTCTAAAGAGTGGAAAACGTGTGATTTTCCTGTTACTGTGTACTAGATCAGTGGTTCCCAATTAGTGGTACGCGTACCTCCAGGGGTACGTGAGGTTGCTCCCGGGGGTACGCGAGGTTCTCTCTTGACTGAGGTATTGAATAAGACAATTGAAACAAAAAAACAATTACGCAAACATTACTACCGCCAAAATATATTTTAATACAGTCAAACGGTGTGTGTGTGAATTACATTTCTGTAATGCATGTGGCTTGTAGCGAAGCACTAGACTGGAATGAACGCAGAGGCAAATGTAGCTATAAGGGGGTACGCGAGGTTCAGCTCTTTCTTGAAGTGGTTCTCGGGAAAAACTATTTGGGAACCATTGTACTAGATAAATGCCGCGACGGTGTTGCGATGCTCTCATTACATTTATAATTAATGTTTCAGTATTTGATATAATTTGTTTGCTGAAGCCTCAGAAGATAATGATGCAGCACTGTGAGGTGTAAAACCAAAAGAAAACAAAACTTTTTCCCCAAAAAGTATATCACTGTTCGGATTCTGCAATGTCTATCGTTGACAATTAATTAGTCCGTTTCTAACCGCTATAATGTTTGTATAGATATTTCCCGGAATTTCGCTCTAAGTTGTTCATATCGTTTAAAGTTCAGTTTTATGACGGTGACTGGCGTGAGATTACTGAACTGCGACTTGTTTTTGTCTTCTATTTCCCATTGTTAATGTCCAGTACTCATGCTCAGCTTCCTGAATTTTGTGATTGTAGTTGGCAAATCTAAACTGTCACTTGACCTCCGAACTACCTTTCGAGGGCTGCCGGCAAACAACTCATCCACATTTATTTCAATGCGGATGCGGACGCTGAGATGAACAACAGACAGGGCTCTACAGCACTGTTGGCCATGACCCAAACAGCCTGATCTATGAACGGGACTGCGTAATTGTCCCTGTGATCGCTCGAGGCCAAAGTTGCAGGGCGTACAGGATTGCTTGAAATCTCATCACCTGCATTTTCTTATCCTAATTAGAACTTTATTCCTATTTCCAATAGCTTGTTGCTGTGTACCTTTGTCTTCGTAGGGCCTATAGATTGTTAAAAGTCGTGAATGTTCAGTACGATACTGTTCGAAGATAAAAATGTTTTCTGTTTTGCTTAGTGATTTGTACTTCGAAAATAGTAAAGAGGTTAGCATCCGATCAAGAAAAAATTGACTGTTACCCAGACTCTACCCCAGTCCTCGCCAGTGCTGCCATTTCGTCAGATTTATCGGTAGATTTACGGATTTTTATGAAAAGTTAGAATTTTCGGATTTTGTTAAAATATCTACGGATTTTTGACACTTTTATCATTTGTTGATTTTTCCTTATATTGGTGTTTTGTTGTACTTCGAGCGTTTAGTGTTAAAGCTTTACTGAACAGTCAATAACTGTGAATCGTTTCCTTGCAACCGCTCGTGAGAACCAACGATTGAAATGCAGCCCATATTTTGATTGGTTACAATTTTTATATATCTTTTATTTATTTATCTTATACCCATAGCACATAATCTTTATAGATCTTAAAAGACCGCAACACAAAACTATCGGCGCTCTTTATCACGGTCGTTGGCGTGGCTTACAGCAGGGGCTTCCGAGAAGGCCTAACCAATATCCGTGAATCAAAGGGGTCGCAGTTTTTAACATTTCCTGTTACAGAAGATATGTTATATTTAATGTTAACGAAGAAAATGTATGGTCACTAGGGAAAAATAATAATAATAAAAAACTTCTAGCCATAGCAGCAGCGGTGGTGAAAGTGACAATGTATAAAATATATTCTTACTTACAATGTAGAATATTAATTTTTGTAATTTTATAGACCTGGAAATAAAAGTATTCTTAATTTTGAATCTGTCTTCAATAATTATTGTTTCAGTCTTTCAGCTAGCGAGTCACCGGATTTTTTTTACCAAATCTACCGAAATTTTAGCGGCCATCTACGGATATTCAAAGCCAAGTGGCTGGCAGCACTGGTCCTCGCCGTGAACATGCCGACCAACAGCATCGCCGCTGGCCGTCATATTTATTGGTGGCTTTGGTAATACGATTCATTGCCAATCAATACCGACGTGTTAAAAGCATTGTTTATGGGAAGCACAAGACTTATGAATCTTTATGTGGATGCGTATGTTATACATGATAGTGTCGAAATGGAACTTCGTGGTGAACGTAGCGTCAAGAATTTGCGAATGTACTCAACAATCACTTTCAGTGAGGTCTGTTAGTATGCAAGATTTCAATTGATACTCTGCATACCCCAACCAAACCAGGAAGCTAGTTCGCCACGCTCAAGCTATCTCGTCTAGGAAGTAACATTAGCGTTCTTTGCTTTTCCGGTAACAGTGATCAAAGGCGCACTGATTACAGATACAGAGAGGGCAGATTGATGCTATCGAAGCAGTAAATGAAGTTGAGAGAATTCATGGATATAATTGGTATAAAGAATGAAAGCGTTAGGATATCAGATTACAGTTGAGCTTTAGAAATGTAATGAACAAAGATTTAGAACCGAGTGGAAATGCACAATCAATAATTAGTTGTAGGTGCCTGAACCTCTGTTGAAGGATTTCTAAAAACTGATTGTATCCCTGACAGTGACTGTATACCACAGAAATATGAGTTGGAGGTGTATTGGTATTGGTTAGCTCGTCGACGCCGAGGTCATTAGAGCTGGGATAGTAGGGGGAGGGGAGGGGAGCATATAGCCTTTTGAAGGAATCATCGTGTTATTCGCCCGGAGTGAATTTGGGAATCCATAGAATGCCAAAATCTGGATGGCTGGACCAGGATTCGAGTCGAACCTGTGTCCTCCCGAATGCGAGTCCAGAATGTTACCGCTCGTGCACCACGCTAGGTCATGACTACTAATGTTCGCTGCTTTTCATAAATGATAAGCATGAGTTACCAAGGTAGTGAAAGAAATACACCAGTCTTCACTGCTTACTGAACGGGAAAGAAGGATGAGCAAGATGAAGCTATTTGTGGAGGTTGTTATTACACTCTTGAGATCAGATGCAGCTGTAAAGAAGCAGGATGATAATAGTTAGGGATTTAAATTTGCCAGGTAAAGACTGGAAAGGAAATAAGATCAGTAGTTTAAGGGGCCATTGATTTTCAATCACGGTAGTAAGGTGGTTTTACATAAGTGACAGAACAAAGCACCAGAGAGCTAAACATATACACAAGCTGTTGTCCGCAACTTCATTTACGTGAACTGTTAATGTACTGATTAAACCGATCATGTCACAGATAATACATTGTACAGTGAGAAAAAAAATAATTAGCTTAAATGTTCGAATAGTTGGATGCCGTTCGTACTCTGAAATCACGATATGCATTTCTACTGCGAGAATTAACCAAATCGGTCAATAGTTCTGGCGTTAATCGCGTTCAACACCAAAATTGATACTAATTTGGAACACTTTTATGTAAATGAAACATACCAGAACCAGGGTCTGTACCTCGTAAAAAGCCGACCAGGGGTTTATGCGTGGAATCCATTTAATCAAAATAGGCAAACACAAATTGGTTTTCTACAAGTTATTAACAAAGCCCCAAACTCATCAAAAATATCTTTCGCTCGGTTACAGTCGTATTCTAAGTATAGATGTTAATGTCCGATGGTGATTTCGTTTCACACTTGATACTTTCGCACATTTTTAGTTTTATTTTCTTTCGCTGTTTTTTCACTGTTTGATTGAGAATGTGCAGAGTATCAGTTGAAATCTTGCATACAAACAAACCTCACTGAAAGTGATTGTTGAGTGCATTACCACCGTTCTTCACCCTTTGGAAAACATATTTCTTATCTATAAATGAAAACATTCACACTGTTATACCTGAAATCAGTAGTTAAATTATTGTAATGGATATGTTTGATGTCTTCCTTACAAAAGCTTGATTAAGATCAAAGGATGCAGGGAATAAATGATCACATGGATGGTAGAGGATACCGCAAGCTAGTGGACACGATACAGCGTGGGTATAATTGGGTCCGGGTTCCGGAATATCGGAGATTTTTCAGCAAGGTTGTAACGTGATGGTAACTTTTATCCTCTATTTACCTATCCTTTAAAGAATTAGTTGCATATGGATAAGGATATATAGATATGCTTTGAATATGATATTAGTTGAGTATGTGAACGAATGTTTGTTATAATTATTAATTTACTGTAATATTGAATGTTTTAATATCGGGAGCGCCAACTGTGACTACTATATATTTCAGATTAATTACAGTTTTTTTTATTTAACGTGATATTTATATCGTTTAAATTGATTGTACCGCCATTTACAATCATAACCATATTATCTGGAATGCCATTAAAAATATTTGGATTGTTGTGAAAGGAATTTAATAGTAACTGATTATTTGCGCTAGACTGCCGTTGTTTCCTGTACCAGTTGTAGTCAAACGGGAGCAGACTGGCTACCTTTCTGCCGATGTAGGCAGATACATGAACGTGCTGCCATGACCAAGTTCGGGGAAAAGTGCTAATGTAATATCCAACCGTCGTTCTCAGTAAATATGATATTAAAGTTAATCGTCTTTACAATTTCCGAAACTTCCTGGTTACTAGGTGGGTATCAGAACAGTGGAGCGAAGTCCTTACAGTTCAAAGAAGTAATGAAATTGAGACAAGTAATATTTATTACGGAAAAAAAAAATTGGAAGAAGTCTGAAGAGGTTTGTAGAAAGAAAGCATCAAGAGAATAGGGAATAAATAATAATAATAAACGACGGATTAATAGCTGCGGATGTTAAAGAATTGTTATCGCGGAGAGTATTTTGAATAGAATGCAAACGCTGAATGATACAACTAGAAACTTCTATGACTGTGTTTGGAAGCTAAGAGGAAGAGAGTTTATTCAGGCAACTATGGTAAGGATCTGTAGAAAGTAACTGAAGCTTTGGTAATAGTGGGAAGATTAAGCGTTTGGGACGGTCACGGAGGGACAGTAGAGGAAATATCGCAACAGTTGCTATTGTAAGTATTGGCAATAATACCATATGAAATTATTATTATTAGTTTCTTGGATGCTATGAGGGAATTTGCTAGGCTAAGGAAATGTGCAGTCATTGGAATAGAAATGAGTATCACAGATCTCTTAAACATAAGTGGAAGTGACATTGAATCACACTCTAAAACATTATTTACGTTGTTCCGATGACGTGGTATATACAGGAGGACTAGAATTGTGTTTATTGATAAACAAGGAAAGATATCAGATTTGAGAAATATAAACCGAGTAGTTTGTGTCAGTGGTGGACCGAGCGTGATGGGTGAACGGTTATCGTTCTGGTCTCGCATTCAGGAGGACGCGGTTTCGAATCCTCTTCCGGGCATCCATATGTGGGTTTTCCTTGGTTTCCCCAAATAACTCTTGGCGAATACCTGGATGCTTCCTTCAAAAGGCCATGGCCGAATTCCTTCACTTCCTTTTCCCCAGTTATTTCCCGCCTCTAATGATCTCGACGTTGTAACGATTCGCTAAGCTCCCCGTTACATATCACTTTTTATTGTGTATAAAGTAAAGGAATAGAATATTTTTCCATTTCTTGGGATGTCTGTATGTTCGAAAGATGCACATTGAAAGGATAAGAGGCAAGGATTTTACGCTTCAGTGAAGGGCAGACGGGCTGGCGCCTTTTGGGCAGAATGTTAAGAGGATTAGGGATTTCTGTCGGGCAGGCGGCCGTAAACAGAATTCCTTCCTCCCGAAGGAGGCATCGGCTCGCGAAGATTGCCGAAACTTAACGTGGCGAAGAGAAACTACAGATTCACATGACGTCAGATGGTCAGCCAATCACAGGGGACATAGTACTAAGATTCGGGGAATTTTATGTTCTATGTCGTCTTCGAGCCACAAGAGGCGGAGTCAGAGTTTACCTCCGTGGCGGCAGAAAAAGACGAGACACTTCCTTCCTGACTTTCCTCCAGTTGGGAGGCCAGCCAGGATCATTCCATTCCGGAGCCCAGACAAGTCACTGGTGACTTGGGGTCCATGTGTGCTGAGCTGACTTGTGTCCTGGAGACCATCTGAGGCGCATTTCTAACTTGCGACTTGCCGCGTACTGCTGGCGTGGCCAGTTACGACGATCGAGGGTGGTCATCTCCGCCCAGCGCTACCTGCCGTGGGACGGTAATGTGTTTCTACGAAGCCATTCAGCCTGCAACTCACGTTGAAACTGTACCCTTAAGCGCATCTGAGATAAAGATCCTTGCTCTGATCTGATAAACCACTGAGCTAGACTGTGTAACTGTCGAATGCAGGTTAATCATTCGTGGCGTCCCAACCTATTAAAATTCATTATTGTTTGCCATCATCATAACTGGTAACATACTTTGTATTGAATAATTGTGAGATTTTTAAAGTACAACTATACTTGTTTGCTTGCATTTTAAAGGGCTCATTGTACGTCTGAGCGTTGCTTAGAAAATTGCACCACCTCTTGTTTAATAACGTAATGGTAAATACGCTCAGATTTGTAGATGCCATTGTAAAAATCTTTATTAAAATGTCTTTTTGTGACAGTTTTCAAATCCCAGAATCATCCAATTCTCATTTGAATAATTTACATTTAATTATAGTACCCTGTATAGCGTAAAAAAAATTATTAAGAATTAAAATAACCCCCCCCCCCCCCTGGTGATACGCTACAACGTCGACGAGGCGTAAAAAAGCACGTTGATGCAGTCTGCGTTTGAAACATCTGTGAACTGTCTGTATGAATTTAGGAGAGGTTATTCGTATGAATCGAGTTAGTATTATGTGTATGTAGTTGGAGAGTGGGACTCGATCTCACTAAAACGTATGCAAAGTGTGCTGCAAAATGATAGTTAATAAGGTTAAAAACATTAGTCTCTAGGTTGTGACATACGGTAGCGTAGAATTCTTAAGGAGTAATGGAGCAAACAGTTAGGATAGCAAAGAGGGAAAGTGGATTTGAGAATAAGTGTAGTTGAGAGTTGGATATCGGGACATATGATGTTCATTATTCTAAATAATTATTCGATCTTGCGTTTGCAGACATGACTTGGGTTGCTTACAAATGACTTCATGCTGTCTAGGATCGGGTTGGTCAACATAAAGATCAACGCAAAAAAGTGTGCATATTACACATACTTACATAGGAAAAGTAAGGTTTTGTGTGAAATTGCTGGCGTAAGACATAAAATGAACTTTTGGAGATATCATTTACTAATAAAAATTGGACTTTACGTTGGGGAGGTAGAAAGGAAAAGATATCAAAACCATGCATAAATTACAAAGAATTATGAGAGGATGTATCAGCGAAGTTGGGAGCTGGGCAACCAAATCTTGGTCCGGACCTTACTTATGGGATTCACATTATGGTTATCAGATTCAGAAGTTGGAGGGGGTGCAAAGAGAAAGGGAGGAGAGAACCGTGACCATAAATTAGCACCAAATTCGAGCATAATGGTGTGGGACAGTTTTCTTTTGAGCGCAAGGTAGTCGGGAAATGTAATAAATTATCGAGAAAGTAGTCTAATAATATATTTGAAATATTGAAAGAACTTAAGAATTTTGAGGCATAGGTTCCCTCGCAGTGGATAACGGTAATGGTTTACATGCTTGATGTAGGTGGCTATATTATTCTTAGAACATCTGCAAACGTGTCTTCTATACAGAGTCATATTTCTGGATATATCTCTTTAGTTAGTTACAACTATGTAATATTAGTCACCTTTTATTGTTATAGTGAATTAAGTGTCTGTGAAATTATTTTTTTAAAGGCGATAATTGTGCGTCATATTTGAGGCTGACCTGCTGAAGTGATGTATGACATGCCATTATAAACTGGTTGGATAAATTGGGAAATTTGACCGATTTAGGTATATGGTTCCAGCTACTTGGTTTGGCTCGTCTAGATTTCGATTTTACATAATTTTGTGTTGTCAGTTGAGGAGAATGTCGGAGTAGTTGCCGTTCAGTCTCCTTCAGTAAAGTTTCGCCCTCTGTGACATCGATGTGACGCAAACGCTTCTAGATATTTGGTGCAGTATCAACACCGGCCAAGTTAGCGTTGTCACGCGGAATTCTAATTTTTATGGTAAAACACTCAATGCAGACTTCACTGAAGCTAGAGTAAAATAAGTATCTGCTTGTAAGTATATAGTATCGTTTCCTACGTGCTCTCGATTGATTAATGAAACCACGCGCAATAGGGTTCGCTCGCAGTTTCTGGGATCATTACTAGTGTCGTAGAACCTTCATTGTTACTAAAGAAATCTTTTTATTTTTTTTTATTTTATTTTTTAATGGCATTTGGCAACGGTGGCCATACAGCCAGCTCTATGTAATTATTGCAGCTCTCAGTGTGTATTATTCCAATGTATGGACGCCACAGGACGGACAGGACAACCACATAGACACACAACACTTAAACATCCATGCCCGCGGCCGGATTCGAACCGGCGGCCTTCGGCACGTGGAGCTAGCACTCTAGCCCCTACGCTACCGAGGCCGGCAATAAAGAAATCTTCTGTTACATTGCGCATTCTAGTGATTACTGTCTCCGTGTGTTTGTGTTCCAATTTCGTTATAAGAAAGTAAACTATGAATCGCTGTTGAAAATAAGCATTGTAAGAAAATGGAAAGCTTGCTTTTTAGTATTTTAACGAGCTTCTAAGCTCGTCAGAAATGACGGGTTAAACACAGTATTCTGGCAATTCATTTCTTTGCAGTTGCTTAGTTATTTTGTAATGCTCTTAACCTTGATTTTATAATCCTGTACATAGTTATCGATACAACTGTAACGTCTACTGAATTAATGACGACAGAAGTATGAAACAATGACATTAAAAATAAAGGAATCCCAAAATCTTATGCTGGCCACATTCAACATCATAAATATAGAACTACTTCCATTCACATGAAGTAACAACTTCAGTAACATGAAGTTTATGAAAGCTGCTCAAATTGTTTACTATCTGTAGTGAATTACGCTATAAAAAAAAAGACAGTTGTAGTTCTGGTCCTAGCTGCAATTCAACCTAACCACAACCTCCACTAATATGGCGTACGAAAATCATAACTTCTATCGTATGAATACATTCACTGTATCCGATTGCAACTATTTACATGTGGCTGATATAATGATATCAGTAATAAATTAATAATTAATATGATAATTAAACGCAATATATACTTTTAATACAGTGTTTTGGCAATCCATTTATTCGAGTCTACAATAAAAGTGACCTAGAATATAGCGGAAACATCTACGTCGAATGTAATTACCTCGTAAGCCCGTCTAAAGTAATGGGTTCTGTCAGTTCTTCGCAGTTGCTTAACTAAATACAATTCTAATTAAATGACGCTCATAACCTTATAAATGATTATATTCGGTACATATTTTTAGTTTATTGTAACAGCAATATCGCTGGACACAGAGTATAAAAAAACATCTACATTGACTGAATGTAAATAGACAAAAAGCAAATAATAAATATACGTTGAGTTAAACGAAATATATAGTTTCCTTTCAGTGTTTTGGCAGTTCATGTCTTCATGGATGCTTAGCTAACTAGAACTGTTATTAAATATTACTACTATGTATTAATATCCCGGCATGTTGTTAATCTGGCAAGGAAGGCTGGGTGCGTGGCGTCTCAGCGTTACGGACATGGCTACACGATGACCAGTCTTGGCCTTTTATTAGTATACATTTGGAAAGAAAAAATTTAAAGGGATCAAAAATTGGTGTTGGAGAAGCTGAGCTCGGGGCTCGTTAAGTGTCCCTGAGAATTGAGGCCGCGAAGGCCCGTCCCATCCCGCCCGTTGCGCAAGCGACAGGCGCAACGTGCCCAGCCTTGCGCGGCCCCACCGGGTCAAGGCCACAGCTAGCCTTCCGCTACATCACACCATTAAATATAAGTACCACGATATTATACATAATTTATAATGAACTCTGTTGCTTCGAATCCAGAAATGTCTAATTGTAAGATATTTTAGGCGTAAAACCTCTAGCAGTCATTGATATTTTCATTATTACCATGCATTATAAAAATGTATTGTTATTCCGGCCAAGTCGTGAAAACAATTTAAATCTTTAGCACTCTAACCATAGGACATCTTCAAATATTGTAAAGGAAATTGAAACTGAACTTTCACAAGCTATACTGTCTAAATAAATAAGGCGCTTTATCTGTGTCGCGGGCAAAACGCCATCAAGTGCCAAGCCGCACTGTCGCTCACTGCACACTTCAGTCGCAGTGCTTTGGCGGCTATTTAGGTACCCTGTAGCTCAGCACTCTATGCTAAAGTCTCATTTTGTGTATTTCAAGTTAGTACTTATTACAGTTCCGGAAATTGTTTACTTTGCATTTGAATCACTGCCGTCTTTTGGAAAGCTGTTGGCCATTAAAACTTTTACTGGTTTTTTTAACATGTACATTATAGGAAATTAAAAAACTGCCTAAAATAAAATGTAATGGATGTCAAGTTTCACATTAGTGCCTATTTGTACTTTTTTACTGTAAAACCAATGGTATATCTCTACAATCAATTATGGTTTCGTTTTTGATAGTGACAGCGAAGTTTCAAAATAAATAGTTTGTACTGGCGCTGTTCCTAGGTTTTCTGCCCTTCAGTATATGGATAAATCGCGCTTTTTTAGTACATTTATTAGGGTTTTTAGTCGTTGGTTTTGGTTTTCAACGCGCTATGATTTTCAAACATTTCTTTTCAATGTTGTACTTCAGTTGGCATTTTTCACTAATGTTTTTGATGTAACTGTTTTCACCCAGGAATTTAGGAATGACAGGGTGATTTTTTTGTTTTGTTTTAAGTACACCTGGATATTAATTAACGTGATTAAGGACTGGAAGGTACGTCACTTTAGCATTGGCGCAGACTCTTTCCTTGGTTACCACACCAATGGCATATCAGCAATCCTGCAACAAACTTCATTTCAGAGCCAACTCTAGTATCACCCTATAACTTAAGACCAATTCACACTAGCGGTCAGCTCAGCTCAGGTCAAAAATCGCTATACACGTAATCCATGGAGCTTTCACACTACGCGGTCCGCTCAGGTCAGGGCAAGGCAGCTCAAACTGAAGATCAACAACGGTCAAGACCTGAGCTGACCGCTAGTGTGAACTAGCAACGGTCAGACCAAACGGGGCGACGAACATTTAATAGAGCTTGTTCGTGGTTATAGTGATTTTAGTGATAAATAGTATTGCGATTCTGCGCACAAATCCTTGCTGTGGATAGAGATCGGAAAAGAACTCATACATTGTAAGAAAAAACAAATTGTAAAGTATATAAATTTAAAACAATAATAAAACAATTTTTACAGGTGAAATTCTTTATTTATTTCTTAAAAATTTTGCTCATAAGAAATAGAAGATAGTAACGAATAAAGATAAATGTTTTAACAGTATGTAATTTCTGATTATTATAAAGTGACAAATTCAAATATTATAACTTGTTTTCTTACTGCCAATGTTGTGAATTGATTTCTTGTATCAAAAGCTTCTTTACGAGCATTAGCACCCAAATAAGGAATATTTGTATAAAAAAAGGGTTCCTCTCGTTCATCCTGAGATTCACCTTCTACAAGGCATGAAATTTTATCCTTCCTTAAACAATTGTGCAAAATACAAGTTGCTAAAATTATGTTATCAGTGAATCGTGGAGCAGAATTATTTTTTTCTTAAATAAAGTCGAAATCTTTGGGCTAAAATACCAAAAGCATTCTCCACCTCTCGTCTCGCACGGCATAGCCGGTAGTTAAACTACGACTTGATCTGATCTGACCAGACCAAACCAGTTGACCTGAGCAGAGCTGACCGCTAGTGTGAACGGGCCTTTATACGAAATCTGTGTTGTTAAATGTTTGTTACATTGATAAAATCGCTTGTTATATTTTTACTAAAGATTTATTTTTCCGGAAATGTGCGAAAATACGTGACGAACACTGTGAATCGACGATGCCGTAACCTACTGAGCGACATGCCAGCTGAGCGGGACAGATCTGAGTTGGACGTCAATAGCCACAGTAGGCTTCAAACCCATCTGCATCGCCGGCTCAGACTGTGGGATTCTTAAGCGTGTCCCAGCATGCGACAAGTGCGCTGTAGATAACGTGTGTATCTTTAGAGTCAAGGACTGTTACTGCAACTAGGTTACAACAGCTTGCGGAGTACACAGTTTCGACAAACATTCTTTTAAAGCTTTGCTGTAAGTAAAACTTAACAGGCGGCCTTCACAATCGGTTATTTAACCGACTGGACAACCTGTCAACCTGTACTCCACACTGACTTGGTTTAAACGCTAGACGACAAATCATTCAGCTTGAACCTAAACTCTGGGTTAGAAACTATGTTTAGCAAAGCAAACGCCACCTTCTGTTCGAAAGGGAGGATTTCCTTTGATTTTATGTTTCGATATTTATGCGAAGATAGTTTGTTATTTCGTTTCGTTAAATCAAAGATGATAATAACTCAATCTTTTAAGGACACTTGTACGATCTATCATAACGAAGATATTTCAATACAATAATGTTACAATGGACGTAATCGCTCTAGCAGTTAATTAATGCCTTTAAACAATGTTCGCTCTGCTGTGTCCCTTGAGGGTTGCTGCGTATTTGGCGGCCAGGCCAGGCAAGGTGAAGTGGGTCAGGGCCGTGCCGAGCCACACGTGTCTGCAGCGCTGTCTTGCCGCAACAACTACGAACGGGGGTTAAACTGCTTCCCTAGAACATAGCATCGGAGGAATATCAGATTCCACCGTATCGGCAAGTTTTGAGCCACCCAGAAACTCTTTTTACAGTTTTCATGTTTGTGCGTGTATATGTCTGTAAACACGACGATACTAGACGAAGCGATATGTATGAAATTTTGTATAAGAATGTTATTACGACTGAACGAATTGAAATGAAAGTTTGCTAACATGCGCAATAGCAACGTCTTTTAAATATAAAGTATCACAATTAAATGTAGACCATTCAGTTGGTTCAGCTCTCATAGGCTGATCATTTAGTAGAATATTAGTTTTAATTTTTCTAGATTCAACAGACCAGATATATTTTTCGAGCAAAGCAGAAATGCATGTGAGTTCCGTGTTATTTTCTAGGGGTCTCAAATTCGGGAGGAAGCAGATTCGAATCTCTGTCCGGGCAGTCAGAATTCGGTTTTCCATGGTTTTCGGAAACCACTCCAGGCGAATGCCGAGATGATTCCTTTACAAGGCCATGGCCGAATTACTTCTGGTTCCTCGTCCCCCAGTCCTTCCCGACTCTGACCTCCAGGTTGATGAGAGTCTTAAGACGAAAACAAGAAAAATATCTGTCTTACATTTTGGCTTTTAAATACAATCATTTTTAACTGGTTGAAGTACTTTGGAGCTCCAGCCTACAAATATACTGCCTTCTTCTTTTGTTAGTATCATACTCGTGCCCGAGTGTAGGTAGTTATCATGTGGTTTGTTTACCCCTCCATGGTAACAGATGAACTAGAGTGGTTTCTCCTTGCCTTGCGTTTTGTAAGTTTTATTGTAAATGTGTTTGACTGTGATGGCGTGTGTGTTCATTGTGGATGAGAGAAAGGAGGTAGAGGGTGCAATTCGGTATCGGCCCAGTCAGCCCTCCTCTTCCTAAAGACACCGAGCTTAACCCCACATGCGACGGTCGAATCACCATCAGCAACTTCATATGCCCTCACTCCATACGCACATGGAATTTGTAGGATCAACTTGGCCGCTCATCAGCGCTTGGATCCGTCCTCATGCCTCCCTCAAGAACCAAGCCAGAACTACCTTGCCATCCCCGCCGTGGGATTGGGAGTTGAAAGACTCACCCTCCGTTGGAGGGAAGGTACGGACTCAGCGGAGGGTTTTGGGATTTAACCTAGGCCTTCGGTGCACAATCTGGTGATTAGGAATTGCTCACCACCTCTCGTACCTTGCCCGCCAAGTCCTGTTGATGAACATTTTCTTCGCCACAGTGATTCAAACCACCATCACGTTGCCAGAGCCATCTGAAAACGGTGCGGACACAAATATGGCGGGATAAGGCATTAACGTGCACAATTCTGCATGAATAGTTTTGGGGTAAACATCTACCGTTTACTTTCAAGGGCCGGCTTCTCACTTCGTGTCCCTTGTTCCACTCTCGCTTTACTGTAGATGTGGTTTAACGAGGCGTATATATCACTCTTACACAAGGAGGACTCTATTGAAGACACCTTCGTACTGTCAGAGAAATAGAGAATGCGTCGACGGTTCTACGAATTCTATAGTTAGCATGGACTTCTTTCCTGCTCAGCTGTTTGACAAAATTAGTTCTCATTCCATTCGACTGTTTACGCTTTTAACTCGTCTATATAGTTGCTCTGTTTATTTTTTTCTGTTTTTATTAAATACATCTGCAACTAGTTGAATTGTACTGGATGTTAATCTGCTTGTATGCTCCGTGTTTTCCCAAGGAATTGGGAAGCGAATCGTGTAGGAACTTATAGTTTCTATGCTTCCCGGATGGTGCCGAGTCCTAATATTAACTGCCCACGTTTCGGCAGACCTTCTTCCTAAGAACAAGGCCGAAGAATTTAATACGAGGACGCGGCGCCATTCCGGGAGCATAGAAACTATTTATTCCGCCGTTCGAGAGCATATAGGAAATTGTGTGCGTATTTTGTAATGATGTACTGTAATTGTAGTATTCTCCACTTCAATCTGAGAGAGAGATATTTTTACAACCCAGTATTTCGCTGCTTGTAAGATTTTAGCGTCTGAAAACTGTTGAATATGTTTGAACAAGCTGACGCCGTGTATAACACCAGTACGGTCGTGGTGTCTCAACGTCCTCGGTTCAAAATGCAATTTCATGTTGGCAATTTATCGGGTGTTCTTAGTGGACTGTTTTCCATACCTGTCTCAGCGCATATTGCTTCACATTAGCGACATTTTTGACGTATGGAATATTTTTACAATCACTACTAATAGCCTAGTGCAGTCCTGGAGTAGTTTGTGTATAAAGACTTGGTCACTATTGATAAGTGAACCGTAGTTCCCCATTGTACGACTGCCTTGAAATTTAAAATCTCGGGTGAATCGAAAGGAAATTGGTAAATTGCTTTTAAATTGTGATAAACTATATAGGAATAAGCTATTAAAATTGCTAAAGACGAAAAAACGTAATACGTTAGTACTAAATACATTTGTGAACGATTGTTTCCTTGCTTGGTTACCCGCTTAGTGCACTGAATAGTGTGCTCGTTGTCCTCACAAATCTGAGTTGAGGAAATTGTCCCGTTGATCACTGTGACCTGACGGCTCGCGTTTGCCCTTTGTCCACTGGAGGTGATTGCGTTGGACAGCAGCTATCTGGTCCGCCATCTTCCTGCGCGGTGGCGGTTTCATTAGATGTTCTACGACATTTCCGTTAGACTTTATGCGGTGAACCATGTTGACAGACTCCGCGGCTGCAGTTGCTACTGCTTCAAGTATTTTTCATAATGAATGAACAATCATTCTTGGAACACCCTCTTATTTAAAATGCAGTCCTTGAACTTTGTATCTTGTGTCCAATAAACTTTGTTGTCTGAAGTACAGTACGCTGGCGCAAACATGGATCCGCGGGTGTGGTAACAATGTAATCCATTGTGTCATAACCTGCTTGCCTGTACTACTTTGCAGTAGGCCAAGATCTGGCATTATTGACAAAAGTAGCTGTTAGCAGTAACAAGTTGAAAACAAAAGACTTTTTTGCTATTAATTTCCTTAAGTATGGCTCAAATAATACCATTTTCCGATCTGATAAACTACGTTATGTGGTGATTGTTGATTGGGTGCCAAAGAGCCAATATAAACATATTATCTTAGGCTCAGTGTTAATTTGTTTGAGAGGTATCTTATTTCTGGCGTGTTTATAGGTCGCTTCGTTTTCTTGGCTGAATTGAAACTGTTCTCAAAGATTATGCAACAATTTTTCACCTTTCAAGAAAACTGTTTAAAAGAACGCTGCAATTTACCATCCCGAATGATTTACTCACAAATTTTGTTTTATGAAATATATCGGGAGCGAACATTTCATCCATCTTATGCAGTGAGAAGAGTGATCATAATTTTGTTTACAGTTGTTTCTTATGGACAATATACATCCACAGAGGCATAATGGCAAAGCTAGTCTTAGAAATTGCCGTTATAGGATTATTTCCATGGACCGTAGGCCATATAGGTAGTTTCAACAGTATTAGAATACCATTATGCACATCATTCTCGGTAGCAATTTCAGATTACGAACACAAAATTTTGTTCAAACCTGACAACAATTCGACGTGATCCATTATAGCAGCCCGCTCATGGCAAATCAAGCTCAACGCTGACGATTTTCAGTTTACATACTTCAATGGCTATTGGTGCTGGTTTTTTTTGTTGTTGTTGCGAATATTGGCACATCAAATTGTACTGGCGTTTTCTAAACAATATTTCTAGATTTTGGGAACTTTGGGAAAGTGAATCACTGTCGTTTAAAATTTGAACGAGAGGTATTTTGCGTCCTTGTAAATGAACTTTCGTCGTCCTTTGTTCTTTATCAGGACCTATCGGTTTTCGCGTAAAAGCGAGGCGGAAGCATTTCATAGAAATACTGGTACCCGCCAGATTCTCTGAACTAATGCGCTGTGACAAAATCAGTAAGCAGTAAGGCGGAAGTGTAGCGTATCTGTGACTCAGAGGAGTTGCGTCAACGTCCTGGAGCCGAGTATCGATTTGCAGACGAATCTTGGAGCACGTCTTTCCCCGAGAACGGCTCTCTGTCGAGATCTTTGAATTAGAATAGAATGTCTAACGTTATATCGGCGAAGAAAAGTTGCACATATTAACACTCTCTGGGTGGTGTAGCAACAGGATGCGATCCGATAGACTCGTATAGTTTACATTTAAGTTTTTTATTCTTTGAGGACCTGAAACACGAAAATTTAGACAATATGAACGTGCTCCGCGATCAGCAAACACTGAAGGTTTTTTCAGTATATGTTATGAGATTGTGTGTTATTCCATGATTTTATTTTAGCAATGAAACAATGATGTTTGGGTTTCTAGTTATTCTGGTTACCTGAAATCCGCATCGGTAAAGCAGATACTGATATGAGTGATGTGATTTGGTCACGTGCGCAGTGCACTGTATGCTTGTTAATCGATATTTCCGTGTAAGAGTGCTTGAGAAAAATTGTTTTGTTTTCGTTTTAGGCAACATAGCCTGCAATACTATCATAATTCTGTCAAGTATCTATCATTAAACTTCTGCAGCTCGTTACTTTAACAAAGTATAGATACTTAAATAAAATCATCGGTTTCAGAGATCGGATTCGAGCCGGTGACCCGGCTACATTGCCAGGACTTGCGAAAACAGTTTTTCAAACAGATATGAAAATGTCACATTCAAACGGACACAACGTTTTGAAAATATTTCCCCACGTTCTGAAATACCCTTTCTTATTTTTTATTATTATTATCCTATATGTTTTATGTTGCTACCCATTTATTTTTGCCGTTAACGAATTTTATTTTAAATTTCTTCACCGTTTTTGGTAAATTATTCATCACAACCCTTGGTAATTTATTCCAATCCCTGACATCCTTACCCATAAAAGAAATTTTACCCAATCCATTATGCATGAAATATAGTGCCAGCTTGTGCACATCGTCATCTTTTCATTTCAGTGGAGTGCTTCTAATTCTTCACCCAATATGTCTCCAAGCCCCAAGCTCTTGTTTCCCAGCAGTCTTTTTAGCCTCCTCCTATGTTCCAATTACTCCCAATCCAGCTCCTTTATCATATCAGTTACTGGCAGGGTCATGCAGTAATTTCCACAAACAAATCTAGTTGCTCTTCTTTGCACGCTCCACAACTCTGAAATTAAGATTCCAATACCCAGACAGGAATGGTGGATAACTTCGGAGATATATCCAGAGTCATACCCAGAAGAAATGATGATAAATTGAAATGGATCAGGCTAAGTTTATTACCTGTAGATACAGTTGTCAGTAAGAAGTGCGCGCACCTTGAGCACCTATACATTCGTGGATCCTTGCCGGCATTAATTCAATAAGTGTTCGCATGTCTTCTTGGGGTATGTTTCCTTACACCTGCATGTCTTGTGCAGTCAGTTGTTGCACAGTTTGTGCTGGGTGACCATGTGATATAATATTTCTTCTGCTGGTATCCCAGATATGCTCTACTGGGGACAAATCTCGGGACCGTGCCGTTCAAATTGTGACCGTAACCCCTTGCAAGGCTTGTGTTGTGATGGCTACAGTACGAAGACGGCCATCATCATGCTTGAACATGCAATTTGGATGGTGGACAAATCACAATAGGGTGCAGCACCCGAGCTACCTAGTGTTGGGCTGTTATTATGCTTGCAACATCTAACTCAGTCGTGCTGTCGAAACTGATTGCCGCCAAACCATGCACCTGTGAGACTTTCTGAAATAACAGCACGGTAAGTCTTTTCTCCACTACGCCTGCGAACATGTTCTCGATTGTCAGAATCAAGACTCGTCTCTAAACACAAATGTACGCCATTCACGTGTCCATTTGCGTTTTGCATTCTACCAGGTTAGACGATGCTGGCAATGAAATCGGGTTAATAGAACACATTGCATACGGGTCAGAGAATGTAACCAAGCTACAAACAATTCGTTTACAATCGTCCAGGGAGTGATTCTCTCTGTAACCATCATTTGGATCTGCCTGCAGTCTGCAACAGTCACCCACACAATTTTGCGGCCTTCACGTACTGTTGTTCATCTGTATGGACCTGTATGCTCTAGGAGTATTAGAACCTTCTTTCATCCACTGTGTAACAAGTATGTATACTGACATTTGCACTACTGCAAATCCTTCGGAAGATTTCACGATATGATGCATCCATTTGAAACACGCCAATTCTCCGACCTCTCTCACAGTTAGACACTTGGTTTTAGAGGGTCGTCTCGCATTAGCATACTTAGTTGACCAGGAATCGTGGACAAGAAAGTGCCATATTACATCATACTGTTCACCACTTATACGCTAAAAAAACATAGTAATTTTGCATAATAAGTAATCCCGTATTTCTCACACTTTTACACGTAAAACTTTCAATTTTTAATAATTTAATACTGTTTATATCGTGATACTTGGGGACAAACTTAATTAATTTATCACAAGTCCTTCTGGGTGTTGGGATTTTAATTTCCAACAGTGTATTTGATATCTAAAATGTGGGTCTCAAACTACACCATCATATTTAAGCAATGGTCTGATCAAAGCTTTGTAGCCAAATTCCCTCACTTCTCTGGTACACCATCTTGTCACCCTCTCCAGTAAATGAAGGACGAGTAACGTGCTTTATGCTGCGATCGATACAATTGAGAGTGGGTTGGTCACTCGATTTACACAACTATCCTAATTTAATGATACATGATCATTTTTACACAATATCAAAATAATTCCTGAAAGTCTGATTGGAAAAATGCTGTGCAGATTTAGAAAAAAGTGTAACTGATTCAGAAAAATGTGACTTATCTGGTTATGAAAAGGTCAAGGACCCTTAAAGCCTGAAACAATCGTTGAATGTTGAATCAGTAGAACCAATAAAAGTTCTTCAACTCGTGAAACAAAATGGTTGGCATGATATATTTAAATGCGTGGACAGCATTTCGAGCTTTGCCAACCATTCCTGTAAGTGTCGATAAAGGAAAGTTTCATTAAATCAAAACTTAATTACGGTCAACTATGTCGCAAGATAGTCAGTTATTCCAATTTTCTATGTAAAAGGATACTGCACAAGACTTGAATTATTCTGATTTAATAAGGAAATCTGTAAGCGAGGAAGGTGGTAATCTCGGCTTTTGCTTGGGATTTTATTTCCCAATTTTTGTAAAAAATTAATTGATTAAAAACTGTGTAAATTTTACATACGTGATGTGATCGTTGTGTGCGCCATAGTAGTTTAAGTAAACCTTTTCAACCATATATTCTTTTTTACTGTTATTTCTCATTCATACCATACTACACTAATAATCTTTCCGAGGTTCGATTTGTTATTAATATATGAAGACTATCTTCTGTCCGCAGCTATACTCGCGTGGAGTCCGTAAAGTATTCGTATACAAATCACACGGGAACTGCTTGTTCTATCAGCATTAAAGTAGGTAGCCTATGTGTTACTTCAAATTTTATCTTAAGCTGTTTCGACGTGAAACAGTAAGCAGGAAACAAACATTTTACAATTATAACATTAGTGTGATGCAAACTATTAGAAACACCAGTAGGCAGTATCATAAGGATATAATTGACCAAGCGAAGAAAGATTTCCAGAAGAACCCCACCAGCGACTTCTATTGGACTTTCAAATCCTGAATACCCTGCTACTCGTCACCGAAACTTAATCTGCGCGCCCTAGATAGGGAATTTAAACTAAACAATGAGGACTACATCACAGCTCTGGCGGAATACTTTTAAAGAACCTCCTCAACGCCGAGAAACCAAAGGAGGAATTGCAATTTGAACCCAAAAATTTCATTAAAGGAATTCCCTCCCACAAACCAAGGAGGAGATCCGGAAGATAGTTTCTGTACTCAAATCCAATCGAGCAGCAGATGAAGATGCTTTCTTAGCAAATTTTTGGAAACACGCCGATGGGAAGTAAATCCAAAGTATATGTAAGATCATATTCGATATCTGGGTGACAGAAACACTACCTAGTTATTAAGACCTCTGCTAACATCCACTCGATTCACAAGAAGGGTGATAAGTCAGACCTAAACAAGTGTAGAGGATCTCTCTTCTGTTGGTTACCTCTTTAAGGCTGAATTAGATTCTTGTATAGGAGAATACCAAGCCTGGTTCCGGAAGACAAGGTCATATACTGAACAGAAGATCCTAAATCTCGATATGATTCTCACCTGCAAGAACATCAATGCCTCACGCTGCATGGCAACCTTCGTTGACTTTCAGAAGGTCTATGACTGTTGGATATAAAAGCCCTCTTTCAAAAGCTCACCGAACTGGTACTCGACAACAAGACCTTGTAAAAACGACCCTAACACCACATACAAAGTCAAATTCAGAGGAGACCTAACAGTCTTTCGAAATCCCCGAGCGTGGTGGTGTAACGGTTAGCGTTCTGGCCTCGCATTCGGGAGGACGGCGGTTCGAATCCCCGCCCGGGCATCCAGATTTGGGTTTACCATGGTTTCCCCAAATCACTCCAGGCAAATGCCGGGATGCTTCCTTCAAAAAGGCCTTGGCCGAATTCCTTCCCATTCCTTGCCCCCCATCCTTTCCCGTCTCTAAAGACCTCGCTGTTAAGAGACGTTATGCAGTTAAAAAAAAAAAATCGAAATCAGAACGACTGATAGACAAGGGGACGACTTGTCGCCAGTCGTATTTAACTGTTTATTGGAAAAAATCATTCGAGAATGGATGACCACGCTAACGGACGGCTCTGGGACAAGAGTCAATTACAGAAAAGACAAACTGTTTGTCACCTGCAGATGACCTCACTTTTCCAGTATCCCGCGTGGAGGGAGCTGTTCTGTAAAGGCCGGACTGAACCCCCTGTGCCGAACCTTACGTTGTCAAGAGGCCTGAGTGGATGGGGGGTGAATTTGTGGGCTTGTGGTGGAAGCAGACTTTAGAGTGGAAGTTTACTGACCTTCGGGACATTTACTAAGTCTTCTAATCCTCTTGCGCTGTCTTCTCTCTTGAAGATGTCTTCTGTCTTCTGGTGATCTAAGCAAAGACTTGTGGGCTAAAGTAAGATGTTAATTGATGTTAATTGTCAGGAATCATGACACCACTCCATTAGTTACGGTTGGAGAACCGATTAGGCAGGGAAAGGCCAGGGCAAAATTATAACCTAGCTGAGAATCTACCTAATAAATAATGTAGGCGACTATCGTATTTAGAGTCCCCTTTATTGACCACTAAAGACTGTATAATACAGTTGAGAGCGCGATCTGTAAGGATAACTCCCGAAAGCCTCTACAGTAATAATTATTGACTGAGCCGCATTTCGGCTGCGCAAACTGACTGATTGAGAATGTTAACTTCTTGACTGAATGGCGAATTGACGTGATGGATGCATGGTGGCGAGGCTAGCTAACGAGACACGGCCTAGCTAAGAATTAGCCCATATTGACTGGTTGATAATGATCGACAAAGTGAGAGCGAGTTTGGCTCGCTGTGGTCGCTCGTAAGTTCGGTTTTGCGTCACCGAACAGAGCGATGCCCTCTTAGTCAGCCGTCAGCGTTTTACCCATAAACAGCACTTGCTGACACTCGCACTTGCATTCTGTTCTGACTTGAGGCTCCATTAACTTTACGAAATATTTCATATACCTAAAATTCTCATTCTTTCGAATAAATATATATGTCCAAAACGACAATGACATATCTCCCCCTTCCAATCCATTATACGTCCCCGTATAATGTCATAACATTGCATAGGAATTCTGATCCACCATTCACTTCGCCATTAGTCGATTCACATAAAAGTTAAGAATAAAATTTGCTTTCCAGTTTTTATCCTTACAGTCGATTACAAAAGTAATGTCTATGTAACTTATAAAATCAAATTATGAAAATCATTCAATTATGAATTGGCTATTGCTCTGCTTTAAAATAGTCATTGGTCAATTCGAGAAAAGGTTACATCCTTCATAATTATTTCTTACTAAATTACATGTTACAAAAACAAGTTAATAACTGTTCTCATGTATCATTAATTTGTACACAAGTGTAAATTGTGTTTTAAGGTAGTAAGATTTCATCAAACTAGTTAATTGCATGAATTAGAACATCGTGACCTTGTGTGATAAAGATCAATAGTTACTTATTGCAAAAGATGCTACTGTTTTTGATTCTATGCTTGATCACTACTCATATTTCCAAAATATGGAAATTTCTAATTTCTAATCTAAAGTGAAGTATCATTGATTACAGGGCGTTAAAAATTAATGTTTACACTACTGCAGAATAAATGAAATTTAAAGTCTTTCTCCTTAATATTTTAGACTGAGTATAAACCAAGTTTGTCATGAAATATCAGTGAAATTGTTTAAAATCAGATTAAATGTCATTAGATCGATAATCAGTAATCCGAATTGTGTCTTCAGTGTTCACAAGTTATTCTAAGTGTAAATCTCGATAACATAATCTACGCTGTATAACTTTTACCTTAATATAATTATTTCCGTATTATGTATGACAATTATGAAGTTAAAATAAAGGATTCATGAATTTAGAAGGACGAACAATAATTTTCGATGAACAATTGGTTGAATGAAACGCCCATTAATAGTCTGTTTTAGTACTTATCAAATGTCTTTCGTTTCACTCGCGGCTGCGTGTAGTGATGTGCCAGGTCGCCGACTTGTAACTCGAGACTTGCTGCGTCGACATCATGCTCGTCGCGAAGCCGTTCGCTGCAAGTTTTCGCTGAAACAATTCGACTACAGCAGAATATGTTCCTAAGATTTCGCGTTTTTGAGTGAATTTTGAATCACCCACAAATATATATGGCAATTTCTTTTTGAAAATTCAAAACATGTCATTACGCTAAATGGATTATTTACTTATAAAATTTGGGTTCGGTCCCAATATACTATGGTCAACTCGGTAAAAATCATATTTATATTGTACATTAACAAAACTGGATAGGCAGAATTATTATCCATCAATTCATGAAAAATCTGACTTATTTCTATATTTATTACATTGAAAACTATTTCTAAGGAAAAGAATTACTAATAATTTCTTGAAATTTTGTTACGTGAGTATTGACTACAAGATATAACATTTTAACTTAATTTCTATTTGCACTGAAAGAGTTAAGTACACTACATTTTATATTATACACCCGATTTTTACTATAGTAAATACCCTTTTACTATTTCTGTTCTACATTACTTATCAACAAAGATATATCCATTTATACAGAATAAAATTCTATTACATGATCATCATAGCTTACCCATCTTAAACGTAATCTCCCTTCTTTTACTGAATTCTTCAATTATATTACAATTCATATACGCATAGTTTCGCTATCCAAACAGATACATTACACAGACACATTACAAGTGAACAATTATACTCACATATATACTAAAACATTCTTGACAGTTTGAATCACTTTATTTTTTTATTGTGTAAAGTATTTTTCTATTTTTTTGTATTTTTTTTTAACTTTGCACTTAAACTTAACCAGTCTCTCAGATGTTTATGCTCACTGTCTTTCTAGAAAAGTTATTCTTTCATGGGTTAATTACTTACATGCGACATTATGTTGGTTGGGCTTTCGTATTCTCGTAAATTTTCGAGATTATTTCCACTTACAGTTTACCATTTAACTTAGTTGCTTACTTTAGTTTAGGGAACCTCATCTAACTGCTTACATAGATTTACGCGTGCTTTTACTTATCTGTGCTTATCCCGATGCTAGTTTATTTGTGTGCGAACTCAATTCGTCTTCTCCGTGGCCACTAACTTCAACAATATTTTTATTACCTGCGTGCACATAAAATTCTCTTATACTCTGGAACCACTTAAATCACATTTGCTTTAACCCGCGGACTTTCTCGAAACATTTGCACACAATCGCCTGAACGATGTGGCCGCTACCGATATTACCGCTGCCGGTTTAGCTACACAGGGTGCTCCCAAATATTAATCTCCTTTTACTTCAACTCGCGGAGTTTATCGGAACATTTTGGTACGCAACCACCTGAATGGTTGGCCCAGTTCTCGACGTTTCCACTAACAATTTGCAACTTTACTTCCTTCAACACATTTAACATTAATTTCTCCCAATGTTCTGGAAATTTATCTCCCGGAGTTTTGACGTAACACATAGACTTAAGACAATCGTATTGCGGGCAGAGATTGGCCTATCCTTCCCTGATTGCGTACGCGTCTATTGAACTACGAAGCAGGCGCAACTTAATATAATGCATTCCTGAACTTCGAGATCTTTGCTACTCTCAACCCGTTCGATAATTCCTGAGAAATCAATTCTTAACCTCCGTAACCGTTGCTCATAATGTAACCACTCAGCACCCTTCAACTTTTATACGCATTCGCCGTTTGCGACATGCACTAACATTTCAATATTTCGACATTTTTCTCTTTTCCTCGCTGCAGCATCACTCAATACAATTATTTCTCGCACGCCCTATCAATATCATCTAGCACACGTCTCCTTAACGATAACCTTTTACTTCTACCTACTTAAATAGCACAGTTATTCTTACACCTTTTCCAATAAGCACCGTACACTGATCTTAAATTTATTTTTGTTTCATCAGGCCAGCATATTAAATAATTATTCCATGAATATCTTATTTTTATTGTAAACAGCATGCATATTCTTTCCACGCACAATAATCATATCTAAAACCAGATTTTGTATTTTGTTGCTAGATAACGCGCTTCGAGATATAATAAAATTTCAATTAATTTGGGAGAACATTTCATTTCACTGCCACTTTTCAGTTTCATTTTGTAATTTAGTGCATATTTTCCTCGCTATTTTCTTAAACAGATTTTTAAAATTATTTTATGCTATAAGGTTTATTAACATATTTTCAAATACTGCTGTCTTTACATATAAAGCAATCAAGAAAACGTACTTTTAGTTCGTAATACATGATACATGTCTGCCAACTTAACAAGACAAACCACTAAATGAATTTTACCCAACAGAAGAATTATTTTTAACTTGAACATTTCATTAGTTCTTGGTTTACCCGCACTTGCTCAAAACAACATATTATATTACATTAATTATCACAAAATCCACATTACACATTGAAATAATTATAAACTAATGCAAATAATTGTTCTCAACTTGTATTGCATTTAGAGAGAGTAAGAGTTACGTATATGTCTTTCCAAAACCAGTGAGATCTCTTTTTTTGCCTTAACGCATATTTGTTTAAACATTTATGGAATTTAACAATATAGTTGGTTACTCTGTTCGGTGCGCACTAACGATCAGAGCTACGAACTATTCAACCATCCTTCTAAATAGAATTTACGTAGTACATGCTTCCTTAACTGAAAATTATTTGACCGTACCTACCCTGTAATTAATTGCATTCTCAAATATAATAGTTTTATTAAACTGCACATTTCCTTTTTTAATCAAATTACATTTATATGTAAATTTAATTGAAATTACCGCTTTGTCCGGGGCCCTTCGGTCAAAACCATAATCTGCAACTAAATCTTATCTCTGCAAATTACGTTTATTTCATTTCACTCAGAAATTATTGATTTATATTTTTGAAAGTATACCACATTTTAAAACATAGTTTGAGGAAATAATTTCTTTAATGTATATTATCTGTGAATTTGAACTAACTAATTCTGACACAAAACTGATAAACATACTAAGCGAATTACAGTTTTAATTTATTAACTGATAGACCGTAATTTTGCCTTCCGCCACATATTTCGCATTAAACAACATATTTTGAACAGAATTATCGTTGAACATAGCATTTTCCGACAGAAACCAAATATTAAAGCATTTATTTTTCGTTCTTTTAAAACAGTCGCGTACTTTCAACAGGAAATTTAAATAAAACAATTTTTTAATAAACAAATCACTCTTGAACTTGAAAATTATGCAATTTTCCCGCAAAAAGCCCGTAATTTATTGCCATATGCATGCGTGCGTGTTCAAAACTCACCGTTTGCTGTTTTCACGATTTGAAGCTGGTAGAACTGCTCTGCTGGCGTCGTGATGTCCCCGGAAGAACTGGTGTTGTCGCCGCTGGCTGCAACTCGACTCCTGCTCGCTCAGCACGGACGCCGCGCTGGCCGCTCGCCGTCCGTCTCGCGTAGATTTCGCCCGGTGGTAGAAGCCCGTCGCCGATATACAATAACTTTTATTAAGACTGATTAAATTTGCTATCAACCGTTAACTGTCTCGCCCGTCTCACCACCAATACATTCCATCTGCCATTCAATGCTACCAGTGATTTCTTCGTCATTTTCCCACGAAGGTTTTCCATCCTAAAAGTCTTCGTTTCGAATCTTCCACTAACCGATCCGTAGATTCCACTTCTGAAAACCAAATGTAAAGGCCGGACTGAACCCCCTGTGCCGAACCTTACGTTGTCAAGAGGCCTGAGTGGATGGGGGTGAATTTGTGGGCTTGTGGTGGAAGCAGACTTTAGGGTGGAAGTTTACTGACCTTCGGGACATTTACTAAGTCTTCTAATCCTCTTGCGCTGTCTTCTCTCTTGAAGATGTCTTCTGTCTTCTGGTGATCTAAGCAAAGACTTGTGGGCTATAGTAAGATGTTAATTGATGTTAATTGTCAGGAATCATGACACCACTCCATTAGTTACGGTTGGAGAACCGATTAGGCAGGGAAAGGCCAGGGCAAAATT
Source organism: Vandiemenella viatica (assembly GCA_031002005.1). Lineage (NCBI taxonomy): Eukaryota > Metazoa > Arthropoda > Insecta > Orthoptera > Morabidae > Vandiemenella > Vandiemenella viatica. Next base: position 221,802,653 of record JARYHS010013630.1, read on the forward strand.
ATAACCTAGCTGAGAATCTACCTAATAAATAATGTAGGCGACTATCGTATTTAGAGTCCCCTTTATTGACCACTAAAGACTGTATAATACAGTTGAGAGCGCGATCTGTAAGGATAACTCCCGAAAGCCTCTACAGTAATAATTATTGACTGAGCCGCATTTCGGCTGCGCAAACTGACTGATTGAGAATGTTAACTTCTTGACTGAATGGCGAATTGACGTGATGGATGCATGGTGGCGAGGCTAGCTAACGAGACACGGCCTAGCTAAGAATTAGCCCATATTGACTGGTTGATAATGATCGACAAAGTGAGAGCGAGTTTGGCTCGCTGTGGTCGCTCGTAAGTTCGGTTTTGCGTCACCGAACAGAGCGATGCCCTCTTAGTCAGCCGTCAGCGTTTTACCCATAAACAGCACTTGCTGACACTCGCACTTGCATTCTGTTCTGACTTGAGGCTCCATTAACTTTACGAAATATTTCATATACCTAAAATTCTCATTCTTTCGAATAAATATATATGTCCAAAACGACAATGACAGTTCACTATCCTTCTCTCAACAACATAGCACCTAAAGTACGGTTGAACATACGTATCCATCTACAAAACTGAGCTCATCACCAATATCAGAAATGCACCCAACTTACACTAGGGAACGCAATGACACTGAAGGGCTAATGGCTTCAAATATCATGTAGAGTACATAACTTCAAACATCAACGAGAACTTAGCCATGGATGGCAGCGGCGCCAGACTGGAGAGAACATGCCACATTTGTAAGAATATGTATGGATCTAAATCCCTTTCTATTAACCTCTCACTCAGGCACTACAATACTTTAGTTCGACCATCAGTAATGTATGCCTCAGAGTGCCTGACATAGTTAGAAAGGGGCAACTCGGATAAAAACGAAAGATCCTGAGAAAACTCATGGGTCCCATGAAAGAAGAGGGAAAATACAGACTCGGGCAGTACAATAAGGACCTTTAGCAACAACTGCAGAGCATTAGAAAAGTTATGAGAAAGAGATTAATCTTCTACGGTCACACAATTCAGTCGGACAATGAGACTAACCTCAAATGTCTTCAACACAGTCTCTAGAGGTAAAGCAACTATCACAATGTGGATAAACCTAGTCAGAAAAGATCTCGAACAACTGGAAATTGATCGAACGAGATTTACAGCAGGAGTAAGTACAGATTACTACAGATTACTGATTGAAGTGTTCGATTCCCTCCACTTACTAACAGCCAAAAAAATGCGCCTCGGATTTGGGGTGAAATGGATCCAGGAAAGAAAAGACAATCACAGTGCAAGGATGAAGGAGTACTGGCCTATAAGAAATCTCGCTAGAGTTAAGAACACATGGTACTTGGTGGCCAAAACTAAAAAGAAGTATGATGTAGAAAAAGTATGTTATGTTTAGTCTCTGTGAACAGCTTAGTTACGAAAAAGTGATTGTATATTTGGGGCGCCACAATGAAATCTCGTACCGTCTGAAAAAATTGCTAGGGTCACCGTGATTTGAGGAGCGTGATAGTAAGTTTACGTTGTTATGTGGGCCACCAAATTCGCCTGATCACAACTCGATGGAACACACCTGGGAACGCTATCGGGCGCCAGCGCCGCGCCTGCGACCCACCGGCTTGTAATTTAAGGGAATCGTGTGACCTGTGCGCAGACATCTGGTGCCAGATATCTCCGTAAGCTTATCGAGGATTTATCAATTTATGCCACGCAGAATCGTTGCTGTACTGCGTTTCAAAGGTGGACCAACGAGCTTTTAAGCAAGTTGTCAGAATATTTTGGATCATCAGTGCGTAATGTATCATTAGGAATGTAAAATACACAAGGTTAAGATCGCCAAGAAATTTTACACTCTTTGAATGTCGCCAAAGGTTGTAAAATCTGTTTGGCTGAGAAGATTGTGTGATGTATTTGTTCATCCCTCACAATTCCATTTGAAAATATTCCCAAAGACGAAACAATAGATGTAAATTGTAATGGGGATAAGAAACTGTACGAAGCGTAACCAGTAGAATTGCGAAGAAATGTTTTGTTTATGAGGTACTGTGCATGGCATTAACTGTAAAGTCAAGGCTCTGTGTTAATAACCACCGTTTATTATTGTGTATAAAAGTTAATAAGAAATAGCAAGATGATGAGTGTGTAGGAAAATTACAAACGTAGAACGTAGTCCATCGCAGTTAATTTTTTTTTTAAAAAAATGGCGTGTCAATTGTCTGAAATAAACTGTCATGCAGACGTGCGGGGTCGTGTCTGAGTGGCACAGAACTTCTACTGCCATCTATTAGAAATTTCTGTAAACATTCGTTCTTTGCATTACCTCTGTCATGCGCTAAGCCCGGGCGTCAGTTGCCAGTAGGTATATTGTGAACAACGATTGTCTTTGCATGAGATTTGATGGGTGTTTTCTTGTGTTGCAGGCTGAACAGAATGCATGTGATGACTGAGGAGGAGGGTGCGGCCAGCCCCAAGACGGAGCCTGGTGTGACAGCAGAGGCTGCAGACCTGGGCAGCCCCCTCAACACAGGTAACATCGTAATGAGGGCGCCAAGTCGAGTACTCTAGTAATAACGATCTTCTTTCCTGCCTATTATTTAATTTCGCTAGTTGTAAATGTAATATTGTAGTAATACTAACGAAGGATTGTCTGAACCCGAATATAGAAGAAACAGTTGCATTTATGTATTTCAGATCACATCAGTTTTTATTGTAGAAACCGTAGAGAACATCTGTAGCACTATAAAAATTGCATTAAATAATTATAAATATTACATGCTGTGCAGTAAAACTTCAGAGTTTTAAATCTGTGCAACTATTTTTCTCTTTATAACTTAACGACTCGACGATGTTGAGGTCATTAGAGCCGTAAGAGGATTGGGCGAAGGAACAGGAAAGAATTCGATCGTGGCCTTCGGAAGAGACCATTCCGGCCGGCATTTGCCTGGGGTAATTTTGGGAAATCATGGAAAACCGAAATCTGAGTGGCCGGACGAGGATTTGAATTCACTTCCTCCAGAATGATTACCCACCAAACTGTCAATTTTTTTATTTTTTTTAAATATTTACGTTCTTTAATAAGTTAATTGAAGGTAATTTTATGCTTTTCGGGATGGCATTGAAAAGTTTAACAGACATATGGTAAACTTTTTGAGTGGGACTTTGAAGAAACCAATGTTTTCTCTATTCCTAGTACAATAGTTATTATTCACACCTTACTTTTCATTATAATCTGCCAGAAACAACATACATTCGAGGAAGCAATCTAAAATTCACATATTTTTTATTTTATCCGAGACATTACAAATAAAGTACTAGACTGATTCCTTTGATGTTTTACAATACCTGTAGTTGGGTTATAATCAGAAATAGAGGTGAAAATGAGAAATTTGAGTTTAAACAACCTCAGAAAGGGGGGGGGGGGACGGGGGAGGTCGGAACAGGTTTTTGAGGATATGGAAATAATCTTCAAATAGATTAGGTTAAAATTTTTCATAGTGATTAAGCATGTTATTACTCAACATTTGTATATTCCACTGTTATCCTGAATGATCTTTAACATTGACAGAATGGCAAAAACTTAACATTTTGAATCGGTTTGTACGAAAATTTTCTGAAAATGGCGAGGAGGTTCATTTCGAATTAGGTGGATAAGCCTTTAAATAGGTTTGAAGCTCCTGCAAGAACTACTTGTATTTAACAAAACTGGTGCGGCTGCCAGAAACAAGGGCAAAATCGGACATGGGAAAAACCGTTCAATAGATTGAGTTCAAATTTTTATATTGTTAAGCACTCGACTTTTGTATATTCCACTTTGATCCTGAATAACATCTGACAAGGACAGAAGGGCAAAAATAAAAATTTCAGTCGATTTATATAAGTTTTGTTTTAAAAGTGAGGATGAACACTTCGATATATGATACAAAAGGATTTGAGTAGATTCCAAGTTGCTGCGAAACATACTCCTGTATTATGTAATTGACAGTTATGAGTTGTATTCAATACAAATTATGTTGGATTTTTGACGAAGATCGTGATATTCCTCTCTACTCAATTGATTACCAATCAAGCTAGACAGGTAGCCTCTGTTGATTATCATTAAGCAGTAAAGGGATAAGCAGAAATAATTGGTTTTCAATTTCGCAACATTAATAAAATGTGTTTTTTAATTTTGCCATTTAGATTTCAAAATCGAGAAATGAGTAAGGTCAGAGAATAATGATTCTCAGCTAGGTCGTCTTAGCAGATTGGGGTCAGCAGGAAATTGATGGAATCATGTGATTCCGCAGCAAGACCGTGGTCGCGATTCCTCCGCAGGTGGCGATTTTTAAGAAAATTACTAAGCTCAAATTATTAAAAAAAAAAACAACCATGCGATTTACGAAAAAATTTAAAACCATTTGCTATGGTATATAATTTCCCAAGCTCACTCAATCAGTTACTCACATCGATAGCTATGACTGTACATCTAGTGGTGTACTTATTATTTTGTTATGCAACTGTTTATCTGTAAACTGACAACTTTCCACATCCCACAGAGCCAGTCTCTTATATTGGGATCAATGGAAAATGAATGTATTGTATTGTATTGTATAAAATTTCAAGATCTAAAACATAAGCAGAATTCGTTTTTGTAGAATCTGAGTGGTATAGACTTGAGAAAATTAATCTGCATACCTATTTTGAGCACGAGAAGGTTTTTGTGTTCGGTAAAAAAGATGTGTACCTCAAATTCCTGCCGCTTACCAAGCGCCTTTTTCAATTTTGTATCATAATGATAACAATATTTTGAATTAATTTAAACTCAAATTTCATTTTTCAGTAACATTTTAGCAATAAACAATAAGGGATTTAAAAAATGAAACATCTGTTGTGCATCATCAAATTCTACATTTCAGTAAACTGGCTGATTTAAATAAATAAAAAAAAAATGTTGTTTTCAGCTCTCCATAACATAAATTAAGCAACGAAAAATAAATATAGCTGGTAAATTTATTATGGGAGATACAGAAAAATATTTTTACAGTAACTACAAGTAAAAAATATTACCTACTGCTGAAGTCTGAATAACCTTAAAGTGGAAGACTAATGACCCTTCAGTATTCCACCATTGATAAATAGGTGTGAACTTGGGCATTGCAAACCATTTTCAAAACATTTTTGCTAAATGTAGAACTCAATCTTCCTAACATTCCATCGGAGGAGACTAATTGCGTTCAAATATATAATACATAGAAAAACGTAATGGTTCGAGTATTATTTTAGTATATACTGGAAAGAGTGACGAGGATGTACCAGAGAAGTGAGGGAACTGGGTTACAAAACTTTGGTTAGCCCCTTGGTTGAAAATGGTTGTGTAGTATGGGACCCATATTTTGATTATCAAATACAGGAGTTGGAGAGCAGCTAGATTTGTTTGTGGAAATTACTGCAGGATCCAGTCAGTAACTGATATAGTGAAGGAGCTGGATTGGGACTCAATGAAGGACAGGAGGAGGGTGAAGAGAGTGCTGGGAATGTGCAAGGCATATGATGATTAGGCTTGGGGTGATAGTGGTCGAAGAATTAGAGATATTGCATGAAAAGGAAAAGGTGACCGTGACCACAAGCTGGCACTTCGTTTCATGTAGAAGGGAATGGGGAAAATTTATTGTTATGGGTAAGGGTGTGAGGGAATGGAATAAATTACCAAGGGAAGTGATGAATAATTTACCAAAAATGCTGAAGGAATTAGAAATTAAAATTCATAAACATTAAAGTAGATGGTTGGAGGTATTCAACAGTCAAAATACACAAGATAATAATAAAAAAATAATAATAAAGCTGTAATTGGATGATTAGAAAATTGCAACCAGAGCATGTACACTGTCACAGTTAATAAACTGATAGATCTGTCATTTTTTACTATTGCCCCTGTTACTGATTGTTTCAGCTCATTAAGACTGAGAACACAAAATTCAGTTTGCAGTGCGTCTATTTTTTTTTATTTCGTATGGCCTAGCAACAAATGTAATACATAAAAACAGTAGCGCAAAAAAAAAGAGGTCCCCAAAATCCATGTCATTGGTGGTGACCGTGGTGCTTTTGAGAGGGAGGGGGGCTTCAGCTCGGTAGCACTCCTGGATCCACCACTGCTGGGTTTCTGGATTTAAGACAAGTGGGTGGTAAGCCATTTAGTACCTCGTGGATTGGGAGATACTGTCGATGGTGTAGTTTTATCCATTTGTGTGCCTTTGCTTACCTCTGGAGGTGGTATGTTGCTGATCAGATGTAACTGGGGTGGATTTTAGTATTCCAGTTATTACTCTCATACACTTGTTCAGATGTTCGTCAATTTTTCTAGTGTGAGCACTAAGTTGCCACACAGTGGTACACAGTACTTGGCAACAGGTTACACAATAGTGAGAGCGGTTGTTGGTAGTGAGTTCGCATCAGCTCCCCATGAAGTACCAGCAAGCTTCTTCATGATGTTGTTCAGTGTTTTAAGTCTCTGACTTGTGTTTTCCAGGTGTTTTTTGAATGTCGAAGAACGGTCTAAGGTGATGCCTAGATATTGAGGATAAAAATTATGTTTCACTCTCTGGTGACTGAAGTTCACTTTGAGCTGCTATGAGTTATTTTATTGCTCAATTGGAATGCACATACTTCTGTTTTCATTGGGTTTGGACAAAGATTCCACTTCATATAGAACACATTCAGGCTTTCTAAGTCGTTTGAGATAGTGCTTTCACCTTCCTTTAATATGGCAGTTTGGACAGCGATAGCTAAGTCGTCAGCGTAGCAGAATTTATTGCCGGTTGTTTCGGGCATGTTTACTGGTGTACAAGTTAAAGAGCGATGGAGCTAGTACTCACCCTTGAGGTAACCCATTTTTTATTTTAAATGATTTACTTGTCTTTTGGCCAATGGTAACCTTGAAATATCGGTTGGTCAGCATGTTCTTCAGGAGTAATGTTAGTTTCCTACAGGGTACATGTTTTTCAAGTTTAAGTAGCAGTCCATCCAGCCAAACCGTATCATATGCCACTGTTAGATCTACAAAAGCTACTGATTTACTCTATGAACACAATTATTTTTAACAATTGTTCTGAAAATCATGCTTATATAAACAGAAACTAACAATTTGATATCTAAGTTTCATACTTCCCCCTCCTTTTAATGAACATTTTTTCTCCATACTTATAATATCTTTGAACCTTTCACACCTATTCTCTACTGGTGATCTCTTTCTCCTTTCCTTTTTCTTAAAAAATCTTGTTCAGCATATCCATATTTTTATTACTGTAGGGAAATCTTTTTGCACCACCACTGGTGCAAATTAGGGACTGTCAAATAGGAATGGGAGGGAAATATTAGAGCAAAATCTTCCATTTTTAAGTGAAAACGAAGGGACTGAGAAATTAAAAATTCGATCTTGAGGATAAGTAAATTATATGGATAAAAAAGCTCATGAGGGCTGGCTGGTATTACATATTTATTAAAGATAAGTGGATGTACTAAATTGTACCATACCTAGAAATGTTATTTGTATTGTGCCTGGAGACTTGCTGTATACCAAAGAACTGGATAAATACTGGTTCTTAAAGGGGGAGGATTAAATAGGGCTTAGAATTACATGTCTGTTAGCGTGACCATAGTGGTAGGTAAATTGATGATGATATCGATAGGAAACAACATAATTAATGTCTGTGAATAAACACAGTACATCTGTAAATCAGCAACACTGGTACAACAGATTGTATTCATTCGATTCTATTAGTGAGATATATGTGAGATTTTTGGTATGAAATGGCTGGAGGAGTTGATGTAAAGCACTGGATATGAGAAGAGAAGTGACACGTGGTAATGTGTTGGGACCAATGTTGTTCACTAGTCTAATGAATGTTTGTATTTTATAGACAGAAATTGGGTTGCTTCTGGATGTCATTGTTTATAATAAGATTAAAATGAAAGATGGTTATGAGAGACCTAGGCAGGAAATTCAACATGGAGTAAGATAAATGTCTAAAAGAGTCAAGTACATAGAAAAAAAATTGTTTTGGTCTATAAAATGGAGGAGCAATTGCTTGTTGAAGGCATAAAGTACGAATAAAACATCTATCAGGACCTTGTTTTGGTATAATGGGTATAGTATGGGACTATTATTGTAGGTGTCAATTACAACATTTGACAGAGAAGTGCAATTATGTTGGTAAAAATGACTGCAGAATACATTCACTAACTTATATAATAAAGAAGCTTGGTTGGAAATGATTGCTAGATGGGAAAAGATTGTAGAGTAGATACATTGTCAATGATCATTTGGATGAATATATTTTGAGAAGCATTGGGAATAATACATAAAAAGGAAGAGACAACCAGGAATATAAACGAGCACTTCATTTCAGGCATGAAGGGGTGGAGACATGTTTCATTGTAAGTAATAGTGTTCGAAACTGGAGCTAACTTCTGAGGCTGAGCCTGCAGGGTGTGCGCTAAAGCTCAGGTGTGACATTTTGGAGGACACAGGTCCAAATTTCTGTCCAGCCATCCATATTTCAGTTTTACATGGTTTCCAGAAATCAATGCCACACAGTGATGGTTCCTTCAAAAGGCCATTTAGAAATTCCTTCCCATTCCTTTCCCTCCATCCTCTCCAGCTCTTAATGACCTTGATGTCAACAAGCTATAGCTCCAAGCATTAAACAGAATCATGTGCATAACTAGTTAACTCAAATGTTGAAAAAAATTAAAATTTGAGTAATGGAAAAGTAGATTCATAGGTTATTTCCAGTGCAGCATATGATCTATTGTAATTAATAATAACAAATATAATATTGCTTCAGTAGAGCAGATGATCTTTCAAGTATGAGAATTTTAGTAAAATAAATAAAATAATTTAAAATAATTTTTTATATTGCTGATATATTGATAATTTTAGAAATGTGTGGATCTGAGGATTATCATAATGACACCTGAAAGGAATAAAAATGATCTATTAAGATAACAATATAAGTAATATGCTAGTAGGGCTTACCAAAAAAAGATTTCTGCTAATACTTCAATAGTGTTAAAATTCTGTCATTATTGTTTGTATCACTTAGGGTAAGTCCTAGGAATATCCTAACGATTAGCTGTAGTTTTATAAAGTTATTCTATATAAAATTTATGAACATGACGTCATTTTTGTAGAAATAATGCAAATTTTCCAAATGGATATTTCTTCTAAAAAGAGGCTGCAATAATTCTGAATGCAAATATTTAATTCCTTCCTCATACTGTAATCATTAATAACCTTTAAATTTTTATGTGCGTACCTAGTAAGTTGACTCTTCTTGGAATTTGTTTTTCATGTTGATCTATCCAGCTATATATTCTATCCAGATCACACTGCAGTTGTTCAGTATACTCCCATTTTGATCCTACTATATAACAGCTTATGATGTAAACCAGGTATGGGCAACCTTTGCTTAGCTGAGGGCGTAATTTCGGGACTTAATCAGGTGGCGGACCGTAGGTAAGAAAGAAGTAGATAGTAGTGAATAAAAATACTATAAAAATTCACACATTTTTTATTTTCTAGAATTATAATAGGACAATCAAACATACAAAAAGCAAACTAACAAGATAGAAAAATCAAATGAAAATTAATGGGAGACTTGAGTTTGAAGCGTTATTTGAAATTTCTGAATTTCTCGCGGGCCGGACTGAAGTTGGTGGAGGGCCGGATCCAGCCCAGGGGCTGGGGGTTGCCCATATATGATGTAAACCATTAACACAGTCATGCAATAGAATAATAAATAGCAATTGTCTCTCTATGCTAACCTGTGAGACTCCCATTTTCACTTCTACTTCTTTTGATATTGTATGTTCTTTGATTTCCAACTTTTAAGAATTCCTCTACCCAGCAAGTCACTTTTCATCCAGGCTAATTGTTTTTACCTTGCTTAACATCATTTTATATTTCACTCCGTCAAATGCTATAGAGATCTAGTGCTACACTATAAACTTGGCCTCTCTTGTCCATCTCATCAGGAATATCTTGCATATAGTGTACTAACTGAGATTCAAATGAATATCCTTGCCAAAAGCCATGTTGTGATTTACAAACCAATTTCTTTTCTCATAGACATCTCTGATATGGTTGCATATCAAATTTCTCCATTTAATTTACCTACTACTGATATCAAACTAATCGGCCTGTAATTTACAACCCCTGCTTTATTGCTCTTTCCAGTCCTCTGGTAAACAGCAAGTATTGACTCAATCTAATTAACATTTAAATCTAAGGTTCACTCTCATATCCTGCAATCATTAACACATCTTTAGTAATATTATCTACATGGGCTCTTTTACTATTTTTTTGAGCTTTCATAATATCCTCAAAATTAATTTAAATTTTTGTAGTCTGCTCATTTTGGCTTGTGTGAATATGCTCCTTCTTCCATTGTCACCCTCCAACACCTGAATCGTAGTCCCTACTGGTCTTTTCAAACCAGTTAATTAATAGCTCTACCATTTTCATATTATCCATAACTTTTGTTTCACCCTTATCTATGATTGTATGAATACCCACCCTTCCTCTTAATGTTATAATATAGTGATAGACATTTTGAATGCATAAACATTTCTTAGCTTTCCTATTTGCGGCTATTAATTCCTTGTCTTATTGTTTCCAGTGTTCCTTACTGCCTTGTTGTCTCTTAACTCTGTTGTGTTCTCTTCTAGCCAATCTCTTTAGCCTCCTAAACTCCCTATTATAGTACGTTCCGTTATTCTGCTGAAAATCCCTGTTAACCTTGAAACCACCTCAATTTTTTCATTTTTTTTGTCTGTTAGACGAGAATACGAAGCCGCTGGACCTGAAGCAGGAAGTGAAGCAGGAGCACCAGGAAGCGGATCCTGAAACTCAACAGCCAGAGCCTCATCCTCTCAAGAGGCACAGCACAGATAGCGACAGTGGAGATAACAGGAAGAGGGCGCGCTCCCCAGAGGTAATGGCAGAGATTAGAAATATTGTTTCAACTTGTTTTTATTTATGTTATTTAATTTTTCCAATGTGTTTCTTATGTTAAGTAATGAGATATTCTTCGTTCTTAACCATGAAATTTATCTTACACTTTGAGAAAAAGTTAATAGGTTACTATTAATTAGCTACATAACATTTGAAACAGTTGACTCAAATTACTCAAATCTGCAACAATAGTCAATTTCACGAAGGAATCTTGTAGGTTTGGAACTTATGCTCTCTACTACATTATCAACGTTTATACTTGTATGAGTAGAAATTACTCTATAGCCGGCCTCGGTAGCGCGGGGCTAGCGAGCTGGCTTCGCGTCGCAGAGGTCGCTGGTTCGAGTCCGGCCTAGGGCATGGGTGGTTTTAATTAAGTGTTGTGTCCGTTCTGTGTTGTCCTGTCACTGGTTATCATCAATAATAACACGAGAATAATCTATATACACACTTGACGAATAAAAGAAAAATCTGTTGCTGGCTAAATGGCTACACGGCCGAAGGCCATTTAAAAAAAAATAATTACTCTATACTACGCATTTAAGACCTACGCAGTCATTGTCCTTTGCACCTTCTGAAACCACGCAATTTGCGTCTCCATATGGAGGAAATGGCTATTGATAAGTGTGGATAAAAATTACTTGTTTATGCTGAGAAACGTTTCATGTCTTCTACATCTACATATATACTCTGCAATTCACAAAATTGTGGGTGGCAGAGGGTGCTCAGCACCAAAGCTAGTCTCTTTGCTGTGCATTCCAATCCCTAATGGTACGAGGGAAAAAAGAATTCATATAAGAATCAGTCCGGCACCTTATTTCTCTAATTTTATCTTTCCTGTCCTTCCGACTCAAATAGGTTGGTGGAAGAAGTATTTTCACTACACTCATGAGTGAAAGTTGGAGTACGCATGTTTTCCAATAAGTTTAAACGAAACGTGTGTCGTCTATCTACCAGAGACTCCCAACCTAATCTACTAATCAGTTCTGTGACGCTTTCATAAGGACTGTAGCAAGCGGTCACGAATCGAGCGGCTCTTCTCTGTACTTTCTCTATACTTTCGATCAATCCCTTACGAAACGGGTCCCAAATGGCACAACAATAATCCAAATGTGGACGCACAAGAGATTTGTACGCTATCTCCTTTGTTTGTTCATTACAATTTTTCAAGATTCTACCAATGAATCGCAGCCTAGAATTTGCTCTACCTACTAAAGAATTAATGTGTATGTCCCATTTCTTGTTCCTTTGTACTGTTACTCCCAAATATTTAATAAAATCGACCATATCAATAACTGTATTGTTTAACTCGTATTTCTGAACAATCGGATTCTTTTTGTTAGTTATGCTCATTGTCTTGCACTTTTTAGAGTTTAGAGTAAGTTGCCACTCAGCGCACCAAGCCAAAATAACATCCAGATCGCGCTGAATTTCTAAGCAATCGGCCAAAGTTCTTACTTCCCTATAAATAACCGCATCATCAGCAAACAATCTAAAAAGGCTTTTCACTTTGTCTCCGAGATCGTTTATAAAAATTAAGAAAAGAAGTGGTCCTATTACACTTCCTTGAGGTACACCCGATGTAACATCTAGATTAGAAGAACTTTCTCCTTCTTCTAAAGCATCAGTATAGTAATATGGATGTAGCACCGATTGTATTGTGGTAGTATGTGTATGTTTCCGTAAACAAAAGCAATAAACTGTTTAAACGCGTGAGTGATGCCTTTGATTCATTAGACGTTCAGGTTCTCTTTAGAAACGTCATCGTATTTTAGTGAAGGACTGGATGGTTGTTAAGTCATAAGCCCTTCAAAGATCCCAAAACACACAACTCCATTATTATTTTGTGATATGAGTCGAAGGGATTCGCGTTCGTTAAAAGCGGTCCAGAGACCAACGACACACCGTTCAGTTGAGCTCAAGCCTTCGTGGAAGACGGAACTTTAAGGAAATAGTGCCGTGTTTACACAGTCGAGTGAGAGCGAAAACAAGTGGTCGGAGAGGAAGCAGTGTTGCGGCCCACACAGGTCGAATTCTGCTATCGTGTATTAACCAGTGTTAACCGGGAACAACACTTAATAACAAGAACAAAGAAGTGAGCTTGTGATTGTGCACATACGGACTAAAGTGTACAATTAACAACTGTTGGAGTGTAGATAACATCTGCGCATACAGGCGAGAGGAGATGGCCGAAGCAAGTGGCGGAATTAATCCTCAAATAGAAGAAGAAAACATTGAAACCTTTGTATACGAAAATGAACAAGACATGGCGGAACCAGTGAAGAATAAAATAGAAGAACGCGTGACTGAGAGTGAGGAAGAAGAAACGTACAACCTCAGGAGGAAACGTCGAGCGGTAGAGAAAAGACAATCACAAAAAATAAGCAAAGAAGAACTAATCCTGTTGGAGATGTTTAGAAACAAGAACAAAGATCAGGGACACCAACAGAAGAATATGCTCCAAACATATTCAACATCACAGCCGCAAGGGAAGGACGAGGAACGCAGCAAGAAGAAAGAAGACAGCATACTGGAAAACAGGGAAGCGAGTAAAGTCAACAAGGTTATGTTCACAGAACGCAACAGAAGGTATAAAGCCAACTCAGATGGCCCATTCATAGTGATGGTAGAACCAATGGGCGAGGGAAATATGCAACACCCAATACAACTAGGGAAGGTATTCTACAATAAAGTTCCTGGACTGAAAAGAATAAACCAACAAGGAAAGAATAGAATGGCCATGGAGTTTACGGAACCAGAATTTGCCAACCAATTCATAGCAAACCACTTCTTATTACAGTCTATGAGACTTAAGGCCTTTGTACCGGCTAGTAGAGTGGAGTGTAAAGGAGTAATCAAGTTCGTTCCATTGGACTTATCAGAAGAAGAGATAAAGCTAAACGCCACATCGGAGGCGCCAATCATCGACGTGAGGCGCTTCACCAAGAAAACGCAACTGGATGGAAAGACAGAGACAACACCGCTAAAAACTGTTCAGATAACGTTCGAGAGTCAGTATCTCCCAGAATACATTGAAATATATTACCTCAGGTTCAAGGTCGCAACATATATCTACCCAGTAACACAGTGCTATAAATGTCAGAGATTTGGACACGTGGCAAACATCTGTAAAGGAAAGGAAAGATGTACAAAATGTGGCGAAGAGCATAAAACATCAGAATGTCAAAAGGAAAGCCCCAAATGCGTTAACTGCTGCGGCGAGCATCCTGCCAATGACAGGCTTTGCCCAGTGAGAAAACAAGAGGAGGAGAAAAAAGTAAAGCAAGCAGCACACAGCAAAAATATAGGGACAACAGAATACGAGTACAAGCACGGAGACTTCCCCACTCTACAGAAGAGATCATTCAGAGAAGTCACCATAGACAAGGAACAGCCTGGCACGGTGGACCGACACCAAAAGACAAAAAATGTGGTGGCACAGGTCTCACGGGAGGCCCAGACCGAGGAAGTACCCAATATAGAAAGCAATGAAGAAATAATCACCATCATAGTCAAAACAATAATGAAAGCTCTAGCCCAACATATGAAGGGCAAAATGACAACGACTGTACTCCAAAAAGTACAAGACATTGCCACCAGAAGCATAATAAAAGAAATCAGACAGATAGGCTCAACTATGCAGAACTCAGAGAACTCCAGAGCAACAACTGAAAATGGCTAGGAGAAGACAATTAAACATAATACAATGGAACGCTAGAAGTCTGTACCATAAATGGAACGATCTTCAAAGACTACTGGAGGAACACAAAGCAGACGTGGTACTGATCACGGAAACGTGGTTAAGTCAAGCACATACGCTCAAACATAGGCTCTACAACATCCACAGGAAGGACAGGGAAGACGGATACGGTGGTGTGGCCATCATGATCAGAAATGGAATAAACAGCTCCATTAGAAACATGGTGATATCAGCAGCTGATTTAGAAATCCTAGCAATAGACATCACACAAGGAGGCACCATCAACACGGTTTCTGTAATATACAAACCACCAAGGGTCAGTCTTACTGAAGAGCAATGGTCAGAAATACTCAACCAGCTCCCATCAGGAAGTATCCTGGGAGGAGACTTCAACGCCCATCACCCATTGTGGCACGACAGTCGAACAGACCAGCAAGGAGAAGAAATTGCAGCCGCAATTACATCATCCACATTTACCACGCTCAATAATGAACCTGGAACCAGAATAGGAACACCTTATCAAAGAAGATCGTCGCCAGACATATCTATAGTATCTGCAAACCTCAGACAAAAAACAACGTGGGAGATACTTAAGGACACCCTGGGCAGCGATCATTTCGTTATAAAAATGACGGTTGATGCACCAAGCACACTTAACCACGAGCCAGCAAGGACCTTATGGAACTGCAAAAGAGCCAAATGGGAGCAATATCAGGAGAAGATAAATATGCTAATGGAACAGGAGAATGTTGAGTATGGCCAATTACAGCAACGATACAACAATTTCGAGGGAATAATTACATCTGCAGCCAAAGAATGCATACCCCTGACCAAAAGCAAGGAGAAGACTTCCGCAGAAAGGAAACCGTGGTGGACAGCAGAATGCTCCAAAGCCATAGCTAGACGACGCTTAGCCATCAAAGCATATAGACAGTGTCCGACAGTGGACAAATTTGCTACGCTCAGGAAGGCAATAGTGGAAGCTAGGACAACCATAAGAAGAGCCAAAAGGAAAGGATGGGAAGAGTTCTGCGACAACATCAAATATGGAATCACGCCTCAAGAAATGTGGAAGAAGTTAAGATGGTTTAAAGGCAGCCAAACGAACTCTAAATGGATCACCAGCAACAAAGAAGCAGCAGAACAATTTTTGGCCCTGACAGCGCCCTCGTACGTCCCGCTAGAACGAAGCGTGGACTCTGCTATAGAGCGAGACACTCAGCCAAAGAGACCAAATCACAACAAGTTTGAAATGTCAGAGCTACGATGTGCAATAAAAAAGGAAGATACGGCCCCCGGACTAGACGGCATAACATACTCCATGATAGAAAAACTTCCCACCAAGAGCGAAACAGAAGTTACTGGAACTGTATAATGACATGTTGGCAACAACATATGTGCCAGAACAGTGGAGAAAGGTCCTCATCATACCAATCCTAAAGGCGAACAAGGACAAAACTAAAAGCGAATCATACAGACCCATCTCACTACTATCCTGTCTTGCAAAGATCATGAGTATAATGATCAAGAACAGAATGCAGTGGTTCATCGAGCACCACAAGAAACTGGACTGCAGAACAATGGGATTCCGGAAAGGGTATGGAACATTAGACAACATAACAACATTAGTCACGGACATACAACTAAGTTACGCTAGAGGAAACTATCTACTTGCGGCCTTCCTTGACATCAAGGACGCATATAACAACGTTCAGATCAACATACTCCAAGAAGCCTTGGACAACATGGGTCTGCCAAGAGAAATAGTCAACTGGTACACTAGATACTTGGAGCATAGAGTAAATATAGCTATATACAGCAGAAGGAGAGTTACTTGCTCGTCATGTATATCAGGGACTACCCCAAGGAGATCCCTCGAGTCCCACACTGTTCAACATATATACTACAAAAACGTTCAACCGGTTGAGAAGCCTAACAACATATGCACAATACGCGGATGACTTCGTAGTATATGTGACCCATCCAAACAAAGAGAAGGCTAGAACCATACTTGAAGAACAAGTGAAGGAGACACGAAACATCTTGAAGGAGAGAGGGATGGATCTATCCATTCAGAAAAGCAAAGTAGGAATTTTCACGCAAAGACAGTTTGCAAATGAGGATTTCGAAATCTGCATAGACGGAACGCATATGGAAGTAGTTAGGGAAACAAAGTTCTTAGGCATGTGGCTGGACACAAAGCTGTCCTGGAAAAGACACATAGAAGAGACAAGACACGCTGCGTTACAAAGATTAAACATCTACAAAACGTTGGCTACACCAAACAGAGGCACGGACCCCCGACAGCTGCGGAAAGATATACTTCGCCTTAATAAGAAGCAAAATTGAATATGGTGGATTCCTATATGAAACTGCATCCACGACCACACTTAAAAAACTGGATACCGTACAATCTGCCGCCTTGAGGATAGCGGGCGGCTTTCTAAGAACAACGCCAGTCATGGCAATGGAAGTGGAAATGGCAACGCCGCCCCTATCATTAAGAAGGAAGAAATTGGGCCTAAAATTCTGGACAAAAGTAAGGACCAACACCAGCCATCCTCTGGGGAGAAAAGTGCGTACATTGGTGCATGAATATACAGCGAAACCCCAAAAATTACATAAGTGCCCAAGTCTCATAAAATACTGGGAAATAACTAACCGATGGAACATAGCAACCTCTGAGATCAACGATATGTATAGAGAACGAGAACCGTGGCCAAGGATGGAAATGGATCAATATGTATACACAGAACTGACAGTAGATGTATCAAAGAAGAAAGAACAAAATACTGAAATCATAAAGCAGCTGACCCTGCAAACTTTAAACACAAGATGGGAAGGATGGAGACAAATATTTACCGACGGATCAAGAGAGAACGAGGAATCCACCACAGCAGCGTTCATCGACATGGCGCTAGAAGTGCATGAGGCGTACCGACTACCAACCCCAATGTCCATATTTTCAGCAGAGATTATAGCGATACTAAAAGCAATCAAGTACATAAATGAAGTGGGTATTGTTAAGGCAGTCATCTGCTCGGATGCTAAAAGCGCCCTACAGGCCATAAAAGGAATCCCCAGAGGCACGTGCAAAAACTACCTAGCGTTTGAGGCAGCCAGGCAAATAATCAAGGCAACAACGGAAGGAAGAAGAGTCAACCTACAATGGGTCCCAGGGCACGTTGGCGTAAGAGGAAATGAAGCGGCGGATGCCATAGCACGGGGACAATTAAATGCAGCAGATATAGAGGAGATACCCATCCCCTACACCGACTACAACCACACAATCACACAAATAGTGAAGAAGGATTGGAAAAGAAGATGGGTAGAAGAAGAACCGACCAAGAGCCTCTGGTACAGAACCATAGCAGGGGAACCAGACCACAAACTATGGTACGCGCTCTTTAAAATAAACAGAAGTGAGATTAAAACAATATGTAGACTGAGAACAGGACACGCACTCCTACGAGACAGAATGTACACCATGAAGATCGTGGACTACCCGAAATGCCAACAATGCGACGATGTGGAAGATATATATCACTTCCTTTTAATATGCAAGCAGTATAGGAACATAAGGCAAGAGATAATAGAAGGCGAACTTAAAATCAAGGACATAGCAGACCTAATACAAGTCTTATCCTCACCATCGCTGAAAGCAATAAAAGAAATGCACAAATACGTAATACAGACAAAAAATAGAATATAACAACAAAGGGATATTCAATGCATGGAGCAAGAAAATGTTCTCAAGATTCTCTGTGTATGTCATATGTACTTAAAGTGTAATTCATAATCAGTTGAATGTATTACATGATGTTACTGGCTGTATTAGCCTATGGCTAAAGCCACATTAAAAAAAAAAAAAAAAAAAAAAAAAAAAAAAAAAAAAAAAAAAAAAAACGACACACCGTTTTTTTTTTTTTTTTTTTTTTTTTTTTTTTTTTTTTTTTTTTTTAATGTAATAATGTATCTGGCCGGGTTGATGAGGTAAAAGATAAACGAAGTGCAATTGTCCGTAGAAATGACCATTGAAACGACAGTAATATTGATCACGAAATTCTCATAAGTGCTGTTCAAATTCTTAGATTACTTTGGGAATTAAAGACAACTGTAAACGGCTGAGAAACCACGTTTAATGTTAGTTTTCTCCCGAAATATAAAATTTGGCTAAAATATTGCCTTGTTAGTATAAATAGTTCAGCTGAAATGGTGAAGTACATTCGTTTTTTATTATGTATGTATGTGAATAAACGAATTGTCTGTGTTATAATAATATGCTGTGTGAAAATAATTTTAATCTCTTGATGAAAAAGGGACGCCTAACATTGGCTTCTGAATACACCGCCGCGATTCGTACTTATTACGTGTCAGTCTAGAATGAACAACGGTTTATAGAATCACGTTTGTGGTGCAGCTAGCTAAAACGCGTAATAGGATTAAACTTGCACTAGCTCAAGTGACTTTCACTTCTGATACGCAACATAATTGATGGTTCGGACGAAACGTACACACTTTGACAATAAATTTGGCCGCCGTTGAAAAATTCTATCACTCTTATTTTGCAAAATCTGACATCAATGTCATCCCAGGAAACAGTAATGTAATACTGGCAAGCCAGTATTGCGTTACTGTTTCTTAGGATGACATAGATGTCAGATTGTGCAAAATAAGAGTGATAGAATTTTTCAGCGGTGGCAATTTATTGTCAAAGTGTGTACATAAAAATTCGAATAATTCCAGCTCACCATCTTACACGAACAGAAAGGCGCGATGAGTTTACTCCTCTGTGGTATGTTACTCGTCCCGTGGATTTATTAAAAGTAAAACTCGGACATACCGTGATTGTTGCCTGTTGGCATGTTTTAAAGTATCTCACAGTATGAAACAGTGTTGAATAGATCGTGGACCAATTAATAACTTTAATAAACTTTTCAAGTATTATTACCTTCTTGTATCATACATCTGTAAAAGTTACATTCTATAATTATATCATCTTACTATATTATATTTGCAAACAAATAATTGAGATCAATAAAAAAATTTGTAAACAGAAACTAAGTTTAAGGTTAACATCAAATTAAATATAAACATTTCTGTTCATTACCGTTTTTTTTGCATCCTACCTTTTCAATGAGAAATTTATAGTTAGGAGCATAAAAGTCGTACAATTAATTACAATTTCGAAAAAGTAACCCTAGATACACTAAAGCTTGTTTATTTCTGATCTATTAAACACGAATACAGGTGTGCGCACTTTTAGGAAGAATAGCATTTTAGTAAGATATTTATGTTTTCCGAGAAATTGATTTTAAGAAAGTCTTTTGACTGTATTGTTTAGGAAGTGGAAGTTGAGATGGGCGAGCTGGAGGAGGAGGACTGGCAGCTGAGGGCTGCCTCCGCCGTGGGTGGCGGTCGTGGGGGCGGCGGAGGGGGCCGCGGCGGCGGCGAGGAGGGCGAACTGCGCCAGCTGGCCGAGCGGCTGCGCAAGGAGATCGGAGCCCTCGCCGCGCTCGCCAGGGCTAAGGAGCACGAGTGGAACACTATCCTGCGCCTCAAGAAGCTCAAGGAGGAGTCCCTCGTGCGGCTGCAACGGCGTAGGCAGGTCAGTCACGCACACATAGCTGTAACAAACTTTACTTCTTAACCCATTCATTGTACAGGGAAGTCCGTTAATTACGCGAGGTGTTTCTTCGTACAACGTGAGATCAACCTCGTGATTTTAGAGACCTTTTTTGTTTTTAGCTCTTCTGTTTTTTCAAGTGCGACAATCTGAAATAAAAAGTTGACGTCCACCCCGAACCCCCTTGATGAGATTTCGCCGGACTTTCCCCCATTTGAGCTTATTTAATTAATGGACGCCCGCTAACATGGACTGCCGCACTATTTCAAAGGTCACAGGCTTCTATGATATGAGGCTACTCCATTCTTTCTGCCTACTTAAAGGCCCATTTAGACGACCCGACCTGGTCTCCCTAAATCGTGGCCACGCCCCTTCGGCTCTGAAAACGGGTCTTTTAAAGTAAGCTCCTGGTCACGTTTTTGCCGCGAGATCAGGCAGGTAGGTCGGGTGGAAATTCCATCCAATTTAGGGCAAAAGGGTGGGGGTAAATCGGGCCCCCACCACTCTGCTCGGAAAACTGGCCGTGCAAAGCATCGCCCGGTTGTGCTCACACTGTCGGGTTCCCGTTTTCTATTTTTTGAGATGGATTAATCCGATAATAAAGAAAAATAAGTATTGATAGAGTTGCTGGAGGTGTAAAAGAGCCACAAATTTTTATGGGACACCTCACAAAGAGTTGCAAACTTATTTTTTTAAAAAGTGCATTTGTCTTTTGAAAAGGAAAAAGAAGGCATATAAAGGAAAAAAATTAAAATTTAGTTATTTATTGCCTTAAATACATATATTTTCGGGCTTACTGGACTGGCTATTAATTGTTGGTTTCATTTCAATGTTACAGCTGGAGCCACATTCTACATCTAGTATAACAAAAAAGAAACGCTCATTTTTAAATTTACGGACACTCTGTTTCTCCTTTCCCACTAACTTTCATGTGTTTCCTTTCATCATAAGCACTAACATGTCGTTTGGAAAATAATTGAATTGTATAGTTTTCCAAAAATAAATTTTTTCCGCATACTCTCTATGGTTCCGTTCAGAAATAACGGCGAGCGGACACGAGTCTACTGGAGTACAACAATATGAATGGTCCGCTTTATTGCCTCGACTCCGAAGATTAAAAGATGCTAGCGAACAAAAAATAGCTGGCCGATAGGCACTTTTTCTTGCAGGAGGTTGTGAAACTAGCAGAGGAATGTAAAGTTGCATGTTTATTCGAAATAAAGTATTTTCGCATACTTTATTAGTAGAAAAAGTATAACAGCCAAAAATAAAATATGATACTTTATAATACAGTGGTTGGCAACTTTAACTTCACAGGAACATCATAACAATGACACAAGAAATGAGGCATTTCAGGTGTCATCCGCTGGAAATTCCGGATGTCTTCACCGTCCAACACATCTAAGAGTCTAAGTGACTGAACATATATTTTTGTGGATATAATAGCTTGGCACAAGACTTTTTCTTTTTTCTAGTCTTTTTACACGATGTCAAACAGTCAGGTTTACGCCAAGAATTTGTGGTTTTCTTAAATGTGGGGCCATACATATTTAATTTAGATATTAGAACATTGAAAAAAATTTGTAACCAACTAATTTAATTGGTGTTAAATGGAACGTACAAATTTCAGAGCTAGACGGATTTACCCGTGGTGGTAGGCCGCTAGTACGGTAGTACCAGATCGGGCCGGCCGACGGGTCGTCTAAATGCAACACACTGTCGACGGGAGCAAAGTGAAATCGGGAACGGGAACAGGGGGTGATCGGGAACGGGCCGTCTAAAGGGCCTTAAGTCTTCTTCATAATTATTATTAGCTTCCAATTTATAATTTACTAATTGTTACCCGGGACTTTGCATGCGTTAACTTAAAAATTTTATTTCTAGCTTTGTAGCTGTAAGTTATGTAAAAGGTGTCCCAAAACCACACAGTTGGGTTAGTACGACGGGGTAGACAATTTTCATTTCATTTACTTCAGGAGATTGCATTGGAAAATTTCTAATGGTTATTTTATGTAGCTGGAACTGAGCACTATGAGTTCTTTTAACATTTTTTATTTGTCCCTAATTAATTATAACTGGATAAATAACATATGTAAGACTGTAGGTTGTTTTAATCATGGATAAATAAAACTTTACAGCAGCTATGCCTCTTCACATAATGAAACAAAAACATTTCAAATTGCACATTTTTAAAAAAGGCAAATATTATTGAGTATACAGTACATAACTGTATATTCTATTTTCAGTAATCATTAAACTGTTGATGAAAGACACTACATTTACTAATATGTTTTGTCCAGTAAGGACAAAAATAATGATAAGGAAATTCTTTAATACAATATGAAAGCAAACAAACATATGGGAAGTAAGACCATTACATAACACAGTTGGAGGCAGGAGGAGTATGAAACAAGAACACCACAATTACATGATATTTTTGGTGATCCATTAGTCATACAGGAGTGAAATTAAGCACATTACAAGTTGGATGGGTGCACATGTGTTGAATCTTACCAGGGTTTTTAATTAATGATATGTATGTATCTAATTTACAATTAATTATAAAAAACTCATCCTGGCAGCTACTTAAGATAAGTGAGCCAGTTATTTTTTCACACCTGCATATTGCTATGTTGAAATCAGATAAAGGGCTACTATGGTGGTAAATGTGATGGATTCTAATAGTTTGAACTTATAGAAAAATGAAAATTCTTTAATGGATTCTGTGTGTATGCATATTAATAAACGAAAAGTTCAAAGCAGCTACACATACATCCCCATTTAAATGTTGAAGTGTTGTTGGTAATAGTTAAATCTCTTGCACTGAATTAACAGTTATGTTAGTCTACTTTAACTATTCCTTGAGTTGTCAACTATCATAAAAACATTATTCTGAGGGGGTGATTATAGGTACTGTTGATCGAGGCTGGTATGGCACCAGAGAGCTGCGGTCCAGCTGCAATAGATTCAGATATTGGTGTGGGTGTAATGGGATCGGGAGAAGACATCAACCACAGCAGCCCTCCTAGGGCAAATGGTAGGCCTAGAGCAGCCAGGAGGACTGCCGGTGGCCAGCATCAGTCAGCAGCGGCCAACAGAGGTGAGCCAGGAATTTTTTACAACAAAATTGTTGTATGTGGGGGATAGTAATCTTCAATAGACAATCTTATTGGAATGTTGAATGAGAGCTGTCCAGAAAGAAACTTACATTTTGGAAAAAAAACTAACCAAAGAAATTTTACTGTATACATTTGAAAGTGAAAGGGACAATATTAAACTATTTTTCTACATAGTCACCATTTAAATTTAGGCATGTGTCATAACAATGCACAAGGTTTTAAATTCCATTTCTGTCGAAATCTGTCACCTTAGATTTCAACCACTGGCTTACACCGGCATGAAGTTCTGTGTCAGATCTTCATAACTGGAAGGAGGTTGTAATCGCTTGGCACCAGATCTGGACTGTACAGTGGGTGATCAAACACCTCCCATCCATGAGCTGTTGGGTATGATCAGTCACATGTGAATGTGTGTTGTCATGAGAAAACAATACTTTTGAGCTCGTTTTGTTTTGTATCACTCGCCTTAGTTTATCAATGTTTTACAATACCTTTTTGAGTTAATTGTTGTGCCATGTTCAAGGGAATCAACTAGAAGCACTTCATCAACATCCCAAAACACAATTGCTGTAATCTTTCTGGCTGACGTTTGCAAACATTTTACTAGTTTCCTGGGAGAACTTGTGTGTCCCCACTGCATTGACCATCTTTTTGTCTCGCAATTGACATGTTTTACCAATGTGTCATCTCCTGTTATGACGTGATCAAGAAGTGCATTACCATCCCTGTCGTAGGCTTCAAGGAAATTCAGCAGTGCAGCAAGACGCTGTTTATTGTGGTGTTCTATCAAGATTTTCTCTTACAACGAAGCTTCTCTGATAAAATTTAATGCATGAAATTTGGGGGAAATGAAGCGAGAGTTGCGTAATTGAAAAGTGGAAATTTTCACGAATCTTATTGTTGAGTTTCATTGTCAGTTCATCGCACACAAGCCTAAGCTGACCAATCTGGTCCTCATCATGAGTGCTGGTGTGGCCAGTTTTAAACTGAATGCACCACTTCCTTGCTCCACCTTCACTCATTATTCCGTCTCTGTACACCTTACAGAGTTGCTGATAAATTTCAGTTGTGGGATTTTTTTTTATTGAAGTGCACATTTCAATAATTCACAGCGAACAAAGTAGAAAAATCACAGTTCACGTGCTATGACAGCTTGAGGTATACAGATTGTAGAAACGTTATAATGTGAAGATAGCTGCACCATCCGCACCCATCTCTATGATGGGCACAAACATTACTTTCTGGATACCCCTCGTATCACGTGTATGTGTGATTCTGTTTCATACAATTATAATCATTCAGTTTAATATCAATTATCATTGCAGTATATTCATTGTATTGAGCTACATGAAAGGGCTGATTTTTGCATCATTTGCTGAACTCTCTAATGATGGATGATTGTCTCGACACTATCACAAATTACTATTAAAAATTTATCAGAATGTTTGTTACCGCTCTTCAGTTTGTTTTATCACTACTGCGTTCTTCTGATTTGATTCTGATATGCTACTTTTAGGAGATAGTTACATTAACCAAAATGTGCTGTAGTAGGAACATTCAACGTTTACTGTATATGGTACATAAACTATTTACACTTTAATGAATTAGTACCTAGTTAATAATTAAAGACTTAAAATCTAATGAATTAATTTTGATTGCAATAGTGAGTTGGCGTATATATTCATCACGTACTGACTACCTGCAACTATGCCCTAGTGTATACATAGTTTGTGCAAGTGAAATTGTTAGTTCTTGTGAAAGGTTATTCTTGTTATGCATTTTTAAAAGAGAATGTTTTTTTTTTTTTGCATTGTAGTGAAACTGTTGAAGCATAAATTTGCCATTTTCTTGAACAAAAGAAATCCCCTATTGTTCTGTTGGATGACAAAATGGTACTATTGACCAGTATGAGCTGTTTTTAATAACAGAAGTGCAATGGTGAACTTTTTGTAATCTGCTCTGTTATACCTATTTTATAAGTTAGACAAGATAATAATTGATCTAATAGTCTTGATTGTGTTAAAGATTCCTAATTTAGTTAAGGTTTATTAGGGCAGTTATTCTACTTATTAGCATGATCTTGCCACTCTAGTATAACTGTATCTTGTTAATACTGGGGTGGGATGAAATTTTCAAACAAACAGTTATGAAATACTTGATACTGAAGTCAGAGTTACTAGTTCCATCATTATGAAGTGGTTTTAGGAACCATGGTGATGGTTAAAATCAGAGTCAAACATACAAAATGAGAAACAATTAACATAGTAGTAAGTGAAGATAGTATCATACTCAATCATGAAGCCCTTTCAGACGGCATACGGCATACAAATACTTTCTCTGGATCAAAGGTCATTTAGGAATACTGCATAATGAAATCGCTGACCAGCTGGCAAAACAGAGCACCAACGAAGGGCACTTTGCAGGCATCCATCTACCTTGGAAGAATTTTATCCCAATACTCACTGGAAAGGCCTACCTTAAGTGGAGTGAAGACTGGTCCCTGATGTAGCTACTTAGTGGAAAACGGAAAGCAACAATACGACCAACAATATCAAAGACACCATTGTTTACAGAACATCATGTAGCAAGAAGACTCATAACAACCATTATTAGGATGAGATTAGGACATTGTTGTTATCCACACCATTTATCCATTCTCTGGATGATAATCACGGTATGCACATCCAATCAAGAGATAATCCATCCTCGTCCACATCATGTTCTCCTGTTCACAGTGCCAGCTACAAATCAAGCGATTCTACAGGCGCCTAGAACAGCTATCTGTCAGATTCCCAGCGAATTTTACTACCATTTTGCAATAAAAAATTTACAGGTTTATAAAGCAATTATCAGCTTCCTCCAAGACACCAAAATGATGACCTGAACCCACAACAGGTTACAAGAAAACATATGATAATGGTTTCATACCAAAGACCAAAATAATAAAAAAAAAAAAGATGTAGTAAATGTGATAGCACAGTGACATTTAAAAAATGTGCTGAAAATGTATGCAAAGTGTTTGAAGCATAGTATCTTTACAAGTGAATGGAGGGAAAAGTATTACACCCAGGTAAGAGATAAAATGTAAATACTTTATATGTGTCATTATTCTGTGATACCATTTCATCAAGTTTGGTAAGTAAGGTTTCTTTTCTACAAATTTGTTTGAACCTGTAATTAATTATCAAGTTAAAATGTAGCATCTTTGATTTGAAGTCACAATATTTCGATCCCCCCCCCCCCTTATTGCGTAGTGAATTTTTATAAAGTGTGCTACCCAAGTGATAATATTACAATTCCCATGGTATTTCTTTTTTCCCCTCTGTGTTTGCCCTTTATACAGGCAAAGTTATTTAATGATAACAAAGTGTCTGATAATTACAGGGATTATGTACTTTCTTGCAAAAAATAAATTAATTAATAGTGACAGTCATAAATTTCATGACAATATTTCCTCACAAATGTTACATTTTAGTATTGTTGCTTAGTTTAGTATTTAAAATCTTTCTTCTAATTTATGAATTTCACAGTTTGTAATATAAGTATGAAATTTTCTTGATGTTTGTAACTAGGCAGTTGAGTTTCAGTTTCATGACACAAATAGTTTTACTTGTGTAAGTCTGATTGAACCCAATAGCTTTTTCAACAAATAATTAAATTATACCGGATTTCATGGCATATTTTGAAAGGGGGAGGGGGAAATGGGTGTATGGAAGCCTTGAAGGATAGTTCGGCCACTGGTTGAGAGTCGCTTGCACCTCTGTCATGGTCACCCTAATCCAACCAGGTGTAGGGGATCAACAGTTTTACGTGGAATCTGAATTGCGTTACATCCTGGTGTACATCACATGACAGAGCAAAGCTTTTCCAGGGGTGAAAGTCAATTTTGAAGGTAAAAAAATCCTGCTGAGACCGGGATTTGAACCAGAGACCTTCAGTTCCCCAGTCATGCACTTAACCAACTGAGCCATCACACTGCTATGCATATTTTGTTGAAAGCTGACCAAAAGTAATATCTTAATAATTGTTTCGTTCTTTGTAATCATTGATATTGTATTGTGCCTTGCCTTGGCCACATATCAATCCTCCTCAGCTATATAATAGAAGGTCAGTGAGTTTATCTAACTTAATTTTATATACCAAGTTGTAAATCACTACTTTTTTTGTATGTAATAATCCGTCAAACAGCTTCACAATTTAATTTAGTCAGCTTGTGCTTAAAACTGTATTGGGTTATAGTATACAGTTAACTGGTCTTTTAAAAACAAAATGGTGATGAAAGTACAGTGTACATATCATTACATTTTTATGTTAGTGAAAATGAAATAATCCACCATTAAAAAAAATTACTTCAAGTTTATGTAAACAGCTTTTGAAATTGTACCAGACCACCGAACAAATTACTCAAGACCATAGCTTCTTCGGCTCCCACGAATACCTGCAATGTATTTCTGCACATTACAGCATGATGATATCCACCATATGCATCTTCTCATCATACAATGAATACTGTGCACAAATATTACAAAAAATTTAATGGGCCTGAAACTATGCTAATTCCTAGTGCAGCTGTTTTCAAAACTGCATCACAGGACACTACTTAGCTATAAACCTGTAGTGGTAGCATTTACTTGTACCTCTGCAGCGGCCCAGCCACTGATGATGGTGCCCATCGTGTCATCGAGCCCAGGTGCAGCAGGTGAGCGACGCAGTGGCGGATCAGCTGGTCGTCCTCTTTTACCCAAGCCTGCTGCTAGCGGATCTCCCCCACAGCAGCAGTCACAACAAAACCCAGTGATTGGTGAGGGCCGCCAAGGACCCATACTTGATGTACGTTCCATCATTGCTGACTATCGTTCGAAAAACCCAGGGGATGTTCCTCGACGTGGACGACGCCTCCGTGGTGCTCTTTCACCTACCAGGAATCAAGATATCACTGGAATGCAGGTTAGCTTCCACCCATATTCTTGTAATATGAATGAAAAAATCAATGATAATGAGTATCTGGTTTAGTTCCTATAGTATACTCACATATTCACTTCTGTTGAATATTTACGAGTTATTTATATTAAGTAACTTTCCTTGTTCTCTTTTCCTGGTATAAAAAAGCCTGTTTTGCTAATCATAAAATAAAGAAGAAATAGAAAATCATTACTTAAATTTATAAGTGATTTGAAAAAAGAAGTTGGAAACTGGAAAGTTGTCTCAACGTAAGCTGAAGTTCTAACTACATTTTAGCATTGCTGTTTAGATTTTTACCAGTGATTGAATTACTGTGATACTATTTCATTGTTATATTTAAAGAGGAAAAAAACCATCTTGTAAGCATCAGTCCTACAATTAATTTCTCCTAATGTAATTCTATCAAACCAATATTCCATATATATCAATAGTACCTGGGTGACCGATCTTCGCTCGGCATCTTTCGATTTCTATTTAATATCCAAGATTTCGAGTAAAGTTTGATTAAAGTAAAAGGCTTGAAGACTTCCTAGGCGTTTTGAGGTGCACAGTTAACCAAAGAGAAACTTCACTAACATCATTAGGCTTACTGGTACCTGAACCTTCTACGTAATGAGGTTAGAGCCGTTTTCGAGAAACCAAATACAAAAATTGCAACTTTTTTTTAAAAATCGTGTTAAAAACTTGAATAGCAAAACGCTATCTACATATGAAATTTCATCCAAACCGTTAGATCCATTTGGGAGACCGCCTCATAAATTGCTTTCAAAGAAAAATGCTATTATTATGTTAAACAGAAATCTTAATGCCAGTCAGGGATTGATTAACGCTGCGAGATTTGTGTTAATTCAGGGCATTCTACGAAAACCCTTGATGATGGATTCTTATGTACCTCGACGAGAAAAATTTAAAGTACAAAATATTTTTAAATTTATATATCTCGCTTAGTTCTCGAGATATCATATCGCAAAATTGACGTGGTTGGTTGAAATGCGACCTGGACCAGAAGATAAATTTCGTCACAGCCAAGTTTGATGATGAATTCGTATGAAACTCGTCGAGAAAAATCGAAAATAAAGAATTTATTTTTTCTGATACCTCAAGTGAAGAGGTTAGGATTAGATCCGACCTGGACCAGAAAAAGAATGTCGATACGGTTGAAATTTACTTTTAATGTTTTATTTTGTTCCAAATGGTTGTTGTTAGGTTGAAATACAGCATGAACCAGAAGAAACGTCGCCAAAAGCACAAGGAACTAAACCTATAACTGATTTTTGACATGCTATATCTCGTAAACCAAGCGAGATATCAAAAACATTTATTCTTTATTTTCGATATGTTTCGTCGCGTTCTATAAGAATTCATCATCAGATTGTGACGTCACGGTAATGATAGAACATCATCAGTGCTAAATCAATTCACTCCGCTAAAACTATGCTTATATCTCGCGTGATAGTATTTAATGACAAACTAACAACCACTTTTTACGGTCAAAAAGTTAACGGTGATTAGTTTATAACTGGCACCGGTAATATTATTTTCAAAGAAGTTTATCACCTCTGACAAAACCAATCATAAATTTTTAATTATCTTCCTTTTTAAATGTTTTACAATTAAACTTGCAATGTTACTATTTCCACGCCTCAGCCAGTATACAAGAACTGTTCGCTTAAATATTCTTTGAAATCAGAGAGAATCTATTTGTAGGCTTTCTGGTACCTGAATTGTCTACGAGATGGCGCTAGTGCCGTTTTCGAGATATCAAGTGAAAAAATTGTTTGTATTTTGCAAACTCGCTTTTTTGTACGGAAGACAACTATTTAGGTAATCTTAAAAGTCAAAACATTATCTAAATATCAAATTTCATCCAAATCGTCATAGCCGTTTCCGAGATCCGAAATATATATATATATATATACAAGAATTGCTCGTTTAAAGGTATAAGATATCACATTCTAGTATTAAAATTTAGTTTTAATTGAGGAAAGAACACAGATGCTATAAAGAATTACAATACTGCAAAGACCAAACACAAGATAAAAATGTTTTGATTGAGATTCTCTACCATCTGAGGAAAGGGGTCAGACAAACATTATATGGGAACGGATAGATAAGGCTTTGTTATGGAATAAGTTAGTTGCTTTTTTAACCAAAACTTACATTACAAAAATAGAATAACTTCACAAACACTATTAGAAGATTTTTTTTTGCTGTCAACAGTTTCTTGACTGGTTTGATGCACTTCTCCATCTCTTCCTATCTTGCGCTAGCCTTTTCATCTCAACGTACTCCTTACAACCCATGTCCTCAATTATTTGCTTCAAATATTCTAATCTTTGTCTTCCTCTACAGTTCTTACCTTCGACTGGTCCCATCCTCTAACAAATTAATCAATCCTGCATGTCTAAAAATATGACCTACCATCCTGTCTCTTCTTCCTATAAGACTCTTCCACAAACTTCTTTCCTTGCCCATTATTTCCAAAACTCGTTCGTTTCGTGCTTTATTCATCCACTTAATATTTAGCATCCTTCTATGGCACATTTCAAATGCTTCAATTCTCCTTCTGTCTGGTTTACTTAAAGTCCATGCTTCGCTGTCATATAGAGTTTTAGAAAGTTCTTTCTGAGTCCTAGATCAATATTTGAAACTAAAAGATTTCTCTTTTTTGTAATGGATCTGTTTGCTACTGCTATTCTGCTTTTAACATCATTCCTGCTTCAGCCATCAGTTCTAATTTTACTTCCAAAGTAGCAAAATTCACTAACTCCTGCTATCACATCTGACCCAATTTTAAATTTAATCTACTACTAGCTGGTGCCCACAACTTCGTTCGTGTTTGTAAAGAATTTGTCGACCAATTTCAACCACCATATCTGCTACACTCCCCACAGTTACCAAAATTCGGCCAACATTGTGATCGAAGGGGGACTCTGTTCTACTACCACACACAAACACCAGTGATCTGCGCTACATAATTTTGTCTGAACAGTGATACACTATGACACATACGTTTTTGGTAGAAATATGAAAGTGCCGCAGGTCGACCACTTTCAACTACCATATCTCCCACACCCCCATAGCTACCGACATCTAACCACCATAGTCCACGATAGGAGACACGATACCACTACCACACACAAACACCAATGGTCTGTGCTATGTAATTGTGGTAGCAGAGTGACATATATGGAATCACATGTCTTTAGTCGAAATACGAAAATATCATTGATCGGCCCCTTTCAACCACCTTATCTCCCACACTCGTACAGTTACCGAAATTCGGCCAACATTGTGATCGACGGGTGATTCTGTGCTACTACCACACACAAACATCAGTGATCTGTGCTAGATAGTTTTGGCTGAAAACTGATGCACCATGACACATACGTTTTTGGTAGAAATATGAAAGTGCTGCAGGTCGACCACTTTCAACCACCATATCTTCCACAACCCCATAGCTACCAACATCTAACCACCATAGTCCACGATAGGAGACATGATACCACTACCACACACAAACACCATTGGTCTATGCTATGTAGTTGTAGTAGCAGAGTGACATATACGAAGACACGTCTTTGGTCGAAATACGAAAATGCCCTGCATCGACCAGTTTTAACCATCATATCTTCCACTTCCCCATTTCTATCGACATTCGGCCAACGTTGTGCACGACAGGAAACTCCATGCTACATTTACACACAAAGACCAGTGGATCTGTGCTAGGTAGTGGTGGCTGAAAAGTGAAATATAGGAAAACATACGTCTATTTTTATATACAGAGCGAGTCAAAAAGTCCTTGGACACCTTCATAAGTTGGAAGAGTGGAGATGTTCCCATCATCACTTTTCAGTTTTCCCTTCACTCTTCCAACTTATGAAGGTGTCCAAGGACTTTTGGCTTGCCAGTCGCTATATATATAAGATTATTGGTATCACTTCTGCTACATTTCATCACTTCTGCTACATTTCATCACTTCTGCTACATTTCATCACTTTGCCTTGCTTTGATTTATATTCAGTCCAAAATCCTTCCTTCAGTATTTTGTTCATGATATTCAATAACTTCTCAATGCCATCAACCTGTTCTGCTAACAAGACAATGTCATCAGAAAATCGTAGTATACTGATTTTTTTCTCCTTGAACATTTATGCCACATTCAAATCTTTCTTTCACTTCCTTTATTGTTCTTCTACATACATGTTGAATAATAATGGGGATAGACTACAAAATTGTCTCACACCCTTTTTAACTGATGCATCTCTCTCACTATTCTCTACTATTATTATAGCTACTTGATTCTTATAAAGATTATAAAGTATCCTTCTATCTCGTTATTTTGGACCAGACTGCTTTAAAATTTTGAGCATCTTGTCCCACCTATCATTATCAAAAGCTTTATCTAAATCAACAAACGCCATAAAAGTATATTTGTTTTTCTTGATCCGCCCTTCAAGTATTAATCTTAATGCCAGAATTGCTTCTCTTGTACCACGGTTTTTCATATACCCAAACTGATCTTCACCTACTATACCTTCTACTACACTTTCCATTCTTTTGTATATTATTCTGGTCAGTGATTTTGAGGCATGTGATATTAGACTTATAGTGCGATAATTCTCACATCTGTCATCTTGTGCTTTCTTCAGAAGTGTGAAGATGACACTTTTATTAAAATTAGTGGGAACCTTTCATGTTTCATAACTTTTTTATATCCTCATCCTCCTCAACAGTTTCCAGCCACTGGCTGGGTCTAGTTCACACACAAGCCTCACCATTTCCTTCTTTCTTCCCACCACCTCTCTGTCACCACCTTGTTCCAAACCTCTCTCCTCTTCTGTGCACACTCCTCCACTCCTTTCAGCCATCCATCTCTTGGTCTTTCTCTGGGTCGTTTACCATGCTTCTTAATTTTGTGGATTTTTCTTGGGATCTCTGAACCTCCATGTCCATACCATCTGAGTCTGGTTCTCTCTACCCTCTCATGTAGGGGTTCCTCTTTTATGGTGCATCTAATCACTTCATTCCTTATTCTGTCCATTTTAGTAACTCCCATTCTTCTTCTTAAAAACTCTACTTCACTTGCTTGTACTCTGCTGATGTCCTGCTTCTTCATTATCCATGTTTCAGCAGCATAAGTCAAGGTAGGCACATAGTATGTATGATAGATTACTCTCTTGCTTCTCTGTGGCACATCTTTATTCCATATCAGGCTTCTAATGCTCCTTAGAAACACTCTGCTTATCTTCCTCTTTCACTTATCTCGCCATCATTCCCTCCACTTTCCTCTAAGCTAGCATGCACAAACTACGTGGCTCGGTCCAGGGAGGGGGGGGGGGAGGGAGAGGTTGGCTAGAAGGCTATACTGGGCTACGTGTGGGGAGGGGAGTTTCCGAGCTGGCCACGTAGCTTTCCTTTCATAACATTTTTCACAGTTAAAATGAGGAACAGAACACACAACAGCATGTGAATATTTATTTCCCTCAGTTAATTATCTCTGACAGGGTTCTTACGGGCCTTAAAAAGCCTTAAGAAGGCCTTAATTTTAATTTTTAAGGGCCCTTAAAAGGCCCTAAAATTTGCTGAAAAGCCTTAAAATCTTTGAGAAAGCCTGATTTTTTAACACCGCGATACAGCGTAGTAAATTTCACTATCCCGGCGACGCGCCGATCTGCAGATTTCTCTTTGGCTCGACCTTGACCAAGTGCGAGTCAAAGTGCTTATATTTAAAGCAAGTAGTAGTCTTTGCACAGATCCTCTCTTATGTAGTTCTGCTTCGTACATGCCTGCGTCTTACATTTCTTGGCAATTTCTAACAAGTTTCTTATGTATATATTGTTTTATTGCTTCAAACCACTTCAGCTCATTTAATCCACATGATGAGAATCCACGATTAGATATATTTTTAGAGAAGTATCTGGGCAAAGAAGATTATAACAGAGTACAAAAAGTAATAAAAATATTGTTGCTGTTATCACATGGACAAGCTGATTTTGAACTAGGCTTCTCTGTGAACAAGCAGTTGGAAGTTGAAAATTTAAAAGAATAGTCTTTAGTGGCTCAAAGATTAGTCAGTCAACATTTCAAAAACAGCAAAAATAAGTTGTTAAGGATGTATGCAGCTATGGCTCGTCAAAAATATATTGCGTACCTGGAAGAGAAAAAAAATGCAAAGAATACAGGGATTCAGGGAGTGAAACGCAAATCTATTTTAGATCATTTGGAAGATTTGAAGTGTAAAAAGGCACACCTAGTAACTGCAATTAAAGATCTTGAAGATAATGCTGATAAACTAGCAGATAAAGCTGAGGTTATAGGGGATGTTAAGCAGTGGCGTAGCTAGCGTGGGTGACACCCGGGGCGGATATCGATGGTGTCACCCCTTGAAAACTTAAATTCATAATTAAGTAAAATATATCTTGTAAGTGTAAAATATGATATTAATAAAACATAATTATAAAATTACTATTATTTAAAATAATAGTTAATAAAATTATAATATTAACAACATTTAAAATATATACACATAAACTAAAAACAACTGCATCCACAATCTCCTCTTTCCAGTTTTAACAGCTGCAAACTCGTAAATCACATTTTCAGAATTAACAATTTGAGTTACTTCATGCTCAATAGTCAATATGACACTATCGGTGATCGAAAGTGGTTTTAGATTAATTTTAATGTCTCTGAAGATCGGGCCTCACTTGCCCGATACTGTTCCGAACCGACAGGTTTCTTAATGCTGGCACTCACTCAATGGAAGTTTGTCCAAATGACATGGTGTCTCATCCGACACTTGGCCATCACCCGGCTATCATTGGTTTGGTTTATACTTGGTATTTTGAAGGTGCGTACCAGTGTCGGCCTGCTGGATGTGGGGAAGCGCATAGTGAGAGTTCGGAAATTTCCATTACCTTACGACCAGTGGCGGCTGGTGGGTTATCGAACTGGTGGTGCACTTTACTAAAATATTAAAATTAGAAAATGCAACAAAACAAAAATTTACATAATATATGTTTATTTTTTATACATTAAATCAATACGACGACATTTTTCTGAAGCGAAATGTTCAATCACCTTTTTATTAAAATCGGGTATTGTTTGTATGAATTTTTTTTCAATACTAAGCACAGAAAGTGCATTTAGCCGATCCTGAGACATGGTATTTCGGAGAAAAGTTTTGATTCTTTTCAGTGTCGAAAAACATCGCTCGCTCTCTACTGAAGTCATTGGTATAGTGCACAGAATTCGCAATAGTTTCATTGACTCTGAAAATGATTCAGTCAGGTCATTATTATAGAACAACTGTAAAATTGCAATTGCACTATTTGCGTTGGTGAAATCGTCGCGACTGTATATTGCTGAAAGTTCGTTTTTCAACTTGTACTTGTCCAAAGCTGCATAGGTGGAAACTGTGATCGTGAAATCTTTGTCGGGAAAAGTAGAACGGTATGTGGTAAAGTTCTCGCAGTAAAATAATTTGGCTGCTATCAAATGATTACAAAAATTGAATCTGTCTTTCACTTGAGTAATAATTATATCGCACACTTCTTTTGCTATAACAGAGCTAGACGATTTAAACCTTTTTTGAGGCGGTTCTTCAAGTTGATCTATGGTGTTACGTGCATTTTGTATACTGATTTCAAAATCATTAATACAGTTTTTTATATGAACCAAATCAATATTTCTTTTTTGCATTTGTTTGAATAAAATTTCACTATGTGGCAGAATAGATTGAAAAAAATCAAGCCAATATAAAAAAAGTACTGTCGTTCAAATACCTGTGAAGCATATCAGCCTGATTTATAGAATCGGTATCATTTTCCGTTTCTATAATGGTGGTCATGCATTCTTTTAAAGGCTCCCTGTAGCTATGTACTGATGCAACGGTCCGCGAATTAAAGTTCCATCTCGTTTGCGGAGCAGCTGGAATCTTCTTTGATACAATAGTTTTCAAAACATCTGTACGCTTCGGTGATCGTGAAAAAAACTTTGGAAAAGCTTGAAGGTTAGCAAAAAATTTCTGTACGGTTTTGTTTTGACTTACACTTTTTTCTATTATTAAATTTAGTTGGTGGGCGTAACAATGAACGAATGAAGCATTTGGATAGACGGTTTTTACCTTAGCCTGTACTCCACCAACATTCCCGCTCATTACAGCGGCGCCATCGTAACATTGTGCTATTAATTGTTGCGGAGTTATTTGAAGTTCCCGTAATTCTCTTATAATAACAGAACTAAGTCCTTCAGCAGTATGGGAATGCGGCGTAAGATATTTCCAAAACCGTTCGTGAACCTGTCCATTTTCTTCGTATCTTAAAATCATTACCATCTGCATAGTCGTCGATACATCGGTAGTTTCATCAGCTTGAACTGCTACGTATTCACATTTTGTTATAATATTGGACAATTCTTTGTGGTATACACATAAAATTGAGTCCAAAATATCGTTCTGAATAGTTTTTGACGTGCCTTTGAAAACTGTAGACGACGTGAGATGCTCCTTCATGACCGTATCCAACTCTGATACAAAGTCTATTAATCCACGAAACACTCCAGCATTACTAGACTCAATAGTTTCATCGTGACCTCGCAAAGCTAACTCAAATGCACCACAAAACTTGACACAATCGATAAGACGTGATAAAATATACCTGTTTTTATCAACTTGTTCATTATACTTTTGGATATTGCTTCTATACACAGAATCTAGCTGATTACGAATGTCGACCGTGCCTAACACAGACAAACTCATTACATTTTGTAGGTGTACTTGTGAAGAATCATGTTTTTTTATTTTTTCACTCAAATGCGTCAAATCCTTGATTCCTGTTTCTGTCCAAATCGATTCTCCGCCAAAAATAATGCAAGGAAAACAAAAGAATGCATTAAGACGCTCACATCCACACAACCATTTCTTTCTATTATACATTTCACTTTTAAAACTTCGTGTAAATGCTTTATTTTTCGATTTGCACTCTTGTTTTAAATTTAAAAAGGGCCGTGGCGGTCCGGCCAATTTTATGTTCACTTTATTTTGAAAAGTTCTGTTATTTTCTTTAATATAATCAATGTTTATGCTCATTTTCACTAACACCATACACAGTATAGAATAGAAGTTCTCGAAAAAAAATCGAAACAAAAACTAAAAACAATTATTTATGGTAATATAAATAAACAAGTATTAGCGCGTCACACATACAGTGAAACTATACTGATAGTCTAATAACGAGATGTCAATCATGGCTGCCGTCGCCTCGCGCGCGCCCATGTGCCGCCCGGCCAATTCGTCAAACATCGGGTGCTCTCGGCAATCCTCGGTTCGCTCGTGCGGCGCTCGACAGCCGACTCATTACTCGGTACGTTTCTATGAACTATCTTTTGTTTCACGCGTCAGGCGTATTAACTCGTATCACCTACAAGTTGTATTAGCAGTCCTCGTGCACTCGCCGAAGCGCACGAGAATTTGTCTTTACAGGAAAATAAGTCTTAATAGTTTAGTAAAGCGCTCAAACTGTTTCACCATAATTGGAGATTTAATTTTTTATACGTTTTTGTTTTTGTATGTTTAAAAATAAATATTAAAATGGTAATATAAAAATAAAGATGAAGTAGGTACTTAATATTTTGTCAGTTTTAAATCTTTTGGATTGGTGGTTCAGCGCACGAGCGCACTTAAGGTACAGCCGCCACTGCTTACGACCAAATGTTGTTTTCATGTTATGTTTGCTTTAAAACATCCATGTTCATCAGATGTTCGTAAAAAGTAGGAAGAGTCATAGCATCTTCGCATTAAAAAATCAAAGCTTTGCCAGAGCTGAAGATCAATTTTAAGACCCACAAAAATTGCAGCCGAGATTTGCATTTGTAACGGGGACCTTCTACACCCGAAAGACACGCCGGAACCAGACGCCAGAAAAATCTAGAAGTAATGAACAATATGTATTGAAACACATAAAAGTGGATTCGTGTTTTCTGATAGTAAAAATAGATGATATAGAAAAAACGTTCATTTTATCATGTTTGCATACTTATTTTTCATTACACCTACATTCGGACTGGTGACTGAAATGACTGCGTGCAATTTGGGTACTGAATGTCCCGGTTCAAATCCAGGCCTCGACTGTAATTTTTGCGGGCCTTAAAATTGACATTTACATCTGGCAAAGCTTTTATCCGTTAATGCAAAGATTCTAGGAAGCTCCGTGGTTCGAATTTCACGTTAATCTGTAGGTCTCATTTTCATGTTAGGTGACTACGATATAGGTGCACTAACAGTTTCTCAATAAGAAACTCTGTGACTTGAACTTTGAGATAACTTTAAATTATTATACAAAATCATTACGACCTATATTTAAATTTAAATATGTTATAATCTCCTTCTTTACTAACAAAAAATAATGAGAGAATCGAAACGAACCTCAAACAAAACAAACGCGTCAATGCGAAGTGATTGACATTTCTTTCTGATGGCGTTGAAACACGCGAGAATGTGTCATTCCGGTACAGTGTGGTGATGATTTGTTAATAGTGTGATGGGAAACTATTTTTGTACATTAAATATCAACCAGTTAGGTGATTACGTGAGTAAGATAAAAAAAGTATTTTTATGTACTTTCGTACCAAAACTGTGCAAAATAAAGTACAGTATAATAAAGTAAGGTATCAGACCTACCTGTCATCCCCAACACTTATTCCCTGAAACAATCACTTGAAAACGTTAAAGGAGACTAAAGACACGGTAGGAACGCGGGTGAGCTATGGAAAAGTGTGGACGCGAGGGGGCGAGCCGTCACTCAGCCGATTGTTGTTGCGGTGACGATACAGGCCAGTATTGGCAAAGTGCAGCTCGACCTTTTACACTTAGCAATTGACACACAAATTGGCGCAAATTAAAATCCCAACACCCAGACGGTGTTGTGATAAGCGAATGAAATTTGGCCCCAAGTATCCCCGCATGAATAGTATTAAATGGTTAAAAATTGAAAGTTTTGTATGTAATAATATGAGAATTACGGTGCTATTTATTATATAAATTTCAATTAAAAAAAAAATTATCATGTAATATGACACTTTATTGTCTACAAGTTTTTGTTGGCTAAGTATGCCAAGGCGAAGAGTGACAACTCTCTACACCCAAATGTCTAACTGTGAGAGAGGTCGGAGAATTGACGTGTTTTTAAAGGGTGCATCATATCGTGAAATCTCCCGAAGGATTGGCCGTAGTGCAATGTCAGTATACAGACTTGTTACACAGTGGATGAAAGAAGGTTCTAATACTTCTAGAGCAGGCATGGGTCCATACAGATAGATAACAGCACGTGAAGACTGCCAAATGGTGTGGGTGGCTGTTGCTGGCAGATGGTTGGCTGCAGGCCAGATCCAAGCAGTGGTTACAGATAGTCACCCCCCTCCCCCTCCCCGGACGATTGTAAACTAATTGCTTGAAGCTGGGTCACACTCTCTGGCCCCTGTACAACGTGTCACATTAATCTAATTTCATTGCCAGTAACATCTAACCTGGTGTAATGCGAAACACAAATGGACATGTCAATGGCGTACATTTGAGTTTAGAGACGAGTCTCAATTCTGTCTGTGGCAAAGTGATAATCGACGACATGTTCGCAGGCGTAGTGGAGAAACGGCTTACCTACTGTGATTTCAGAACGTCACACAAGTGTAGCCACTGATGTCATGTTTTGGCGGCAATCAGTTTCGACAGCATGACTGAGTCGGCTGTTGTTGATGGCACAATGACAGCCCACCACTATCTGGACGGGGTACTGCATCTTATTTTGATACCCTTCATGTTCACCATCCAAATCGCATTTTCCAACAAGATAATGCCCGTCCTCATACTGCGGCCATCGTCACAAATGCCTTGGAAGGAGTTTCGATCACAATTTGGACAGCACGATCCCCAATAGAGCATGTCTAGGATACTGGAAGTAGACACATTAGA
This sequence comes from Vandiemenella viatica, assembly GCA_031002005.1. NCBI lineage: Eukaryota > Metazoa > Arthropoda > Insecta > Orthoptera > Morabidae > Vandiemenella > Vandiemenella viatica. The sequence continues at coordinate 221,843,044 of JARYHS010013630.1, forward strand.
TCACACGGTCACGCAGCACAAAAAGTTTCCTAAAATTCTACCACTCATGTATGCATGTTGTGATTTTAATTTCCGCCAGTGTAACTATAGGGAGACCATAAGATTCCTCTATACATTTTTAAAAAAAGTCGAAAGCTAGCCATTTGTTATTGAAACGTTAACATAGGCTGTATTTAAATGACTTTGCAACATCGGTATTTGCAGGACCAAGGGATATTGAGAGGAAAGTTAACAGAAGTGGCTTGATCCAAGTAGAAGCAATTCCAGACCCAGATGGATTCCCATTGGTGCAAACCCAGGATCCGGGTAAACATAATTAAATGTAATTAAAAAAACAACGGGTCAGATAGTAAAAGGACAAGCCTTTGCGATATCTGCCGTCTTTACATGAAGTAATTAACAAGTATTTTACCACCCGCCTAAGAAATAAGTATCTACAGACTCCTAAATATGACATTGTATGTACTGAAGATTTTTGAATTTCTAGCACCGCTGTGTAGCGTATAAATAAAGATGTAAACGGCTCGAATGTTCGTTCAGTTTATGACTAAAGCTCAATTTTTGTTCAGGAACGGAAGTTCGACATCCCTGTTGATTTAAGGAACCCGCAAGAATTTAGGTAGCCGGCCTCGGTAGCGTGGGGGCTAGAGTGCTAGCTCCACGTGCCGAAGGCCGCCGGTTCGAATCCGGCCGCGGGCATGGATGTTTAAGTGTTGCGTGTGTGTGAATGTCCTGTCCGTCCTGTGGCGTCCATACATTGGAAAGATATACATTGAGCTGGCTGTATGGCCTCCGTTGCCGAATGCCATTAAAAAAAAAAAAAAAAAAAAAAAAAAAAAAAAAAAAAAAAAAAGAATTTAGGTACCTGTATTCGACAGAGAGGTTACCCATAATAGAAATCTTCTTCTGTAAATTTATTATAGAAAATTCTTATAGAATCATACGCTTATTTATTTCATCGTGGTCATATTTGCATATTCTCCATCAATAGAAAGTATAGCAAATTTACGTGAACCTAGAGTTAAAGTGCTTACTAATGTTACGATTTCGCTATCAAGATACGCGGTACCGACTGTTTAAACACATGCCCTAAAAAATCTGATTACCAACGACAGACGATACAATCAACGAACACTTGGACTCGTTCGGATTGACTTGAAACCTGACAGTATTGCTAGTTTAATGCAGTTTTCCGAATCATTTTATTTGCATAAATTCGAACATGATACGGTTTCATGTCGAGTATAGGTGCACTGTCACAATAGGTAGGTACGCATACCGGATAACACGAAATGTACTCAATTTATACATCACGAATCTGTTAGATGATAAATTCAAAAATTACTAGAAAATACTTCAATGCACTTGTGAATCTTTGCTAGAAAGCTAATGGAATTCTAAATAAGCAAAACTATTTTGAAACGCTTGTTTGCCTTTTTTTTTTTTTTTAAAAAAAAAGGAAAATCTAGCATTTTTCTTGAAATAATTTAGAGGATTTACAATTTAACTGTCTAATTACCATGATTTTAACAATTTTAGATATATATAATACATCCTTTAATTTTAAAACTACCTCTGTTTATACAAGAAAACTTACATTATATCCACCGCCGCTTCTAACAAACCAAACAACAGTGACGAACGGCAAGCACAATGAGTTACTGTGATTGTTGGAGCTACAGAGGGATGCTCTCTTTGTTTAAGCGTGCGGTGTTGCCAATAATTATACTCTACTGTAATGAAAGAGCACAGCCCTCTGGATCGTACTTGAAAAAGCGATAGATCAACTTGAAACAAATATTCAAAACATTCAAGGTAGACGTGTTTCGACACCAATGGATAAAAGAAGTCTAACAAAAAAAAAAAAATTGTATCACACTAATTTCGGTTACTAGTTTGGAAATGCGGGTGTCACCCCCAAACGGGTGACACCCGGGGCGGACCGCCCCCACCGCCCCCACCGCCCCCCCCCTAGCTACGCCACTGATGTTAAGTACATCACACAGTCCAATAGTTTTCGACAAACCGCTAAAGTTAAAAAAGCTGAATTTGAGGATGTTGAAAGTAAAATTAAGGCCCTATTGAAAGATTTAAAAGAGAATTGACCTTTGTTTTTAAACAATGTGAAAATAAAAAAAATATAATTAAAAAAGTGTATATTTTTTTTATTTAACCTGCATACATTTTAATGACTCTTACCAGTATGTTTTATGTTTATCCTTATAACATCTTGTAGCTCATCTGGAAAGTAAACTTTACTCATATAAGAAAATATTTGATCAAATATGCCCAATAGGAACTACTGCTGTAACTCAAAAGATGTTGAAAAAGTTGTATTTAACCTGTTTCTTAAACCTATGGAAAATTTTTCATCTTTAAAAGTTCTTTTACATGTAGCTTTCAAAAAAAGGGGGGGTGAGTCTTCCTCATTCATCATTATACCTGAAATCTGATAAGTAATTGAGCTGACAATTTGGCAGTCCTTTCTCTGATGTAACTGCTAATGTGCTATAATGTATAAAAACAAATTAAGTTAAATTATGTATTTATATGTTAGTAATTCTTATTACTAAGGTGGTACTGTTTCTTTTTGCCCTTGTGTCAGTTTTCCGGGGTATAGTAGTTTTTATATTTTATGTTTATTATATCAAAAGGGAAAAAGTTTCAATATTCACTGTATTGTGTGAAAACAAAAGTAAATTTATTAGAAATTTATTGTTTATTAATTTATAAACTCAAATATTATTTCATCATAATCTTAACATGAATATTTTAATTTCTTTGCTGTAAGTTGCATATTATTTTTTTCATAACGTTTTAATGTACGTTAAATACAGCCTTAAAAAATATGAAAAATTGCCTTAAAAAGGCCTTAATTTTTCTTTTGCTAAAAGAGTAAGAACCCTGTCTGTATGTAATTTACAATAGTCTGACTGGAGAAAACAGTATTATATGTCTTCAGAAATCAAAAGGGGGGAAAAAGCTACATGCTACGTGGAAAAGGGGGAGGGGTAGAGGCAAATTCCATGAAGAGCTACATGGGGGGAGGGAGGTTTCACAGGAGGCCAAAGCAGAGCTATGTGGTTTATGGATGCTCCCTAATACACTCCCCAAGTACTTGAATCTGCTTACCTTCTTTAGTTGTTCACCCACCATCACAATTCCCTGGGTTATCCTATTCTTTTTTTCTGGTTGTTACCATGTACTCACATTTCTTTACATTAAATTTCAGGCCATATTCCTCCACACTGTCTGTCCATACATCCAAATGCCGCTGCACTTTCTCTTCATCACCTCCCCAGATCATCAGAACATCTGCAAAAGCCATCACCTTCATTTTTTTCCTCTCCCATCTGCACTGCCGCCTTCTACATTATATCATCCATGATTACAATAAAGAGTAGTGGTGATAGGGCACTTCCTTGTTTTAGTCCATTCCTTTGTGTAAGTCAATCTGTTCTTCCTTCCCCTATTTTCACAGCGCACACTTCCTTGCTACAGTTCTGGCACTCTCCTGATGGTTTCTTTGGGAACTCCTCTGTTCTCCAAGGCCTTCCATACCTTACTGCTGTGTACACGATCATATGCTTTATCAATATCAAGAAATACCAACAGTAGATCCTTTCCATACTCATAATGTCTTTCCTGAAGCTGTCTCATGGCAAATATCAGGACTAACGTCGATCTCCCTGATCTCAAGCCATGCTGCTCTTCCCTTAGCCCTTTTTCCACTCTGTCATATATACTTTTTTTCAATGATCTTCTCATACACTTTGGCACAGTGGCACGTCAGTGTAATCCCTCTATAGTTTTTAAATCCCTCCTCCAAGTGGTGGGAGATGGGCAATGTCATAAAGTAGGGGATTGCCTGTGGGGGTGAGGTACAGTGGGGACCTAGTGTGCCCCAGAACCGATATGGTAGCTGTGAATGCCCTACAGGAACCCTGAAAAATGGCGGCCAACAGGCGTAGCAAGCCGATAGTGGATAGAGCCTGCTTGCAAAACAAAAACAAGCCTTGGAAAGGATGGAGCAATGAACAGAAGACATGGCTATGGAAATGGTTTAAGATCTAGATTCTTGAACTTTTTTATATAAGTTTGAATAATCTTTGTGTTCTTTTTTTTCATAGGGATTCCAGAAGTTCTGCAGGAATCTCATAAATTCCAACTGCCTTATTTGATTTCAAATCATTCAAAACTCTTATCAAATTCTGTCCTCAAAACGGGATTACCTAAGTCATCAATGTCGACATCAGTTTCTTTTTCTAATGCACTATTGTTCAAATCATCTCAATCATACAGTTTCTCTATGTGTTCCTTCCATCGGTTAGCTCCAGCTTCTGAACTTAGAAGAGATTTCCGCTCGGCAGCTTTAATGTTGATACCTCTTTTCTTCATTTCTCCAAAATTCTGTTTGATCTTCCTATAAGCAACATATACTTTACCTATGACCATTTCATTTTCTACTTCTTCACACTTTTCTTGTAGCCATCTTTCTTTTGCTTGCTTTCTAAATTGTCTGTATTGCTATTTTCCTGCTTCATCCTGAGCATTTTTGTGCCTTCTCCTCTGGTCCATCAACTCCAAAATTTCTTCTGTAATCCAAAGTTTTCGGGAGGCTTGTTCCTTTAAGCCCAATGTCTCTTTACCAGCTTTCATTATTTTGGTCTTTAATGCAATCCATTCATACTCAGTTGAGCCCTTTTCAGAGATACTGCTTAGACCCACGTCTACCAAGTCTGCAAACTTTTCTGTCATGTTAGATTGTTTCAGTTTATTCACTTCCAATCTGTTCTGCTTATGTTGCTTCTTTATTCTCTTGAATTTTATCCTGCACTTCGTAACTATCAGATTATGGTCAGAGTCTGTGGCTACTCCTGGGTATGTTTTAGAGTCAAGAACTTGATTCCTGAATCTCTGCTTGACCATTATATAATCTAGTTGATATCTACCTGTATCCCTTGGATGTTTCCAGGTGTATATCCTTCTAGCATGATTCTAAAAACTGTGTTCGCCATGACTAGCTTATATCTTTCACAAAATTCTAACAACCTTCTTCCTCGCTCATTTCTTTCTCCTAAACCAAAACTTCCTACAGTATTCTCCTCTTTTCCTTCTCCCACTGCCTTATTCCAATGACCCGTGATTATTGGATTAATTATTCAATTTCAGCATACATTTTCTCTATTTCTTCATCATCTTCTTGTGACATTGACATGTACACTTGTACTAATGTAGTTGGGGTGGGTTTAGTTTCTTGCCTCGTTAAAATAATCCTGTCACTAAACTGTTCACAATAACTCACCCGTTTCCCTACTCTTATTCATTACAAATCCTACACCAGTGACTCCATTAACAGTTTTTTGTGCTAATTATCCTATATTCCCCAGACCAGAAATCCTGTGCGTCCTTCCATTTAATCTCACTAATCCCAACAACATCTAATTTAAGATGTTCCATCTTACTTTTTAAGTTTTCTAACCTACCTGCCCTATTCAGACTTCTAACATTCCAGGCTCTGACTCGTAGAATGTGTTTATCCATTCTGAAGACTCCTCCCTAAACAGTACCCACCTGGAGATCCAATTTGGGGACTATTTTAACTCTAGAATATTTTACCCAGGAAGAAGCTGCCATCCTATGTGTAATTTGAGAGAATTACATAGCATTGGGATACCCGTAGGGTCTTTAATGCAGTGGTTTCCTGTTGCCTTCTGGATCCCCATGTCGTTGACCATTTCTGATTCCACCGTTAGAGGCAGTTTCCAACCCCAAGGGCAACTGGGTACCCTGATCCACTCCCCGCTCTTACGTCCTCCTTTCAGAGGCCGTTGGCAAGCAATGAATGGGCCACTCCTTCAACTGGGAATCTTTCAGTCACCAGTGCCTCATCCGTGCAAATGGGGTGCACCACGTGAAGGAGATATTGATAGTTGGTTGGAAGAGGCCACTCGCAACACTCCATTATACAATTAACAGTAAGAAAGAATTGCATCTTTATCTTTACTGTGTTTTCATTAGGAAGTGAAGAATTTGTTAGTCGTGAATGAAAATGTGGTAGAATGGCAAATGTGTTAGGGTCATTTTCTCTTATTCCTCATTATATCATCAATTTGAATTAATATGAAACCAGTGAACTAGTTCTTTTTTTCATTAATTATTAACGGGTGAGAATTTTTTCATTTTTACCATTGCAGTTTTTACATGTCCTCTACAGAGGGTGTTTGGGGAGACTTTGAAAATAATCCCTTCTAGTCGCCAAACATTGCAATAGGCTCTGTTGTTTAGGCCTTGCAACAAATTTATAAAATAAACTCTTACTTGGATGCACCTGCAGTCGCATACTCCGAATTCTGACATACTTCTTTCTTTTCATTGTTACCAATAAATAAATAACTGCCAAGAGGCAATATTTATATGGAAAAGATATGTGAAATACACTCAACACTCACTAAATTTGAAGGGAGGAGTGCAGCAACACCACGAAATAATACACAAACACAGAAAACACAATATTTCGGGGTATAACTCTTTGTCGAGTAACTTGCGTGAGCTCAGCCACTTGCCCTTTTTACTTGACAAAGTGTTTTCTGTGTTTGTGTATTAGTTCGTGTTCCTGCTGCCCTCCTCCCTTCAACTTTGGTGAGTGTTATATGTGTTTCATCTATCCTTTCCATATAAATACTTATTTATTTATTCTTTCTTTGCATCCTAAGTCTTATTCCCTTGAACTGCACTTATGAATGTTTCTCATATGCACCTCTATCTTATGTGTGACACACATGTAAAAGAAAACTTAAACATCAACACCACACACTCAACCTTTAATGAGTAGAATGAAGTTCAAAATGCAACCTGATGGGTGTGGTCATGTGAGATGTGATATTTTGATATGAGGTCAAGGTTTATATGCAAAAATTATTTAACTGCTGTTTGCATGGAAAAATTCTAAATGTTTTATTGACAGGGTTTACTCTCATTAATTTTGATACCTAAAGACAGTGTAACTTAACATAAAGGGTTGCATTAGTTACCACTTTACTAGTGTTGTGGCGTCAGGAATGGCTATAACACAAGGTTGCTGAACACAATGAATAAAACCTAAATACAGACTGATGTTAAAACCATCTAATCTTAGAAAGCTTCATGAGAAAGAACTGCAGTAATAATACTAAACTTCTTCATGTAATCACCAGCTTGTTGAACCCTTATGAAATTATTGTATATGATGTATATGAGATAATCAGGAAAAGAGTATAGGAGCATAACAGTTTTACCCACACATTAGTACAGTATTTGGTGGCACTCTATTTGACAGCTGCTTGGTAGAAAAACGAACTGTGAATATTAAATAGATTTTGGAAGTATAAAGAATTACAGAAGAGTGTTAGTACCTGATTAGTAATTACGATCTACAGTATATCTGAGTTATGAAGACTGACGCCACTATACAACAAATAAATGAACTACATCATGCAAGGGAATTACATCAGTTGATCTGACAACTACTAGCAGAATGGAAATCAGTAAGATTTGGGAAAAAAAACACAGAAAAAATATACATATTTTTTATTGTTTCAGCTGCAGTCCACTCGTGTTAGTGGTTCAGGTGGTGTTCTGAGCATGGCTTCTATTGCTTTGGGTTCCGGTTCTCAAATGCGCCCTGGGCCTGCTGAGGTGGCAGACTTGAGCTTTCATTCACAGGTATGGCAGAAGTTATATGTAGGAGGACAGTAACAACTGAGAAACTGTTCAGTTTTTTTACAACTTCCCTTATGAAAGAATGTTTATTCTAATCCTCCTTTTTCTATCTACAAACAAAACACGAGTTAGTTGAAATTTTATGTGAATGTAATGTTTCTGTTCGGTATATAATATAACTACTGAAGTAGAAATTTTAAGAAGTCTATCAACCAGTACAGTCTGAATGATCTAATTGTACTTGAATGATATTCACTTGTTTTTAAATGATACATGAAATGCTTAAAATTATCTGAGTCAGTTTATCTCAGAGGCCTAAATCTAATGTGAAATAGTGATGTTATTAGAAGAAATGCAATATTTACATGTCACAGTGCTCAAAATTTGTGAATGAAGTTTTGAGCATAATTGATTATACTAAAACTTTAGCTGCTATAATAGAAGTTGGTTCTTAACAGGCTGCCTTAATTCATGTTTAGTGCTAGCAGGTTTGGACCTTTTAATTAACCTTAAATTTTTGTTAGGAGTGTGGTTGAGGATTGACCTGGGATGCTTTCTGCCTTAAAGGTTTCTCTTCTGCATGCATTTCTAATGTATTTTAGCATTCGGTGGTGGTAAAGGACATATCTGAATTATGGTTGTGCTGAGTTAAGTAAGGCTGCGAATGCATGTGTTAGAGGGGAAAATTTATTTGACAATTTAATGATGGTATTTAAGAATTCATTATGAGTTACTGAAACTGGATATGAGACACCATAATTTTTTTTATTTTTTTGTATCTTTTAAGCAGCAAAATAACTTTGAGGGTATTTGGTACTTATAGTAATTAAAAAGTGGAAAAAGGTAAAAAATCAAAGGGGAGGAGAACCCAAGAAAGACACATCTGGTAACACAGTTGGAAGAGAAAGTTGGTAACCACAGTTAGCTAAATTATTTTTTATTTACATTACCTAGTATATTTTCTTTGTTAATTTTGTAATGCTTTCTATTAAAGGTACAGAAGCAGGAACGGATTGATTTCTTTTTAGGAATATTTCTGGTTTAAAGTTTTTTTAAAGTTATGTAATTTGAATAAAATTCTATCACATCCAGTTAATTATTATGGGTACAATGAAAACTGTTTTGGTCTGTATGGTGTCAGTACTTTGATAGACCATAAAATTTGTACATCCTCATAAATGTATCATAATTTTTACCATCATCGCTGTTAATATTGGAGTTATTGATTATCACATTAGCAAAAAAAAAGCTTCAGTTAATTATTTCAGTTTCTTAATACATGTTGGTGATACAGTTAAGTTATAGGAAAGTTACAAATACTTTTGTACTTGACAGCTACTTGACTCGATTCAGTGTTTTGTATGACGTTTCTATGGCAAGTGATTGTGATTGAAAGAGATGTTCATACATTAATCACTCTGATTGAAACTGCAGTAAAAGAATAATCTGCGATCTCTTAATAAGTTTTAAACAGTGGTTGTAAGCTTTATCATAAGTTTATTCACTAAACAAAGTGTTATAGCAAAAATAAATATATCTATGTCACCACATCATGCTTCAGTCTTACTCTGAAAAATATGCCTCAGAAATGTAGCACCATTCTGTGAAAGATAAGTTCATACTTTTCCCTCCTTTCAGTTTCACTTGTGGCCTTCAGAAAAGTTAAAACCATGAAGCACAACTGGAAATATTAACTCTCACTTGATCACTATTTATTCCAAGAGTTTCAAAAAATTTGGCAGTGTTAGCCATTAGTTCTAAGTTAGTGATTAACTGTTTGGATTTGGAGACCCTTCAGACTTAAGTGTTCTCTATTGTGTGATTGTTTCTCTAACCTCATATTGTTTCTACTCTCTGGTAAACAATCTTGTTTGCGAATAGTGAATTGCCAAACAAATTTATGGTGCCCGTCCTTCAGTCGAAGCATTACTTGGAAATTAGAATTATTAGTGAAGGCAGAGGTTTGTGTATCTTTAAAATTGCCTATATTATGAAATATAAGCCACTTATACTGTCTCAAATATTTATGAAAATGACTCCACAGATAGACCCTCCAGCTTTTGTCATTTACCTTGTCTTTCTTTGGATGTTCAACCTTTTGTAGAATATTAAATGGTGTAATGACACATTACTTCCAATTATAATAGAAGTTGGGAAGTAATTGAATCATTTCCAGAAATCCAAAGAATTAATGATTTTTGAAAATTTAATGTGTCTACACATATTATCACTTACAAAGTTCTTTTCTTCTTCACCACAGTTTATGCTGTCTGGCACATACTCTTCCCTATGCTGTGTTTCTTGGAAAACAGGGGTCCATCTACTAACTGATTGCCAGGCCCGTCAAAGATTAAGTCGTGCTTTAATTATGACAAAGTTTTCAGTTTTGTTGCAAATTTGTATATTTGTTGAAGAGTATGTTTACAGGTAAAACAGGCATTTGAGATATTGCCAACAAACTACATCATATTCAGCAAGTACAGCAGTTAAAACACGATTCAAATAAAACCTCCGTTTTAAAAACAAGTTCACTTAATGTTCAATGTTTTTTAAACAAAATCGCCAATTTAAGAAATAAATTACGATAAGGGCAGAGAAGATAAGTCAATCGCTTTCCAAGGAGGACTGCGACTTCTTTTGATCTGGAAATTCTGTAGATTCCCTAAGCTTTATTTATACCAGCTGCTACAGCTGTACCATAATTCACTTTTACCCTTTCAATACCAAATCTTTTTTTTTTCCTGCCTATTTGAGATAACAGAATTTGTTATGATTAACAATCCTATCTCCAGTAGCTAATGGAAGCATTTCCTTAGAATTTCTACAACTCCTCTTTACATAAAGCCCCCTATTCCTCACTTTGTCTTCCACTCTCAATTCTGTAAGCTGAATCCTTCGTGACCGGCATGGTTTTCTTTTCCACAATCTGACCCATAATTCCTTTACCTGTAATAAATAAAATGTACACAAGCAATGGTCTATTTCAATCCCTTCACTGAAAACCATTCACTATTATTGAACTTTCCACCAGCACTGCAATCCGCATCTACCGCCACTATTTTCTGTTTCTTGCATTTGCCTTGCCACCTACCACACTCTATCTGGATAGATGGAAATAGAAGACCTAGATCATCTGCTTAGCATCCATACTAATTACCACAACTTTTAGTAACTGATTCATGGTTGAAGTATCACAGTCTTTCCTGAAACCAGTACACAATCTGAATTGGATCTGGCTTATCAAAATTTCAAATTTCCACACCATTCTCCTGAAACAAATCTCCTACAATTTGCTATCTTCTCATTTCCTTGCCATTTTTTTTTTTTTTAAAGGTTATTCCTCGTATTTTGTATATTATTTTTATTCTGTGTCATCTATATCCTCTTTTTTCTGCCTTAGACTGGCTTTCACTGCCTACTTTCTAATTCAAAGCTTCAAGGTGCCATCACTTTTCATGTTAATATCTTCAACATTAGCCAATAACTTAAGATCATTAATGTAGCAGCCTTCATGGGTATCCATACTAGGCTTGCCATATGTACTACTCACTCTAATCTGATTTATTTACATTCATTTTATTTTTTCTTACAGCTTTTGAGACTTCACCTATGTAAACAATGGATAATTTTTCCTTTTTTTCATTTTTCATATTGATTTGTAACGATATTTCATCTTACATTATTATTGTATTAGCTTAAAAAATTGTAAATTAAATAAAAATATCTTTGCTTTTCTTGCAAACCTTTATCACAAAATTAGTAGATACTTTGCCAGATATCAGCTTTAACCTAGGACAAATCTGAATTCATTTGTAATTTCCCTTTTTCATTTTTCTTTTATGTATTCATTAAAAAAAAAACCTGTTCTTCAACTTGAAATTTTAAGCAAATCACTTTGAAGAATGATGCCATTTAACAATTTGATAATGATATTAATTTGAAGTGCAACATTACCACCACAGGAAGATTAAAAACAAAAATATTTAAGAAGTAAACCTTTCAATTACTAAGTGTAAAGATCTGAAGATTTAATGATATCCAGCTACACAAAAATATTTTGAATTATTCTTTATTCGTGTGAAGAAAAAAATGAAGCAGTTGGTAGGCTTGATGGGTGAGCCAGTAGTAAACTCTATCACATGATTTAAGGGAACCTCCTGATAACCATTTATAATCTTAACAAAAAATTATTTATTCTGTTATTCGTTACAGGGTATTAAATTTATGACAATCTCAGCACATAAGTTCTTATGTACTGTTACCGAAGATGAAGTGATTTGATGTAACAATAGTATACTGTAGCATTCATATATAACAGCTGAATGTACATATATGTCCAGTTTCACATTTTTTGCACTTATTACTAAAATTCCAGTTAGGAGTCAGTGTAACATTAGGGAAGTTGTTGGAAAGAGGGTTTCTTCACAGACGTGAGAGCACTGTAGTGAAAGAGTGAGAATAACAGGCTCTGCGACGGTCCACAGGATGTATCGAGGCCATCTAGCACCGACTCCAGCCGTGGTGACCAGCCTGGCATCAGCTTCAAGGATGTGCTGATGCAGTTTGCAAGGCTGAGCCAAGAGAACTCGGAGCAGGCGGGTGCAGGGTCACGAGGTGGTGGAGTTAGTGGGGGAACAGGTGGTGCTCCTTTCCCTGAGGTGACACTGCATCCAGTGGCACCCGGAGGTCCACCCCCTTCTGCTTCCCCACCTCCTGCTGCCCCTGCACCTGCTCCAACGCCCCCGGCAGGCCGCCGGGCCTCACTTCTGCACGGCATCTTGAGTGGACAGGCACGTGCAAGGTCCTCTGCAGGCAGCAGTACACCCACCACCTTCTCGCCAACACTGGCACGGCTTCTCACTGCCCCAGAGAGACATCCGGGGCCCCGCCCACCCACTGCTGCCCCTGTTGCCACTGCCGGTGCTGGCTCCGTCTCCATTGCAGACCTGCTGTCCACCAACAAGGTTCTCAGCAATGTTTGTCCTGTTGTAAACTTGCATCCAAAGTTAATGCAACGGATATCCCAATAGGCACTACTGGCTGCTTCCAATAATTTTGTTTGTTGACATAGAACTGCAAAGAACATAAACACCTTGAAATCATATTGCTTATTGAATTAACAAAGTATAAATATCTCATAATACACGATTACTTTAAGGTGAGATTTTAAGACAGATGTGAAGCAAATTTGACAGCATTTTGGGCCTTGTTTATGAAGTTTAATTTGTTATGACATATACTGATAGCATTACTCACATTCCTGTCATTGATTAACAATGATAGTAATAAAATTCTAAACTGGGCCATAAAAATTTCTTTGCATCTGGGTATAAATATAAAAAATATTTAAGATGTGCATTTCATGTGCCAAGTTGATTTTTCTCCATCATATTTGTCTGATCCTTAAGTATTTTGTGAATTGTTTTGCCAAAATAATAAGAAATTTGATTGGGTGCTTCAGGCTAAGGTTGTATATCATTTGAAGCCACTCATTTGATGTGTTAGAAAAAGGCTATTTTACCGACAACTTTTTGAGAGCATTGAATGTAAAAGTTTCAATGTTATCGATTTAAATTAAATAATTATTTAAGGGAAAAGGTCTGCGCATCAACTTAGCCTTATATTTGTACTCTGGTTAGAAATTGCAATATAATCATCAGAAATATTAGCATTTTTGCAAAGGTGTAAACAGAGTTGCGCATGCAGTAGGATCATACAGACATACAGCACAGTTCTTCACTTTTTTCCATTTAATAGTTGTTCAAAGCTATTAAGAGAAAATAGCCACCATAATTGAATTGCTACTGAATTATACTTTTGACCAGTTGTTTTCTTTCTTTATTATTATTTTTTTTTTTTATTATTTTTTTTTTTTTTTTAAGGAAAGATATAATTTCATTATCAATTACAAATGAAAGTAGTTTGTAGAACTTGTTAATTTACAAGTATTGATTTAATAAGAAGAAAAAAATAATGACTTCCTGTAGATGACTGACATTGTTGAATAGCAGAAATTGCAGCTTGCATATATTAACAACTGAAGTGTTCTAAGGATTATTGTTGAATCTGTTTTATGATTTTTTTTTTTGTGTTTATAAATAATGTGCCATTAATTTTCTTGGGCTCAGAGTATTTCCAAATCAAAACATTGAAAACAGACCTTCAAGAAACAACTAATTAATATGGTAAGTTGAAGAAAGGATGGCAGCAGTGATAAAAAACACTCCAAAAACACAAAAAATCAGTATTTTGGGCTATGCCTCTCTTCATGTAATCAGGAGCATGTGTCTTAGCTAGCAGGAGTACCTATGGTCAACACAGCAACATGAATGTTGTTTTCAGTTGTTAGTCAGAGTGAGGGTGGTGGAAATATTAATCCCAGGAAGGAAATTATTCAAAATAAAGAAAAAAAAGGGAGGCATGTAGAAGAGGTAAATAATAATTAAAAATGTAAAAAAATTACACACACACACGTATTTAAAATTTTCGAGTGAAGGGTATACCAGGATAAGGAAGATGACAATTATCTGAGATTGAGGCCTGTGGAAGGGAGTGGATGATACGCGAAATGTGTTGCTAGGCCAATTCCCACCTCCATAGTTCAGATTGGGATGTAGGTTCACGGAGATCTCTGATGGCTCCGACTATGAAACAGTTATTGAAGTCAGAAGACTTGTGAGAGCTGGAATGGGTAGCAAAGGGTGGTATAGATTTTGGAAGTAAACTGTTTCTCTGTGACCATTCATTCCATTAGTGGTGTGGTCAATTAACATTTCCACTAATACTGTCATTACTCCCCCACCACCTGCACTCTGATTGTAATGATCGAATCCACCACTCTTGTGGTTGTATTGACTGTAGTGCCCAAACAAGTCAGTTATGTTTCTATCTTCATGAAGAAGGGAAAGTTCTGAAATAAAATATTTTTTGTGTTTGTGGAATGTTACTCTGTAACTGTTACACTCCTCCATTCAACTTGGGTGACTGATTGGTGATTTTATTTTTTCTTCACACACTATTGCCTCATGGCATTACTTCTTACTCCAATATTGCAGAGAAACTAATTATAATTACAAGTCCACAAGAACTTAAATGTGAGCAGCGAAAAATAACTAGACTGTATGAAGGAATTTGCAGATAGTCTGTCATATTATTGGTAGGGCCCATGTCAATAAAAATGATAATCTCTGTGTGGAAAAATATTTTAGTAAAATACTATGCTGGTATTTTTCTGGTCAATATGTAGTTAGAGATTGCTCATCTTAATCAACATTCTTGCACTGGAGCATGATGGAAGGGCTGTGGGATATTCTATTTTGATCTGTAGTTATTGTTCATCAGAAAAACCACCCATGTTTGTACTGTGTTAACTGTCAAAACTTTAATTTCCAGCCAGATGTAAAGTAAAATTTGTCATTTTTTTTATAAATGTCTCCATATCACAATTTTTGGTACCTACCTTTTCTGTAATAAAAAATGTTCCTACTTATTGTACTGTTGTATAATCTAAAAAAGAAAAGAAAAGGTATTGATATGGTTCAGTATATTTGTAGCAATTCTCAATTATATGTGTCAAGAAATTATTAATTACTCTCGATTGGGAGTAAAACTAGAAACATGGGGCACTTTTCTTTCTCAGTTATGTTCCAGAATGATACACTCTTGGAAATTTTTATAACTGGCTGATGAATAAATTTCATTTGTTTGTTACTAGAGAGGTCAGAGTTTTTCATTTTTTGCTGTCACAATTTAAGAATTTGGGATGATATTTTTCAGAATAGTTACCATAGTTTTTAAAACTGCTTCTTAAATGCATCAGCAGCATTAGGATAGGATACTCTAAAATAGCTTCTTTTGTATTTACTGAATTGTGACTTTCTTGAGATGGCTTTCCTGTTATTCACCCTTTAAGGAAATTTAAACGAGGTAAACAAATTCAATTTAATACTTGCCCAGGCTAGTAGATTCCTGAACATTTGTTGCATTAATTTTGGATGTCTTGAATTTATTTCTTTCTGGATATGTCTTAAACATTCTTCAGCTGTCTATTTTCCCAACTAACAATGTATTTAATAAGAAGGCATGTAGTATACAGTAAAAGTATTGGTCTCATTCACTCATAAATGTATTTTGGCTATCTTTTGAAATTGTTGGTAGTTTTGATGGAAATTGAACAACAGTAATGAATGGTATTTGGAATGTTTCAGTAGACGTCCTTTCATAAGTCTGCCTAGAATAGCATTTGCCTCACAATCTTGCAGTAATTTATAACAACCTATTCAAGGGTAATAGAGTAAAATTTATTATTTAGGTTGGAAGAGTATGTACTCTTAGATGATAACTACGATCTTCCTTTTGTTAGTTTTTCGTGAAACTTCAGTTTTGTAATAGTAATGTGGGCAAATTACTTATAAACTTATTTGTTTTAGTGGATGTTGGTATCATTTAAAATGGTTAATTTGCTTCAACACATTTTACAGCTAACTTAATATCTAATTTAATTTTCAGACAAGAAATGAGATCACCATAACACCAGTGTCCACCAATTCAGTAGGGAGAACGAGGCAAGAACTGGTTTGTTTGGTAAGATTGTTTTTTTTTTGTTTTTTTTTGTTTTTTATATAATGAATACTAAAAATTAAAGAAGAAAATTAATTAATTGCCATTATATTTTGTAAGAATTAAGGGAGGTGGATGGAAGGGAAAAGATGACCATGACCACAGGATGGTTCCAGTTTCAGGCATAATGGTGTGGAAAAATTTTCTTTCATGGGTAAGGTGGTCAGGGATTGGAATAAATCACCAATGGGATTGATGAATAACTTAGCAAGAACATTGAAAGAATTTAAAATTAACATTTGTGTAGTTCAGAAGTAGGCTGGAACAAGAAAGGAGAAAAATGGATGTGTAGACAAAGTGCCACTGGAGTGCACTCTCAATTGCAATTCAATTAATTTAAATAGAAAGTTCATTGATTTCAACGTGGTCTTTAAATGATTATAACAGGTTAGCTCATAACTTTTAAATGATAGAAAGAAAAAGTAGCAAAAATATAAGGATACTCCATTATTAGTAAGTGGTGAAAAATTACATTGGCTAAATATAATTTCAAAATAATTTGCCCTCTGTGTAATTTCTATCAATGAAACATGTGTGGCATGTGACAGTGACATTTATGCAATTCAACAAGATCGAACAAAGATTTTGAACACTGAAATATCACATGAAAACAACTTGTTCACTTGGCTATTTACCCAAGAACATTACATTAATATTATTGCCATAAATACAAATTGTAACTTCGAAATTAGAACAATTTAAATACACATGTGTGCGAATCCCCAAATTTCTCTTCAGCATAAGCAGAAGTTGGTCAATAATACTGAGCATGGTGGGTGAGTGGTAACACACTAGCCTCGCATTCGGGAGGACATGGGTTGGAATCCTGGACCAGGCATCCAGAATTGGGTTTTCCATGGAATCCCAAATCACTCCAGGCGATACCGGGATGTTTCCTTCAAAAAGGCCGGCTGAATTCCTACCTGTTCGTTGCTCCTAGTCCTTTCCCACCTCTAATGACCTCAACAATGCGTAAAGCAAAAAAGTCATTGATATCAGTCAACCAGTATGCATAAATCACCCAACCATGAATGTTCAATTTCTTTTCAAGGGACAGTACTTCCGCAGTTATAAAAACCTTATTTTTCTCAGACTGAATAAACACATTTTGATCACCTTGAGTGCCATTTACATAATAAATTCTTTACCATCCTTGTTCTTCATTCATTCATTTTTTTCCCTATATTACATTTTTACACATTCCCACTATCTTGCTTTTTATGGAGTCAAGCAACCACAGTGGACTTGCATTCTTTAAACAAAAACAAATTTACTTTGAATTAGAATTCCTATCTTTCACTCTCATAACACCTTAAGACCATAATCAGTATATATATATATATATATACTCTCACACCCAGGCAACATTCTTGGATGTGGATTTGTCCGTATCCAATGGCTATCTCAACTCCTCAGTCCACATCAAACCAACCAACCTTCAACAGTATCTCCATTTCGACAGTTGCCACCCATAACATACCAAACGTTCTCTCCCCCACAGTCTTGGCATTCGAGATAGTCGCATATGCTCCAACCAACAGTCTCTCGTGGATTATTCAAACAGTATTTGAGAAGCATTAATATCTCGCAACTAACCTCCAGCTTTGGTGTACAAACAGCTTTAACGTGCAACATCTCAACTGAATCAGCCTATCAGTCATCTCAAACCCACAAAAACCAACCACAATCCAGTCTCGGTCACACAGTATTACCCAGGCCTCGAATCCATCAACAGAATCCTCCGGCAGGGCTATGATTTCTTACAAACATGCCCTGAAATGAGATCCATTCATCCTAAAATCCTCCCAGTCCTTGTTTCAGCAGACCTCCTAACCTCAGTGAACTTCTAGTCCACAAACACAGTCTTCCCCAAGGCTCTTTCCCATGTAATAGACCCCGCTGCAAGATGCGCGACATACACCATGCTTCCACCACTTTCATCAACCCTGTCACAGGTGAAAGCTTCCCTATCATAGGACATGCCACCTGTGAAACCACCCATGTAATTTACCAGTTAACATGCAACCACTGCCTGGCTTCATATATAGGTTTGACCACAAATGCACTCTCCATAAGAATGAATGGCCACCGACAGACGGTGTTCACACAGAACCCAAAGCACCCAGTTGCTGCCCATGCCATAACCCACGACTTGAATAATTTCAACTCTTGTTTCACAGTCCATGCTATCAGAGTTCTCCCTAATAGCAGTAGTTTCTCTGAACTCAGAAAGTAGGAACTTGCCTACCAGTACAAACTTGGCACAAGGCAACCACTTGGTCTCAACTTGAGATAATACCCGGTCATTATTATTATTATTATTATTATTACATATGTTTAAACTTTTTTAATCCTCTTTTCCATTACCTATATTGAACCAACACTAACCTAAGGTGATTTTTACTTCATAAAAATTGTGATTTTTTATTATTATTTTTTTTTACATTTGTATTTGTATAATATTTCATATAATTATATATATTTTTTTCATATTTAGTTCTAATTATATTTTGATCTTCCCACCGACCAGAGATAAGTTTGGATATTTATCTATGCTCGGGTATTAGCTCTGATTCACTGCCCCTCTACTTTTCCGATGTTTGAATTTACCCCCACCATTTTCCCCACCGGCGGTCTTTCTGTGAGCCAGTCTTCAGCTGCGCCCACCTCTCATGTTCCCCTGTTGACGAAGGGCTTATCCTGAAAATTCCTTTAATATTTGTGTTTGTGTCTTTTCTGTGTGTTTGCGCCCCACATCTATCATCTAAAGATAAGTGGTGGCTCATTTCCCTATCCTAATTTGATTCCTTTCTGCTACTTAGCGTCTTGATTTCATTCTTACTATATATATATAGTAAACAATGAAATCAAACACACAAAAAAAGACAAAAATAAATTTTTGGGGCGCGCCCTTTGTCAACAGGTGAACGTTATGGAAGGTGGGTGATGTGGGAGACTTCCTCACAGAAAGACTGTTGGTCAGAAAAATGGTGGGGGGGGTAAATTCAAACAGAGGAAAAGTAGAGGGGCAGTGATTCAGAGCTAGTATCTAATCATAGCTAAATATCCAAACTAATCTCTGGTCGGTGGGAAGAGCAAAATATAATTAAATCTAAATATGAAAAATATATATGTATATATATTAGGTTGTCCCTTATTTCTAAAAGTCAAAATTTTATAACACATAAGTCCTATTTTTTTTATTTTACCCTAAAACACCCACAAATCAATTTCTACACCATTCGGATAATTGTAACCCGTACTGACTCGCATCGATTCATCTTTATATAAGTTACGCGAGAGTAGTGGTGTGCGCCCACGCCAATTGTTACTGTCATTACAGTTTTTGAATAGGTATCAGGTATTGTTTTCCCCGCAGGGGCCTGGTACGCAAGTGCCAGGTACGGGTTTGGCGAACCCGCGGTGCCCGAGCTGGAAACTTGTGAGCGCCGCAAGTTTCCCACACCGTAAACTCCTACCATGCTTCAACGACCACCGTAGGGCGTGGCGGTGGAACGTTGTATGCCTAGGAGAACGGGGATCTTGGCTTCATCGCCCGGATCGTGAGGACGGTAAAAACCTCTATAAAAAACCCCTTAACCTCAAGGTCGGACACGTGCCGAGGAGGTGCATGGGTGAAAGGTAGATCACTCGCTAACTTGCAACCTCAGGGGCACCTGCACACCCCTGTTGTATTAGCGCTTCGTTTTAAACTGGTTTTACTCGTGGGACCAAAACGAAGTCTACCACAAAAACCAAAAAACCCTGCGGTACGGGTGTGCCGCAGGTTAATCCCAATACACCCAGTTCTAAGAAGCGGGTAAGGGTTGATAGCCCCCCCGGTTCTGAAGTAAATAGTAACAGAAAGGTATGTTCGATTCCGAACGCCTTTGTTGTAATGCAGAGAGTCGAAGGGTCGTTCGAGAAAGTTTCCCCTTTCTACATCCAAAAAGGCTTGGAGGGACTTGTAGGAACACTGAACTCCGTAAAGAAGCTGAGGAACGGGACGCTGCTGCTGGAAAGTTGCACCAGTAGACAAGCCACCCTACTCCTTAACTGTGTGAAGCTCGGGGAGTTCGCAGTGAATTGAGAACTCCACAAATCGCTGAATAGTTCCAAAGGCGTTGTCACCTGCTGTGACTTAATATATATTGGAACCGAGGAACTGGTTAATGAGTGGGAAGATCAGAAAGTGGTTGAGGTACGTCAGATAATGCGAAGGGTTAATGGCAGTCTTGAAAAAACTGCCACCTTCATCCTGACGTTTGACACTCCAGTACTACCAAAGAACATCAAAGCAGGGTATATCAATCTGAACGTCCGTCCGTATGTTCCGGACCCGATGCGCTGTTTCCAGTGTCAGCGGTTCGGACATACGACGGCGTCATGTAAGGGCAACCCCACCTGTGGTAAGTGTGGCAAGGGGGCACATGAGCTGGGCGTTAGTTGCACGCTACCGGGTCGCACCCTGCCTGGAGTAGGGAGTGTCAAGTGTATCTTGAAGAGCGCAAGATACAGGAGCTGAAGACTAAAGAGCGGATTCCCTATGGGGAAGCTAAAAAGAAAGCCAAGTCGCTCGCCGCTCCAATCTTTGGGACTACTTTTGCAAAGATGGCTTCAGCTCCCGTCAGGAAGCAGAGTGCTGCTACCCAGACGTCCTTTGCAGACATGGGCACGAGTACTTCGTGCTCATGTCAATGCAAATGCGGTGCCAAACCCGCTATGGTCATAACACCTAAGACCGCCAACGTCGGTAGCAGCACGTCTGACACCTCGACCACACCAGCAGCAGTAACAACCATTCCACCAGCATCAATAGTAGCAGCAAAGCCAATAGCACCTCCTATTCCTCCACGCGCTGGTATAGCTGTGGCAATACCATCTGCTACCAGCGCCAATGGAGCCGACCAAAAGATCAGGGGTCGGAAATTTAAACAGACAGACCCGACCCAGTTTGTTAAGTCCCCCTCTTCGTCTCCTCCCAGACTGCCCAGCAGTAAGGAGGGGAAGAGGCAGAGGAAGAAAAAGAAAAAGAATGGGGAGGAGTTTGAAGAATCCTCTGGGTCGGAGATGTCTGTCTCCGTTCCCGGGCAGGACGAAACTGAGATGCTGGTGGACGAGTCTGGTCCCGTCCCTCAGCAGGATGTAACTGATGACCCACCCGATCCGGGGCAGGTGAGGCTAAATAGGTAAGGATGGCTCCCATACTCCAATGGAATATTAATGGTTTTATGGCTCACAAAGAAGAGTTACAGCTCTTAGCACGGTGTGATCCATTGTGTCTCTGTCTGCAAGAGACACATTTCAGACCAGTTCACCAACCTGTGCTAAGAGGTTATGACGTGTACCGTAAGGACGATACCGAGGGTGATCGAGCGAAGGGGGGAGTGGCGGTGTTTGTACGAAACACTGTCCACTCCGAACCTGTAGCTCTCACCTCTCCTTTACAAGCAGTAGCAGTGAAACTGTATGGACCGGTGCAACTGACTGTGTGCTCCATATATCTACCGCCGGGATCACCAGTTGACTGCGGTCAGCTGGCTGACATCGCACGGCAACTCTCTCGGCCTTTTCTCCTATTGGGAGACTTTAACGCGCACAATGCATTGTGGGGTTCGACCACCAATTGCCCCAGAGGCCGAGAGATTTGTAGATTATTGGAGCAGGAGGATTTGTGCATCCTAAATACCGGTCAGATGACGCACTTCACTACTGCTTCCGGTTCGTCCTCTGCCATTGATCTCTCTCTTTGCTCTCCTTCGTTTGCAGACTCCGTGCATTGGGAAGTGGATCGCGACCTCCACGGAAGCGACCACTTTCCAATTTGGTTGCACGTCGAGTGTGAACGTGGCGATCGAAATATAACAAAGAAATGGAATGTCGGCAGAGCTGACTGGCAGCTCTACAGCCGGTCAGTCATGCTCGAACAGCGCAGCAACATCGAGGATAAGGTGAAACATCTAACTGATGTGATTCACCACGCTGCTGATATTTCCATGCCAGGCAACTCCGGAGCGCTGCGCAGAACGCCCGTCCCCTGGTGGAACGAGGAATGTCGTTCCGCCATCCAGGGTCGCAGACGGGCCTTGCGTCAGTTTAAATTACAACCGACACCCGACATCCTCGCAGCGTTCCGGGTTGCTAGAGCTAAGGCACGTCGTATGATTAAGGAGAGCAAGAGGAGGTCATGGCAGACCTTTGTGAGCAACATTAATCGTTCCACATCGTCAACAAAAGTATGGGAGTCAATCCGCCGTATATCCGGGAGGTACTCTCGACCGCCAGTATCTGGATTACTGGATCAAGGGCGGGTAGTCACCGACGAGCGAAGCATAGCGCAGCTGATGGCACAGCATTTCGCTGCCATTACTTCGTCTGCTGGATTGGATCATCAGGCCCAGCAACGAAGAATATCTGCTGAAAGGCAAGTCTTTTGCTTCGACTCGTCTGATGTGCAGCAATACAACTGCCAATTGTCACCTTGGGAGCTGGAGTCAGCTCTCAACAGCGCCAAGGACACAGCACCAGGACCTGACCAGATCCAGTACCAGATGCTGAGGCATCTTAACAAAGATGCTAAAGAGTACCTCCTGGGTATTTTTAATGATATTTGGACCGGAGGATACTTCCCCGACTCGTGGAAAGAAGCAACGTTAATCCCGATTTTAAAGCCAGGAAAAGACAAGTGTTTGCCAGGCAGCTATCGCAGCATCGCCTTAACGAGCTGCGTTGGGAAGACACTAGAGCGAATGGTGAACCGCCACCTCGTCTGGTGCCTCGAGTCCCGTAATCTGCCGAGCCGTTTTCAGTGTGGATTCAGGAAGTTCCATTCCACCACGGATAACCTGATCCTACTGGAAGCGGCACTTCAAGACGCCTTCATCCGCAACCAACACCTTGTGGGTGTATTTTTTGACATGGAAAAGGCATACGATACTACCTGGCGACATATAATTTTAAAACAGTTATATGAATGGGGATTTAGGGGAAATCTACCTCGTTTTTTAAAATCATTTTTATCTGGACGTTGCTTCTGGTACCGAGTCGGTAGAGAAGTGTCCGATCTTTTTATTCAGGAAAACGGTGTTCCTCAAGGCTCAGTTTTAAGTGTAACCCTCTTTGCTATTGCCATTAATAGCATCTCAACTGTTATAAGGAGGCCCATCCGGTTCTCCTTATACGTTGACGACTTTTTAATTTTTATTGCATCGGCCAGCCTGAGAAGCGCTGAGCGGCAGCTGCAGCTCACGCTGAACAGGCTGGATGAATGGTCAGTACACACCGGCTTTCGTTTCTCTGCTGAGAAAACTCGGTGTGTACTTTTTAGCCGTAGTAGAAGTCTTTTAGCAGAACCTCATCTCACCTTGAGGAACACCGTTTTACGTTTTAGCGAAACTGTTCGGTTTCTGGGCCTCATTTTAGACAGTAGGCTGACATGGCTGCCACATCTTAAAGATGTTAAAGCCAGAGCCTTGAAAGCTCTTAATGTTTTGAAGTGTCTGTGTGGCAGGTCGTGGGGCGCTGACCGCTCCTGCCTGCTACAGTTTTATAGAGCCTTTGTACGGTCGCGGTTGGAGTACGGTTGCATTGTTTACGGTTCGGCACGGGACAGCTATCTCCGAATTCTGGATAGTGTCCACCATGCAGGAATTCGTCTCGCCACAGGTGCATACCGCACCAGTCCGATACCCAGCATTTGTGCTGAGTCTGGCGAGCCACCGCTTTCCATCCGCCAGAGTCTCCTCATGGTGCGACACTATATACACATTGCCACAACTCCTGGCAGTCCCGTGTACGACGTAGTTATTCATCCTAACTTTGAACGGCTATATACCAACCGTCAAAGAGCAACTAAACCGTTCAGCTACCGTACAAAGGCTATATTGGAGGAATATGGGTTTCAGATGCCCTCTTTTTATCACCAGGGTTGGAGTAAATCTCCTCCCTGGCTTCTGAAGAGGCCCATAACAGTTTTAGAATTGTCGCGGTACAACAAGCTGTGTACCGCCGACAGTGTTTTTACCCGAACTTTTAGCGATGTTTTAAATCAGTTTCGCGATTTTACCCCGGTATACACGGATGGGTCTAAGCAGGCTAACGGAGTTGGCTGCTCCGTAGTGTTCCCTCGGGCGACTTATAACTACAAACTGAATAGCTGTTGCAGTGTGTACACTGCAGAGTGTTACGCTTTGTTAAAGTCGCTCCAGCATATGAAAGTAAGTCGCACCATGAAGTACATCATATGCTTTGATTCCCTCAGCTGCATCCAGGCCATGGGAAGCATGTACCCAGCAGATCGTCTTGTCCAGGACATACAGGACACCCTCCGATCCCTCCAATCTTCTGAAAAGGAGGTCGTATTCTGCTGGGTACCTGGTCATGTGGGAATCAGGGGGAACGAGGCAGCTGATGAAGCTGCCAAGTTAGCCTGCAACAAGGTCCGAATTGACTTTGATCCGGTCCCAAAGTCTGACCTTGCCTCGGCGGTGAAAAGATTTGTTTCCGACGTTTGGCAGAGGCAGTGGCTGGAGGTAGAGCATAATAAGCTCCGGCTGGTCAAACCGACCGTTCAGCCGTGGAGCAGCTCCTTCCAGCGGGCGAGGAGGGATGAGGTTCTCCTGACTCGCCTCCATATAGGGCACTGTCCTCTGACACATAGCTTTCTCCTCCGCCGCGACGACCCTCCGGAATGTGATGCTTGTGGCGTACCTCTTACGGTGCGCCACATTTTAGTTGATTGTGATTTGTTTTTAGACTTAAGGGCAGACGTTGGCCTGGCGAACGATCTGGCCCTTATTTTAAACAATGAGACCAGCAGTGTGGCGAGTGTTTTAAAATTTTGCGTATTAGCCGGTCTAGTGCCTAAAATTTTAGGCAGATCGGCCTAGTTTTAAGATGGATGGGTGGCCCCTTTACAGCTACTCATCCATGTGCATTGTTTTTAATTTTTATATTTTTAAATTCCTTTTCGCTGGCCCCTATACAGCCGGTGAGAGATGTAGTGTTTTTAATTATTTTGGGACCCTGTATGGCCCCTTTACAGCCATTCAGGTGGTGCACCGTCTTGTGTTCTGGTGGCCCCTTTTCTAAGCCACATTTTATACTTCTGAATTATTTTATTTGCTGTCTGTATGGTCGACCATGCAGTCAGTATTTTAGTACTTTGAGCCACAGTTTATGCTGGTAATTGTTAGGGCGCTAATGACCCCACTGTCGACGCGCCCTAAAACAACAACAACAACAACAACAGGTATTGTTTTGTTCTAATAGAAGGTTTTAGGATTATGAAGTGCTAGAAAGAGCATGTTTTTATTAGGAGAGGCAGACTACCAAATTGCATGAGTTCTATCAGTTTTATTTTTTAATATCCGTGAAGGCAAATTGACTAGGAGTGAAAGCCCTAATGTCGCTGTACACGAGTGCATTTTAGTTTGGAGAATATTATGGAGACAGTTGAAAACGAATGCAAGCAAATCTCTGGATTTTTATAAGAGAAGGGAAGGGGATTTGCAACGTGAATTGGATTATGTTTACGGTAATGCACATGCTTACTCCCTCAAAAGGATGTGAACAAAGTAGGGTAAAATCTTCTTGCAGTGACAGAGAGAGCCAGGAAGACCAGGTTTCTTGATGTGTGTGAATGTAAAACTAGCTGAAAAAGAAGAAATGGTAAAACAAATGAAAATAAATGAAGAGAAAAATACTTAAATGTATGTGGTCCAGTGGGTAGTCGAGCTCTTCAGCATCCTATGATTTGTTCCCGATTTCTGAAAAACTTGACGACACATCTTCTAGTTCTGGAGAACATCAGGAAGAGCATGTAACAAACCCGAAATAATTCAATCAGGTACTACTGAAAAGTGCAAAAAAAATATCTTTACTCCTTAATTAACAGCTACCTTGGATAGATACCAGTTAAGTGTAAGAGATTCCGTTAATGTTCTTTGAGTTGTTGTGGAGGTATTTGGACTTAGTATTGATGATTTTTCTTTAAACAAGGCTTCCACTCAATGAATGAGGACACAAATGGGAAAGGAATGAGCAGAATCTATAACAACGGATTTTAAAATGTCGTGACCAAAATCGAAACCATTCAGTGGAATGGCAAGTTGTGCCTGGTCTGGACGTAAGAAGTTCCAAGGAAGAATGATGGCTAATCTGCCTCATAATTACATTTCGTATTAGGGAACAAGTTCTTGTGATAAAGACCTAGGTGAAGTTGTTCTGAATGCTCTGAGTATCTCAATGGTTCCTGACCCCTTCTGTAGCAAATGTTGAAAAGAAAGT
This sequence comes from Vandiemenella viatica, assembly GCA_031002005.1. NCBI lineage: Eukaryota > Metazoa > Arthropoda > Insecta > Orthoptera > Morabidae > Vandiemenella > Vandiemenella viatica. Next base: position 221,869,651 of record JARYHS010013630.1, read on the forward strand.
TGTTACTTTTTGCATGACGGCATGAAATTGATATAAGCACTCAGAAAAAAACAACATAAATTCAATGGCACAAACTGAATAATTGTTACATTTCTATACGACTACAGAGAACTAATTGTACTATGAGTAATATTTTTGGATGGAGATAGTGGCAAAGAACTGAAAATAAGGCTTCCTTGTGCAGTGCATCAGATGTGATATTTTTCAAGAGCCATTTATTCACTCAAAATACGATTCCTAAGTTTTTGACTTAAATTGAGCAAGGAACGCAAAATGGTATGTAATTTAGAAAGGGAGAGCACATCTGACTTTATAGAAAGGTACACTCCTTTGATGGCAGAAATATCCAGCTCTGGCCTTGCATGCGTGAGGACGCCAGTTCGAATCCCCGTCCGATCATCCAGATTTGGGTTTTCCATGGTTTCTCCAGATCAGTTCAGGCGAATGCCAGAATGCATCGTTCAAAAGGTCATTGCCAAATGCCTTCCCATTCCTTGATTCCTTTTTCACCTCTAATGACCTCGACGTCGATGAAGTGCAAAGGCATAATTAAAAACAAATATTTGTACAAACACATTACTTCTTCACACAGAGAGCTCTCGAAACTGTGCATTTCTTCATAACAAACCGATCATAGTTGTAGTTATATGCAATACTTCTTTAACATTGCAATTTTCCAAACAAAAAAAAAAAAACATTTGAAAAAGGTTTCCTGTCACACATGTTATTCAGTTATCATTTTATTAATATTTTATCTTATTCTTCTTTATAGTTTTTACGTAATTGAGTATTATACCCCAATCGGGCAGGATAGAATCACTCAATCATGTCACATTAAACTCAAAGATACACTTTACTGACACAGAATTCACATACTGCCCATTAAGTCCTATACTGTCAACTCTGCTTCTCACTTTGTGCTGTGATTCATTTTCCCAGTATTTACTGCAGGTATCAAATTTGTTGGAGCAAAAGTAGCAACAATGTCAGTCTTAATCACATGTGATTTTATGTTGTCTACCCAGCTGCTACTATTTAAATTATGACAGTCTTCTGAGGAAATCGTCTACTAATTTTCTGGAGGAAACTCTATCCTTGTAACTGCATCCATTAGGGAGTAACACTGTTACAATTCTGTGCCAAAATAATTAAGTTTTGGGGTTATACCCCGAGTCTGGAATTTTTATCAGCTAACCAAGAATTGCAATCATTTAATTCACTTGTGAAATCTGTTACTTTAGATTAACAATCACTCAGTTCCCCTGTTAAATCTTTGAACTGGTCTTGGCCAATAATTCTTATCAATTCAGACTGTTTATCAGACTGATCATGAAACTGGCTGTCATATTTTGCCAATAATTTTCTTCTCAATTTGAAATTATTTTTGATCATAGGGTTCATAAGAGTGTTGAGAATCTGGCTGAAATTGGAAACAATTGGATCAATTTTAGCTTCAAAGGTTTAGTCTTTCCAAAAAATAAAGTAAGAGACATTGGTTTAAATGGTCAAGACCCTACAACTCTGCATGACAACAAATAATTCAAAATGTACACCAAAGACAAAACACTCACAATTAAAACATGAGATAAAAAACCAGCCAGAAATATAGGAAAACAATAAATTCAGTTTTTCCCCCCAAGAATGTGTATTAATTCCACTTTTAATTATGAACAATGTTTGCACTGGATTTAAATAGTGCGGTAAGAAATACCGCTTCTTCCAAGAAAGTATTTTTCTGTACTGAAAGCTGGGTAGATTCGATTTAACAGAAAACAGACCATTAAAAAATCTACATTAGATGGCTCAGTACTTCTTATCCAAAAATACCTAGTGTTTTGGCGTCTTCTGATAGGCGCAATCTGCTGATCTCTTGACCCCATTTCTGCTTTGGTGGAGACTTGTATCCTGGCGTAAGGTACCGTTGTAGTTGCCAGGCCCACGGTTAACGACTCAGCTTGCCAGGCAGATGACAAACTCTTCCAACTATACTAGTCCTTTGTCCTTGCAATCTTTGAGGTGAATAATACCACATATTTCCTTTATTCTGTGAGTCTTGTCACAGGTTCCCATGTGAATCATCTGGTGACTATATCGCCTATGTGTGAGAGTGACTGGTTTTTATTTGTTATTGTTCAAACAACAGATCCCAAATTCACATTCTTGTTTGCAGTCACCTTTTTTATTCAAAGTTTTATGACAGCTTTTATTTTTTTTTTTAAATGATTCCTCACTTATTTCCTTTTATTCACAGGAATCCATTCTTTCACTAAGTTTAGTCTAATGTAGGTTTACATATAGAGGAGAAAGCTCTTTCGATCTGTCTGATTCAGTCTGGCTTTCTAAGCTACAGTACTGTTTTTAGGCTTTGAGTACTTTAAACAACAATTTTTTGTGCAACACCATACGGCAGAGAACCCGTGAAGACTTCATATCATCGATACGCCATGAAAGCCTTCGTTCTCAAATCTTTTGATTCTGTTATTTCATTATAATTATTATTTTCTTGCATCAATAATTACTACTACTAATGATTATTTAAGCATAAAATTCTAAAAATTCTTAACATTTCATTCCATGTACCATTAAAGCTGATTTCCCTAATCACCCAAAAATGTAAATTTTTCTTTATCTCTCTGTCATAATGCTAGTTGTAATTTTGGTTCTTTTGTACCTTGATGTCGGGGGGGGGGGGGGTAGGGAGGGAGGGAGTTGTTCTTTCACTTGACGTTTTGTTCCTCTGAACTTGTGGAACAAAAGAAAAAAACAATATTTCTACTACCTGTGGCATGGGCGTGTTGCAGTGTAAATCAAATGCCCAAAGAATTGGGAAGCAGGTGATGGTTGAAAGTCCTCCTGATAATAAAGTGAGTAACAGGAAGGATTATCTGACAGATAATGCCTTCATAATAATGACAAAGAAGGAGAGATTGATGAGAAGGTCTCTCCTTTTTATATACAGAAAGGAATAGAGGGGATTGTAAGGACCCTCAAATCTGTGAAAAAGCTGAGAAACGGGACATTGCTTCTGCAAACAGCTACCAACAAGCAGGCTGTTCTACCAATTGCTCCAGAGGCCAAGTAGTTGGTAAATTAATGGAGTTAGAAGAAATATATTTTCTCAATACTGGTAAAATGATGTATTTCACCACTGCTTCTGGATCGTCCTCTGTCATTGACCGTTCCTTTTGCTCTCCTTCCATTCGACTCCATGCAGTGAAAGGTGGATTGTGACCTTCATGGAAGTGACCACTTACCTATATGGATGCAAATAGAGAATGAATGTGGAGGAGGTTATATCCAACGCAAATGGAATGTCAGCAAAACTGATTGGCAGCTCTTCTGCTGTATAGTTGTTCTCCAAAACTGACAGAATAGAGGAGAATGTGAATCACTTCACAGAAGTGGTTCACCAGGCAGCTGATGTTTCCATACTGAAAAGATCAGGAATACTGTGAATAATGCGTGTTCCCTTGTAGAATGATGAATGACAACCTAGCAGTAATCTGACAACCTAACAGTGTTCCATATTGCAAGAGCTAAAGCATGTCATGTGATTAAGGAGAGCAAGAGAAGCTCATGGCCAAATTTTGTGAGCACAATTACCCATTCTACAACATTGTCCAAAGTATGGGAGTATATATGCCATATATCTGGAAGGTACTCTCACCCACCAGTATGTGGATTACTGGATCACGGCCATGTAGTCGCCAATGAATGAAGCAAAGTGCAGCTGATGGCAAAGTATTTTGCTGCCATCACTTCATCTGCCAACCTGGACCTTCAAGCCCAGCAATAAAGAACTGCAGCCAAAAGGCATGTGCTGAGCTTTGATTCATCGGATACACAGGTGTACAATAATCATTTTACATCTTGGGAGCCGGAGTCTGCATTAAATAGCACCAAAGTTACCATGCCAGGGCCTGAATTATTCCAGTACCAAATGCTGAGGTATCTTAGTAAAGTTGCTAAAGAGTACCTTCTGGATATTTTTAACTGTGAAAAATGTTATGCAAGGAAAGCTACGTGGCCTGGCTCGGAACCCCCCCCCCTTCCCCCCACGTAGCCTAGCATAGCCTTCCAGCCAACCCCTCCCCCTCCCCCCCCCTCCTCTGGACCGAGCCACGTAGTTTGTGCACAGTCCCTTGACGGCGAAAAGAATTGTCTTTGATGTATGGCAGAGGCACTGGTTGGCAGTAGACCATAATAAAACTGACCATTCATCTGTGGAACAGCTCCTTCCAGCGGGTGAAATGCGATGAGTTTCTCCTTACTCACCTTACTGCCCTTTCACACATAGTTTTCTTCTCCTCTGGGAGGACCCACCACAATGTGATGCTTGTGGCATAATTCTGATGGTGCACCAGGTTTTAACTGATTGTGTAATATTTTTTTAAATTTCAGGGCAGCTGTTGGCCTAGCCATCGATCACTCCCTTATTTTAAACAAATGATAGTGGCAATGTGGTGAAGGTTTTAAAATTTTGTATATTAGCTAGTATTTTCCAAAAATTTTGGGCAGACTGACTTAGATTTTAAAATGGATGGGTGGCCCATTTGCAGCCCCCCGTCCATGTATTTTGTGCGTTTTAATCATTAGTCTTATGCTTTTTAATCTGGTTGGTATATTCACAGCTATCCAACCACTGTAAAGGTATGTTTCCACTTGAGAGTAGTCGCGCAAAAACCTCTTGAGAGTTACTGTTGGGAAGGTGTCCGTTTGAGAGTAGATTTTGGCTAACTCTACTCTCGAGAGAACTAGCTGATCTGCTCGCCAGGGCAGTTCTCGCAACAATTCTCTGAACCCTGTCAACTGGAGAGCAGTGGAGAGTAGTTAAGATGGCAGCACACAATAGAAAGGTCATGACAGCTGTGATCATACTAGCTGCTAATACTAAAGAGGGAAAAAAGTGATTTGGAAAAGCTGCTGAGTTAATCCTTTTATTAAAAGGAGAAATTGTTTTCAGAACCAGATATACACTGACACAGGAACTGCAGATCGAAGATGCGCAGTAGTTTAGGAAATTTTGCAGGTTGATGAGATATGGAGTTGTGTTTATCACAGAATCTGTGGGACCCACATTTATGAAACAGGACGCTAAAGAGAGAAAATCTATATCAGTACATGAATGAGTTTGGCTACTCCTTGATTTTTTGCAATAAGGTAAATTTATTTTTTGCAAAATATGTTGTTTTCCTTTTGAAAAAATTATTGATTACATCGTCTTGCCATAATTTTTAGGGGTTGCATATTCAAGACTCCATTATATTAAACTTACCGAACTATGTTGTGTTGGAAAGACAGTCAATTATGGAATTACAATCCTCAGTGCATTGAAGTAAGGCTGCTTATCGTCTGCTCCACTTCCAGTTTTTCTATTTTTAATTTTTTACAGTTTTTGAGATACTTAATAGCTTAATAAAGTCTTACTTCATTTTTGAACTGCCTACTGTCATCACAATGTATCCTCTGTAATTATAGTAGATATTAATATTCTTGAAAATAAATGTTTTGAAATTGTATTTATCAATTGTTCACATTTCTTAAACTATGGAACTTCCTTTGAACTTCATCTCATGAAAAAGCAAATTTCTCTCGTATTTCCTTTAAAACATTTGGTTTTTTAAATCAGTCAAACAGATTGGCACAATTCTCTGTCTTCAAAGATTTTAATTCATTCCTTTAATTCTTCTGATGACCAATTTTTAATTATCCTGTTTATAACTCTCACCGAGCTCTCAGTTTCTGCTCTCAAACTTTCACACACAGTTCGTACTCTGCGAGCTACTATCAGACAACATAAGAACGACGTGTCGACTTGCGAGCAAGTCGATTATTGTTAACTCTTAGGCAGTAGGCCGCCGCGAGCAACTCTTAGAGGCATGTCCATTGATGAATTATGCTATCAAGAGCTTCTTGCCAATATTTACTGTCAAGTGGAAATGCACCTTAAAGTTTGTGGTTTTAGTGGTCCCTCTACAGCCAGCATTATAGTATTTTATTTTGTTGTCTCTGTGGCCAACTTTCTTTCAGTTGACCATACAGACGATAATTTTTTTAAGTTTTTAAACTGCATTGTCATGCTGGTTGTTGTTAGGGCGCCAATGGCCTCACTGTTAATGTGCCATAAAAAAGAGACAACAACAACAACAGATCCCTGCAAGAATGAAGTTTTAAACTGAAAAATTGTATGTTTGTGTTCATCTCATGTGTTGAATGCTCATAGCAGCCATACACTTTTGTGATCGAGTTAATTTTCCCTATCGTTTGTTATATGCCTAAAAGCTGTTTCATTTTTCTTAATATCATTATTACCATATTTGATTTTAAATCTTTCAAAGCCCTGTCAAATTCTGCAGCTTAAACCCTGTATCAAATAAGTATACATCAACTTGCCTCCCCTTTCCCCTAAATTACACTAGTGCCCAGTTTGTCTCTATTAACAGGGATGGAAGAGAGAAGTGTTCTTGATCCTCAGTCATTGACACCATCAGTACATCATAGAATTTTTTACTTCCTTCTGCATTGCTCTTTTTATTCTGCACAAGTCTGCTGGAAGAAATTAAGTTTATTAGTTACATCATTTGTTCTCTCCTCCTTTTCCCCACACTCCTAAATAATTGAAGTTTTTAGCAATTGGCAATTTATGCTTGAAACTACAAATTAAAATATCTGTTTTGCAGGAGGAACAGGAAGATAGCGCAGACAGAGACCGGCTGGTGATTGATGAGGGGGAAACTGAAGCGGATCTCGCAGATGATGTTCCGGAGTGTCAAGGCTGTCACCAGATGGCAGCCCAGTTTGTGTGTGCTGGGTGTGGTAACCAGTGGTACTGCAGTCGAGACTGTCAGGTGGGAAAGTGTTTCAATTAGAAAAGGAATATTATGTACTGAAAGTACCTTGACGGAGGAAACATTTTACACAATGTTGTTGAAAAATATATAAATAACCAAAAAAGGACAGTGAATAAACTCCACTTACCAGAGTTGAAAGCAAAAATGAGCTGAACTTAAATAACTGCCATGTTAGCACATATTGCTGTTTCATAAATGAAGGGAGACAAGAAGGACTGAGAGCCATAGACTGATTAGTTGCAGGCATTGATGAAAAACTTTGTATAAGGTCACATTAGAAATGTCTAAGATAATGGGTTTAACAGAAGTTCTTCCTGTGAATTGTGGGCTTTTTGAAAGCTGTTTGAGATAAAATGAATTAACCAAACAAACCTGATAATGTAGTGCTCAGTCTCTCCAAAGTATTTGACGGAGAGAGCTTTGGAATGATGTTGAATGAAGTTAAAAGCAGGGGGGTAATTCAGGATGTGTTTTGCTGAATGAGAAAATTCTAAGGAGGCAGGAAACAAATAGGCAGGGTAGGAAATTCAATATTGAAAGAGGTTGAAAGAAAAGTGCCACAGGCTAATTTACTCGGACCATTATTGTTAACTGTTCTATTGAATGATTCTGTAGCTGATTTACAGTCGGAACTTGTTTACATATAACGTTGATTAGATAACTGGTTGGATAGGCTAATAGGAAAAAAAGATACCCCCCCCCCCCAAAAAAAAAAAAAATCTGCTTGATCGGATTGATTACTTGCTGAAAGCATAAAATTTATAAATATAAGGCATATCTGTAAGGTAAAGATACATTACTGATGGATGGGAAGGTAAAGTTTTAGTGCATACATTGGCAATGCTATCATCTCTCTTGCCATCATCTAATGTTTTTTTGTCATTGTTATGTGGAGTTTGATTTTAGTGGCATGTGTTTACTGTGGTAGTGCGAGCTCAGAATTGTGCCAAATGTGAAATGTGTTCTACAATACAGTTTCTCATTGTGGAAGAGAAGCATCCAGAGGATATTCATGAATAAATTCTTTCTGTTTATGGAACGTTATGAGTTGATTAAATGTAACAATCTTCTGACATGAATTTACTGGAGGCAGGATGGATGCAAATACTGTATACCATCTGCAGTTTATAATGAAATTATTCAAAGAAATTATAAAAGAATCATGTGAATCGGTGCGCAACAAGACAATAGCGTGAAACCATTATATAGGTGTCAAATATGATGCTTTGTGAAGCAGGAACTGTAAACTTTGAATATGGCAAATTTGGTGAATGTTGAATATAATTGGACAAACATGGAAGAAAATGGTGGGCCATTTCTCACTAATAATTCACACTCTATGCACTCATGGTAGATGAATTTCACAGACATACTATGGCAGGTGATGAAACTTGGGCTAATCACCTAAGTCTGATATAAAGCACCATTTACTGCAATCACAGCATATGCGTTCCCAAAAGCCAAGAAATTTAAAACTTCAGTTACAGATTTTTAAGAAAGGAAATATGTTGCTTATGTTTTCTTTGTCGGAAAATGAATTCTTCTGATTGACTTACCGAGTGTGGTGGGTGAACAGTTAACGTTCTGGCCTCGCATTCGGGAGGAAGGGGTTTGATTCCCCTCCAGGCATCCAGATTTGGGTTTTCCATGGTTTCCCCAAATCACTCCAGGCGAATTGTAGGATGCTTCCTTCAAAAGGTCATGGCCAAATTCCTTCCCATTCCTTGTCCCCCATCTTTTCCCACCTCTAATGACCTCGACGTTGACGAGGCGTAAGGCCATAAGTAAAAAAAAAAAAATGATGATTGACAGAACCTAAGATAGTGGAGTTCCACTTTCACTAATTCCACATTAGGTTCTTAACTACCTGGTCAGAGACATTTCTTACTTTTACCAAATTCGCTTGACAACAAAAAATTTGAAGCACTCGGAAGACTTGGTTGGATGTCAATGTAACTTCATATCCATACACACCATTGGTATGTATGTAAATGATTAAAGTTACAATTGTTTATGATGGGTAGAACATCCACCAGAGTGCATTAGTGTTCTTCGTGTTTAATGCCATTGTCAGACCCAGTAGGGTATATGAGGGGTGTGAACAGCGTCCAATATTGAGTGATCACTGTGAAGGACATGGAGATCCTTCATACTCATGTGGTTATCAGCACGTGAGAGAGTTTAAAAAGGGTCTTATTGTGAGTCTCCATTTTGCCGGCTGGTCAGATTGGCGAATATCCAGATTTGTGTGGCATTTCAATGTGACAGTGGCCCAATTTTGGATTGCATAGGAATGTGAGAGTGGGCATACTCGTTGTCTAGGTTCTGATCAATTATGCCTGACCACCACAAAGGAGGAATGGCATTTTGTGCACCAACTACATTGTAACCACTTCACATCTGTATCTACCATTCAAGAGCATGTAATGGATTCCCGGCAACATTCTTTACTATCTCGCACCATTGGCTGGAGACTTAACAACTGTCATATGCCATTAACACCACAGCATACAAAATGGCTACATTTGGAGTGGTGCCATTATTGGAAAGCATTGTATGCTAATGAGTGATGAATCGCAGTTCTGCACTACCTCTGATGACCATTGTTGGCAAGTATGGCAGTGACCTGAGAAAGGTCCCCTTCTTCCATTGTTTTGGAGAGGCACAGTGGTGGTACTCCTAGCACCATAATTTGGGGAACCATTGGATATGACTGCAGGTCATGGCTGGTAATTATTGAGTGCACAATGGCACGACACTGACATCATGCTTCCTCATGTGTTACCTTTCAGGTGGCAATATTTTGTTGCTATTTTGAAATAGGACAATGCACTTTCACACACAATGTATGTGTCTATAAATTGTCTGCATGGTGCTGAGATTTGTGTCCGGCAAGATCCACAGATCTTTTCCTGATTAAACCTGTGGGACCAACTCGGCAGCCAATTCTATACCTGTGAAAATATCCAGGATATCAAGGTCCAGTTAAAACAGTTGTGGGTCAGCTTGCCACAGGAGAGAATACAATGACACCCTTACCGACTGATTCAGTGCATGCATCCTAGCCAGAGGATGATAAGTGTCTAAGTTCTTTGTAAATTTGACTTGATGATTTAGTAATTATTGAAATAACATCACATATCCTCTCAACCCATGAAGTTTCAATTTGTTTGCTCATTTTCTGGGTGTTTTACTATTTTTATCAATTAAAAAAATATCATTTATTTACTTGTCAGTAAAACCTACCATAAACAGCTAATGCAAAATGTGCCAAGATAAAGTAACTTGGTCCACAACCTGATAGTTGGTTGGATTCTCCAAAAGGAGGCGTAGTAATTGTGTCAGCAGTAGGACGACCACTTCCTTTCCTCTGTGACCTACATGGTACATCCTGGCGTAGCTCATAGGATCAAACAGAACATTTAAAAATTCCTACCCCCACTGGGATTTGAACCTGGGACTGGAAACAGAAACTTTTGAAAGCAAGTGCTTTAACCCCACATCTTAATTTGTCATAGTGTACTTAAGGTTGGGCCACACTAGACCGCAACGCAACTGGGGCGCACCGCACCATCACTTTTCTTATTGTCGCTCACTCGACTGAAGTGAGATCAAACGACACCGCGTGTCGGCCGACACACGGCTGTGGTCGATATGGAGAACTGTATAAAAAGAGTTCGGAAATTTCCGGTCCTTTACGACTAAATATTGTTTAAACGTTACCGATTGCTTTAGAAGTGTGTCCTCTTTTTTTTTTTTTTTTTTTCAGCCTCACTTCAGGTTCATCAGATATTTGTAAAATGTAGTTAGAGCCCTTGCATTTTCGCATTAACAAATCAAATCTTTGCCAGTGGTGAAAGTCGATTTTAAGGACTGTAAAAATTGCATCCGAAATCCGGATTTTGAACCGGGGACCTTCCGTAACCAAATCACTCGCCGCAAGAATATGAATCTAGAAGTAATGGAAAATATGTATTGAATCATATAATAAAGTACATTTGTGTTTTGGCATGGCAAAAATAAATTATAAGTACATTTATTTTATTATGTTTGAATAATAATTTTTGATTATAACTAGATTTGTCTCTTCTCTCAGAAGGTTACGGCGTACAATTGGGGAAATGAAAGTCCCTGGTTCAAATCCCTGTCTCAGCTGTAATTTTTATGGATCGTAAAATTGACATTCACCTCTGGAAAAGCTTTGATTTGTTAATAAAATGCTAGGACGCTCCGTGTTACGAATTTCACGTTAATCTGTACTTTTCCTTTTCAAATTAGGTGACAACGATAGAGGTGTACTGCGCAGCCGATAAGTAACTCCGCGACTGGAGTTTTTAGATCACATGAAATTATTTTTACTTTACGGAATCTTTGCGGTCTGCATTAAAATAAAATGTATAATAATCTTATTCTTTTTAGTTAAAAAAAATATTGAGTGACTCGAAAAGGAACCTCAACCAAAACAAACACGTTAAATGTGAAGTGAGTGACGCTTGACATTTAATCGTGATTATATAGAATTACACGAAAATCTTTCAATACAGTGTGACGACCATTTTGTTAAAACAGTTTTGGAATACTATTTTTGTGCATAAGAGATCAAACAATTAGGAGATAACAGGAGTCACACACAAAAAAGTATTTTAACATACTTTATTACCTTCGTAGATTATAAAGTACAGTACTCTATAATAAAGTACGGGTGGTAGCCGCAGCTACGATACCGAAATCACTTTTAAGGTAATTTTTTAACATTAATTCCTTGAAACAGTCAAGTGTATACGTTAAAGGAGACCGAGTAGGAACCTGTCTGTCACACGGCCATGCTACGGACCAGTGTGGACGCGAGGGGGGCGAGTGACGGTGCGGTGCGCCCCGGTTGCGTTGCGGTCTAGTGTGGCCCGACCTTTAAAGGTTCCATTTTACCTCCACTATCTGTGAATTCTGGACACAATGTTGACAAAAATACAACCACTTAAATAACTTTATCCTTTGTGGGGCAATGAGTACAGCTTTAGTTCCTCTGCCTGCTGCAATAATCGACATTGTTCATTTACCACAGTAGCCGTAGTGTCCTCAGAGTTTTTTTCTGAATATATGTAATTAACATCAAATTCCTCACTGCTTTGGTTTATTCGCAGTTAAATCTCCTGAAGTCCATGATCCCCATGAGTTCCGTAATTTTAATTCCTAATTGACCTATAGTATCTAGCATCATTATCAAATAAACATTGATTTAATTTCATACTTCATCAGCTTTCAAGGCCATGTACACTTAATATTCTTAGGACTAGTTTTCTGATGTGTGGTGAAGATAAATTGTGTTTCAGTCAAGGCCAGTGAGCCCCATAGGATTGGACTGGCTGAGTTGGAACTGCTCATTCCACCATTTCTGAGTCACTTCACTTCCTGGGGAGAAATCCTCCTCTTCCTTCTTCTGTGCTTATTGAATATCAGGATAAGAATGTTAGAGAATAGGAGGCAATTTCAGATGCTCAGATTCCAGTCAAAATTCTCAATTTCCTTGGTATTTTAGTTTGAGATATCATTCTCCCTGCAGTATATTGTTAATGCTTCTGCTGGTTCAACATTTGATATTCATGGCTTGAAATCAATAAATGATGTTGGAGTCTGGAAGATCAATGTAACAACAAAAAATGCAGCTTTTCCTTCTGGTTTCACATAGTGTAACAGTTGAAGATGAAAAATCCTACTGAAATCCTGATACATACTTTGCCAAGAATAATTGTTGAAATTACAATATTTGATTAAAGTTATTTTTATTTTGAACTCTTGTCTAAGAAGTTTTTATTGAAACTTTCTTTATTTTGCTGATGTCTTATTTATTTTTTCAAAGTTAGATCATCTGTATTTCCTGACTTGATGTGACAACAGATTAAAGGGGTATGCTGTCTTAGTTTGTCTAGTTCTTATTGGTATCTGTTGCTGACAGTATTATTTTGAAATTCTTGCATCAGATACTGACTGTAGCCCCCTCGCTGATTGTTTGTCATTAGTTTGAGCTCTGGGTTAACATGACTGATGGTTCATAATTCCTATTGATCAGATTGCGTGAATTAAAGCCAAAACCTTTCCATATTTTGTGTGGATTGAGGGCATATGATGCTGTTGGTGGTGGTTATTATTTCACATAAGGACGTAAAACTTGATGGCTGACCTTTGGAAGAGTTGGCCTGATTAATCTGGCACTAGGCTTCACCATTTTACCACATACACTACACTTGACAACAGTCAGGTACACATATATAACAAAATGCAAAGGAAGAAAGTGCTGACTATCCTTCCTCTGACAAACACTGGTCTCGTATGCTTCCTACAGAATGATCCAACCAATCTTTGAATTCTTCACCAAGCGTACGTACAGTCACCTTCTCATTGTACCCATAAATTTCCAAATTCTCCTTTGATAGAAAATAAACTTTTTCCACATCCTATATTGGTCTCATTATCAGCATGCAGTCCATCCGAATGGATGGTCACAGATGGTTCTGACCAGAGACTTGGAAAATCTGTTGCTTATCATGTTATCCTCAATAATACTGCCACTGCCTTATTGAGCCACATGTCATGAAAGATAACAGATCTCTGTACTGTCAAAGTGAATCATGGCTGGCCAATATAACTTTGATATCTGTCTGCTTTGTATCCTCTGCCTGACAGTACAAATCAGGAAAGTAAATAATTCAGGCCATCCTGATTATGTTTTCAAATTATATTTTTGTTATTTTAACAATAAATTTTTTTAGTTAAGAAAAATTAAGTGCAATGGAGTGCTTACTCTGGAGGCAAGTTCTTTGCACAACCATTTTTTCCCTTTCCTTTTCCACTCGACTTCTGGCTGCTATTAATTAATTTTTTAAAGTTCTTTTAGCGTTTTTGCAAATTATTCATCACTTCATTGGTAACTCATTCCAATCCCTGACCCTCTTACCTATGAAAGAAAATCTTCTCTCACCCATGTGCCTAAAATCAAGTGCGAGTTTGTGGTCATGGTCATCTTTCCCCTCCCATACACTGCTACAGTTATTTACTAAAAGCATATATACAAAAGAGAAGATGTTGCTCATTGATTGAAATGGGATTCTCAGCGATTATTCTTAAGTGCCTTTTTTGTGACATTGGTTTTGTTTTTCCTTTCCAAGTCCTAGTTTCTTACTTATGTTTATTCATTTTTATGTACTTTGATCTGAATTAGATTACATTTGTTAATTTTTATTTCACACACAAATTGAGTATAGTTTTAATATTTCCAACCAACACTTTTATCACTTTTGCCTGTATGAAACAGATTAACCTCTAACAGTATGCTAACAAAAATGTGGCCTCTAATTCTGTTTAGAACTAACACTTGAAAATCTGTTTTTGTCTTTATTTTGCATTTCTTTTATAAAGCATATAGTGTGAATAATTTACACTTTCATCACTTAACCCTTACCTACCAGCTACTGAAAATACTGCAGATTTATATTTGTAATAAGATACTTCATATTAAACACAACATTGTTTTTCTGATTTTTAATAGAACTCTAGTAACTATTTACGAACCTACAGTAATTTGCACTTTCACGAACTTTGTTTCACCATAATGACGAACATAAAGAATTTTAAAGGAAAAGTGTAAAAATCAACCATTAAGGAATTTTAAAAAGCATTGGAATGTAAAACTCATTACTCTCATTGGTGAACTGATTCTGAGCTTGAAAAATTCGCTGACTGGATGTTTTGTGTTGTATTTAAAAAGAAATAGTTTGATTGGCTAGCCATGGGGCATGAAAAGTTCCTTAGTTTGAACTATTTGGTGGTAGATAGTACTATTTATTACCATCAGATAGGAAATGGATAAAGAAGAGACGCCAGTCCCTGGTAATAAGTTGTTCTTATGAAATTCTTATTTGTTATTCAATATCGAGTTGTAATTCTTGTAGCATGCTTGGTAGCTTCAAATTGATGCTGCTGATGAGATTTTTCTTTTTCTTGTTTCAAGAATTCTTTTTAAAGCTTCAGTTATTGAATTGTAAAATATTACAATCGAAAATAGTAAACTAGTCTTTCATAATAGGAAACTCGCATATAGAAGCTGTCATGAGTTATCATAGAGTATTGGCAATACAGAATTAGTGAAATTCTGCATTTATCATTTTATGATTTACTGTTGTCTCTTATATTGAAACCTTTGGTTTATTTTGGTGTTTCAGGTTGCTGCTTGGGATGAGCATTCTGAAGTTTGTTCTGGTTAACCCAGGAAGAATATTTTTGCTATCATTCCAAAGTTGAAAAGCAAGTCTGTGTTGTGTGTGAAATTCTTGTCAGCAGTCATATGTTAATCTAGATTTATCACAAGAAGAAAGTTGTACATAGTGGAAATTGTGAACAAATAATAATTGGTTGTGTGTTTCATATGTAAAAAAAGCTGGACCAGATGAACACACGGATTATAGGCTTTCTGTCAACTGGATTCTACTCTTCATCTGAATGTGTTTATTTGAGGGTAACTTAGATATTAGAGAAGAATCAAACTGTTCAAACACCATGCAAATATTAATGCCAAGTGGTGTCACTGGGAAGCTCAATTGGTACCTTCTGAATTTGGACTTGAAACTAATTTTTTTAGTCTTTATATCAGATATTTTACTTGTGCATTATATGCATAGTATAATTGAAACCAGTAGAACTATTTCTACCACCACAGCTTCCACCTGGAACTTTGTTTTTCATTTTTATCTTAAAAAGTGAAAACTGAATGTTAAAACTGTTGTGATTATTTTCAGTATTCAAACATGGAAAAGAAATGATAGAGGAAACTTGCACTGTGCACTTGCCCATATGGTTTGATACATTGCTTAGTCGGCTTAGCCATGACTAAAAAGCTGTTTTGTTATATAGTTCCAAAATAATGTTCTTCTTTACTGTGTGTAGGTTAAACATTAGCAATCATAAGAAAATCAAGAAGCTCAGTCTATGTTCCAAAATTAAAAAATGATAAACAACCTGTTTTTGATGAAGGTTCTCTGTCTCAACAGCATTTTATGTTTCTCAATCTAAAAATTGGAATGAAGTAATAAAACTTTGTTTGATAGAAATTTTTTATTTTATTGGTACAGGAGTATATAAAGTTTTACCTGAAGAATATGGAAATGTTGCAAGCCAATGGAATCAATAATACTATGATATTCTCAACACAGAGGTCAAAGGTATGATACTGAAGGCTCCCTGAAATATTGTATCAATTATTGGGCTACTTTAAATATTTTTTAATTATCAAGAGATCTCCACTGTTTCATAAATGTAAATATCCAAGGACAAATGCCCATCAGTATCTTCTGCTCACTAATTAATATAAGGCTGTTAATGAAACAAATACCAAAACCATTAGACTTATAAACATATTCTATAACTACTGAAACGGCAAAAATTTCTTGATCCATGCACTGGGTGTCTATATTTTGTGTGTCCCCAAAATTATTGTAACAGCAATGTAAGAACTTTAGACTATTAACGTAGTAGGATATACAATGAAGTACAGCCATTGTAGTAAAATATAGCAGTATTTTGTTTGAATTTCCCAATACCATCTCATGTTGAGATTCTTTATTAAGCTTTGGAGGAGATGGTTTGAGCTGAAGTTATCAGTAAATGTTAATGAGAGACCATATACTTGTATTGTGCATTCACTTAATATAGGGTACTGTTTCAAAACTATTTGTTCTTCTTCTGAGCTAAGAGACTTTAAAGTGGAATCAAGTTTAAAGTATGTTTTTTTTTTTTTTGGACAAGCCTACCATTTCAAGGTGTTTCAAGGAACAGATGCAATGTGTTCAGTTTTTTAAAATAAATTCCATTAATATTTAACATTTTTGCTGGTGACCAAAAATTATAGCATTAACAAATTCAATGAAATGCAGAAATTTGCAGTGTACATGAGAATTTTGAGAGGCCATCAGTTTTCAATGGTAAAGTGTAGGGCAAAAAGAATGTGAAAACAGGGGTGCAATCATATTGTCGGGTACATTGCTCCTAAAATGTACTCCTGTCTTAAAACCATAGGCTAACATTTTGAAGTAGAGAACATAATATGCATATATCTCTCATTCTGTATGCCTGGTTCAATTATTTTGCTCTTGTGGCCGAGTTCTAATAGTTGTTATTGGCCTTGAATTAGTTTCTGCTTAAAGCACCATTTTCATTTGTAGAAGGTACTTGAGAATAACAGATTTGTTTGCTATTTGTAATTTACATTTGTTCCAGTATGCATAATTGCAGTAATAATCAGTACATTCACCCTTCCAACAGACAATTACAATTACACATGTTAGTAAAATGGAATAAAGTAGTTAATAAACAATATTTGATGAACATTACAGGAAAAGGAAATACTTGTATATGCATTTTTTCTGTTTTGCTCATTGTGAGGCTAAAATCCAAATTGTACTTAACGTATTAAATTTCGGATGCTGTTTTATGTCTTGATTTTTTAATACGGGATTGGGTTTCCTAGATGTGAAGATGATAATACCAGGACTGAATTTCATGTTAGTATTCTGAGGCATCATAGATTTTTTTTAATGGAGTGTGTCTGTTCCAGGAATTTGGCATC
The DNA here is from genome assembly GCA_031002005.1 of Vandiemenella viatica. NCBI lineage: Eukaryota > Metazoa > Arthropoda > Insecta > Orthoptera > Morabidae > Vandiemenella > Vandiemenella viatica. Next base: position 221,887,117 of record JARYHS010013630.1, read on the forward strand.
TAACTTTCTGTTTACTCTTCAGGTATATCTTTTAATTTAAAATTGTGGTCAAATAATTGTGATCTTTGCATAGGTTGCAGGTTTTTTTTTATTTGTAGGTCGTTGCTGAAATGTTGCAGTAGTTTTAAAGTAATTACATTTGAAAATATGACTAGGTTTGAAAATATTTTGTATTCAGAAACACGAATATTTCCTTTGATTCTTATGAAAAACATTCCATCAGAAATTTATTCACTAATTCTGAAAACATTTGCTGTTGAGCAGGAATAAGAGAAGATTTAAAGAGAACACAGTAGTTTCTTAAATAAGTCAAAAGAACAAGGAGAATGTAGCAAACAGAAGTAATATGTGCCAGTTGCAAGTTTTACTCCATTATTTGTAAAGCAAATTTACTGTACATATACAGAGAATTTTTGTTACCATTACATGTTATATTCATCCTTATGTTCTGTATCAGAAATTTTAATGAATTGAGAAGTGGTTTTGTTTAGAATAAGAAACTGTGCTGTGATATTGACATTGTTGCTAAGTGGCAGTTTTGTGTTTCATACAACAAAATGATATTCTCTATAAGTGTAAAGTACAGTGTGTTTCCTTCTTATATGTGTATCAGTCATTAAACCAAATGTAAACTGAGCTGTTTCATTGCCATAACGCACCCAGAATTATAAAACATTCTGATTGTTAAAACAGTAATTTTTATATTATGTAACAACTCCTGATCAGAGAATTTTTATCTTTTAAATTAAATTATGAAGTCTAAATTTTTCATAAAATGATCTATCTCTGGAAATATTGCTTGAAATGTCAAAAGAATTTGGGCTAACTATGCAGTAACATGTTTTAATGCCAAAGTAAGTCAAAACCAACATTGGTGAATGCTTGCATAAACTGTGGAGTTTCTATTTTCATGAGTAAGGGCATAACTTGTGTCTGTGAATTGTTGCTTGTTGCTGTTTCCCACTTCCCTTTAACTTTGGTGAGTGATGAGTGTATCTTATCTTTAATTTAATTTAATTGCAATGGAGCCCACGCTCTGGTGGCAATTTCCCTACCTACCCATCTTACCCCTTTACTGCACCCTGAAAATTTTAACTTTAAATTCTTTCAACGTTTTTGGTAAATTATTCATCATTTCCCTTGGTAACTTATTCCAATCCCTGACTCCCTTACCTAAAAAAGAGAATCTTACCACACCCTTGTGCCCGAAATTGAGTGCCAGCTTGTGGTCATTGTCATATTTTCCCTTCGATGCACTACTTTTCATACCTACACCAATATCTTTCCATACCTCATCGCCAGTATACGCCTTGTACACTCCCATTAACCTCTTCACCCTCTTCCTGCCTTGCAATGAATCACATTCCAGCTCGTTTATCATATCAGATACTGATTGCATTCTGCGATAATTTCCAGAAACAAATCTAGCAGCCTTTTTTGCGCCCTCTCCAACTCTTGTATATGATACTCAAAATCCTTTCCAGATTAATATCTCTTTACAGCACTTATTCCTACCATATTGTACATGTTTTTCAACATTGAACTGTATCCCAAAGGAGACAATGATTATTTAATTTTTTGTTCCTTTCCTATATAGTATGATTTGTCCAGTTACATAAAATTAACAGTAGTGAAGTCTGAAAAGAAATGGTACTCTATTGGAACTGAATCTGACAGCAGGATGCATGTAGACAAAATGCGTAGTTTAAACGCTACAATTTTGTGGTCTAAATTACAGACATGTGACCTCTCTCTCTCTCTCTCCTATTCCCCCCCCCCCCCCCCTACCGAATGTCGGCATTTTAACTGTTAGCTGTTCCTACGACTTTGTCCACATGGGATTTGAGATGTTTGCTATTAATTTACATATAAAGTATCAAAGGAATGTCAGCTGGATAGGAAAAAGCAGAAGAAAAGCCCTTTATCTCCCCTTATTTGGACCACCTCCTTTCCTCATGTATCATTGGTATACAAAAAAAGTTTTTGTTCGAGCCCTGATACGATTCCTGCTGAGTCTTATGTAAAATCACCTTCTGAATCAGAATATGACCCCCGTTTTCCTCCATCGCCCACAGTTTTTGGGAAACTCCCCCCCCCCCTCCAACTATTATCAATTTTCGATAATTTGGAGGGATTGAAAAGATTATTTTAGCCTTTAGAAGTCTTCTTGTAAAATAATAACTGTAAAAAGTAAAATAATAAATGCAAAGAATAATTAATAAATAAGTACCTTTATTTGGTGCTTGATTTCCTTTTGATCCTGGGGTAGATATAGTGATATCTTGATGGAATCGTTTCCTGTGTTCATTCGAAATTGCTCCTAAATTTTCAGTTAAGAAGTCGTGGTGCGAGTGAAGGAAATACACTTTATGAGAAATGTTACCTCCCATGACTCTGTACGCTGATAGAAATTCCTCAACATGACTGACATAATCATCATTTTTTTGCTACCCCAAAAGTTCTCGCACACGTATTGGAATGCAAGCCAAGCTCCTTTTTCTTTTCTATTCAGGTGTTCAAGAAACATTAAATATCGAAAAAGTTTTCTGATTTGTGGGCCCACAAAAACTCCTCCTGTGATTTTAATCTCACTAAGATGAGGAAATTTATTTTTCAAAAATTGAAATCCGTCACTTGTCTAGTCCGTTGCTTTCACAAACTGTTTGAACAATCTGAGTTGATGCACAAAAGTGGCAAGTAAATATAAGAAAATCTTTCCACACTTTTGTGCCTGAAATCAAGTGCCAGCTTGTGGTCATCTTTTCCCTTCCATGTACTACTTTTAATTCTTACACCAATATCTTTCCACACCTCATCACCAATAGATGCCTTGTACACTCCCATGACTCTCTTCACCCTCCTCCTATCTTCCAATTAATTCCATTCCAGCTCTTTGATCATATTGGTAACTGATTGTGTTCTGTAGTAATATCCAAAGACAAATCTAGTAGCCATTCTTTGCACCCCCTCCAACTCCTGTATTTGTTACCCAAAATGTGGGTCCCATACTACACCACCATATTCAAGCAATGGTCTGACCAAAGTTTTGTAACCTAATTCCTTTACTTCTCTCGTACATACCCTCGTCATTCTTTCTAATAAGATAGCTTGTTATCAAATATTATGCCAAGGTATTTACATTTCAAGTCATCAACAAACAATTCCTTTACCACCTTATATAATCATAATCAGCCTTTAGTTTGTTTTATCTGTGTATCTAATATGCTGACTCTTCTTTGCATTTATCTTCATCCCATGTGATACAAATTCTTCTCGGGTTTGCCGCCGGATCACATTTTCTAATGACAAGCTTTCGGCGACTTGCACTGCCGCCATCATCAGGTCTGTTGTATCAGTCCAGTTTTTGTTGTTCCTTCAGATACAACAGACCTGATGATGGCGGCAGTGCAAGTCGCCGTAAGCTTGTCGTTAGAAAATGTGATCCGGCGGCAAACCCGAGAAGAATTTGTATCAATAATACGCCGGGAAAGACTTATCTTTCATATTTCATCCCATGTGGACCAACCCAGGTAGATATCGTGTCCAGATCATCATGCAGCTATTCAGTCTTCTACCATTTTGATGCTTTCATATAGCATTATGCCATCTGCATAGTAAACCAACAACACAATCATTTATTAGAATAATGAATAGTAATGGTCGCAATAAGCTACCCTGAGGCACTCACATTTTTACTTCCACTTCTTTTGATACTGCATTTCCTACCCTAATTTTCCGCTTTCTACCTTTTCATCATAACTGATTTTATCAAGAATTCTGCTAATATTTTTATAAGTCTCCTTCATATCCACAGCATACACAACTGGGTCTGATGGTCACTCATTTGCATTGGGCAACAGGACAATTTTCAAGCTTGTCTTTGATGAGTCTATATGGAGTCTTCAGTTCTATCATCAATGCATTTGAATTAGAGCAGAGTACTAACCTTTCCTCTAACAAAAAAAGTAATTTCATGGTTGACTGCCTGGTCTTGTAAGAAGAGACGTTTACACCCTTGTATGAGAGATTCCACCGCTGAAATAAAGATCCAAGAGGTTGAGATTTATTTTTAGGTAATTCCAAATCCCTGACGAGATCATTTAGTTCCAACTGAGTAATGAGGTGAGGTTGTTGATGAGCTGAATCATTTGGATACTCTTCATTATTGGTGGAATAACCCTTTGATGGTCCAGTCTGTGACTCAAAGTCTTTCAAATCTGTTTTCTGGCTGTAGAGTATAGGTTCTTAGGAACACTGGGAGTGACAAATATTTGTTATGAGGATCTGGTCTTCGAGCTGAAGGGAATTAGAATGCTGAATTGTATGCTTACTTTTGCTAGAGAACCCAACAGTGGAAGTTGTACAAAAGGAACAATCTGTGAGATGACAGCGACCACCATGCCAAACCATGGGCGCAGCAAATGGTATTAATTTATGGGTACCTTTGAACCATTTGGTCAAGCTACTATAACAAAAAGTGCAGCAAACTATTGTAGCCCAAACTTTTTCCGATCACCAGCTTTGGAATCAAAGTAAAATTTATAAGCGGAGAAAGGGGTTTTCGTTGCACTTTTGAAGTAAACCCTACAAACATAGCAGAAGCTATCAGGATAATTTTTACACTCGCATGGCATAATTTAACAAAGTATTCAACGTAATATTTATTCAAATGGAAAAAGTGGAAGCAAAAAAAAAAAAAAAAAAAAAAAAAAAAAAAAAAAAAAAAATAAAAAAAAATAAAAAAAAAATATATATATATATACCGTATATATAAATAAAAATTCTACCATTTTACACAATTTAAACAACTTGGTAACAAAATAAACACAGATAAGTTGACTCTATGATCACTAGACATCTACTGACGGTAAAAATGAACGGCCATTTTCTTTTCGCCAAAACTCCCCTGACATCTTTTCCCTACTCCATGTCTGCAGCCATTCAAAAAAGGTGTAGGTCTACTGTTACATCATTGCAAAGACAAAGTGCTCTGTGATTACAGCCAATTTGGTTTTAATCATAGGGTTAATAGAAAAGAGGAGGAAGAATAAAAGCATGAAAATTCCTATGCAAACCTGAGATGCGAGGTTTTGAGAATGGTAGCATGGTTTCTTCTAAACTCGTGCTATATATTTTTATTTATTGTTGCTATATATTTTTGAGTTTTTTTGCAGGAGGATGAGAGGTGGCAGAAAATTGGAGTATGTAGAAAATAAGTTATAAAAGAATTGTTAAAAAAAATCCATCGAGCATGGTGGGTGAGCGGTTAATGCTCTGGCTCCCATTTGGGAGGATGCCGGTTTGAATCTCTGTCCGGGCATCCAGGTTTGGGTTTTCTATGGTTTCCCCAAATCACTCTAGTCAAATGCTGGCTGGGATGCTTCCTTCAAAAAGCCATCACAGAATTCCTTCCTGTTCCTTGTTCCCAGTTTCAGACCTCAACATTAATGAGGCGTAAAGTTAAAAGCAGTATGAAAAAATAGGAAACAATTCATCATTTGTATTTTTTACAATTTAATGGGGCAGATACCCCAAATCTACCTCCTTTCTAGAAATGTTAATGTCTTGGATGGGAACATCTATATCATCCCCCTTACAGTCCAGACCTTGCATCCAATGATGTTCACCTGTTTTGGTACTTAAAGGCGTTCATTGGTGGTCAACGGTCCAAAGATGATGAAGTAGTGACAACTGCAGTTATGGGTTTCTTCACAGATAGCAGTTTTCTTTGACATCAGAGTTCAAAACTTGTTGAACGGTATGACAAACGGAAATTTCATCGAAAGTATATGAAAGTAAGTAGAATAGTAATAAATATATTTTAATCATATTTACAGTCTTTTTCTTGGTATTTTCTTTACAGTATTTTTTTATATATATATATATAGTAGTGGTTCCCAAAGTGGTACATACGGACTCCCATCAGTCCATGTGGCCGCTGAGCGAAGTCTGTGACAAATTAATATTAATATGGAGATGCGTGGACAAGGTCGGTGTGTCCACCATATTATTTTTTTGCTGTCATCAGTCTTTCGACTGGTTTGATAAAATCCTCTATCCCTTCCTATCTTGTGAAAACCTCTTCATCTCTGTATATCCCTTACAACCCACATCCTCAATTATCTGCTTCATATATTCTAATCTCTGTCTTCTTTTACAGTTCTTACCTTCAAGTGTTCCCTCCATTAACAAATTAACAAATCCAGCATGTCTCAAAATATGTCCTACCAGTCTGTCTCTTCTTTCTGTAAGCTTCTTTCACAAACTTCTTTCCTCACCTATCATTTCCAAAACTTGTTCATTTCGTGCTTTGTCTGTCCACTTGATTTCCAGCATTCTTCTATAGCACCACATTTCAAATGATTCAATTTTCTGGTATTCCTAAAGTCCATGCTTTGCTTCCATAAAGTGCTGTGCAACACTTCTGAATCCTAGATCAATAATTGAAACTAAAATATTTCTCTTTTTCATGAAGGCTCTTGCTAGTGCTATTCTGCTTTTTTTAATCATTCCTCCTTCGGCCATCGGTTGTAATTTTACTTCCTAAGTAGCAAAACTTCACTAACTTCTTCTATCATATCTGAACCTATTTTTATATTTAATCTACTATTATTAGTTTCATTTCTGCTACATTTCATCACTTTTGTCCTGCTTTGGTTTATATTTAGTCTTTCAGTATTTTGTTCATGATATTCAGTAACTTCTCAATATCCTCATGTTATGCTAACAAGATGTCTTCAGCAAATTGTAGAATACTGATTCTTTCTCCTTGAACACTTATGCCACATTCAAATCATACCAGCAACAGACATAGACTCTGATCATAATCTGATAGTTATGAAGTGCAGGTTGAAATTCAACAGAATAAAGAAGCAAATTGAAACAATCTATCAAGAGAGAAAAGTTCTACAAATTGTAGACATGGGTCTAGGAAGTAACTCTGAAAGGAGCTGAACTAAGGATGAATTGAATCCATTAAAGACTTAAATAATGAAAGCTGGTAAAGAAACATTGGGCTTTAGGGAACAAGCCACAGAAGAATTTTTTAGTTGATAGATCAAAGGAGATGCACAAAAATGCTCAGGATAAAGCAGGAAAAGGGCAATACAGAAAAATGTAGAAATCAAATAAACAGGAAATGAAAAGAAGCAAAAGAAAGATGGATGCAACAAAAGTGTGAAGTAGAAAAGGAAATGGCTGTAGGTAAAGTAGACGTAACATATAGGAAGATGAAACAAAATTTTGGAGAAATGTAGAAAAGAGCTGCTGATGGGAAACTTCTTCTGAGTTCAGAAGATAGAGCTAACTGATGGAAGGAATACATAGAGAAACTAAATGATGGAGATGATTTGAACAACAGTGAATAGGAAAAAGAAGTTGATGTCGATATTAATGACTTAGGTGGTAGTGTTTTGAGAATAGAATCTGATTGAGCTTTGAATGATTTGAAATCAAATAAGGCAGTTGGGTTTGATGAGATTCCATTCCAAGGAAAATGTTCTTTAAATTACTTTAAAGAATGTCAATTTTTATATGAACTCTTAAACTCTACATTTGCAGTAAATAAGTGTATTTGTTTACCAAAAGCGTTGAAAGAATTTAAAGTTAAAATTTGCCGATGGCAAATGTAGGTGGGTGCAGGGAAGGGGGAAGATGGGTGGTAGGGAAATTGCCACCAGAGCGTGTGCTCCAGTACAATTCCCTAGGATAAGAAGGAATCCAACGATTATTCAAACTTATATCAAAAAGTTATGAAACGGGAGAGATTCCCACTGATTTTAATCGAAAGTTTCATCTTCACACTTCGAAGAAAACAGAAGCTGACAGATGTGAGAATTGCAACACTATAAGTTTAGCATCACATGTTTCAAAATTACTGACCAGAAGAGTATACAGAAGAATGGATAGTGTAGTAGAAGGTATAGTAGGTAAATATCATTTAAAGATCATTTTGGGTTTAGGAGAAACTACAGTACAAGAGAGGCGATTTTGGCACTAAGATTAACAGTTGAAGGGCAGATCAAGGAAAACAAAGATACTTTTATGGCGTTTGTTGATTTAGAAAAGGCTTTGGATTATGTTAAGCGGGACAAGATGTTCAAAATTTTAAAGAAGTTGGTCTAAAATATTAAGATAGAAGAATACTTTATAATCTTTAAAAGAATCAAGTAGCTATAATAAAAGTAGAGAATCACAGTAGACATATAGCAGTTAAAAAGGAACTGGATCAAGTTTGTAGTCTATCCGCATTAAAGAAAGAAGATTTGAATGTGGCATGTGTTAAAGGAGAAAAAAATCAATATGCTAAGATTTGCCGAAGACATTTTCTTGTTGGGAGAACAGGTTGAGGATATTGAGTAGTTACTGAATATCATGAACAAAATACTGAAAAAATGTTTGGACTAAATATAAACCAAAGCAAGACAAATGTGATGAAATGTAACAGAAATGAAACCAATAATAGCAGATTAAATATAGGAATAGGATCAGCAGTGATATAAGAAGTTAGCAAATTTTGCTACTTAAGGAAGTAAAATTAAAACCGATGCCTAGAGGAGGAATGATTCTAAAAGCAGAATAGCACTAGCAAGAGCCTTTTAGTTTCAAATATTGATCTAGGAGTCAAAAAGATGTTTTTGAAACTGTATGTGTGGAGACCCTTACCTGACTCAAGCCTCCCCCCCCCCTCCCCAAACGAATTCTGCTCAAGCCCTCCCCAAACCAAAGTCCGCTCAAGCCACCCACCCCAAAACGAAATCGGCTCAAGCCCTCCCCAAACCAAAGTCTATTCAAGCCTCCCCCCCCAAATGAAATCCGCTCAAGCTCCCCCGAACCAAAATCCGCTCAAGCCCCCCCCCCCAAACCAAAATCCTTGACCCGCTACTGTGTGTACCACAGTACTTTATGGCAGTGGAGCATGGACTTTAGGAGTATCTGAAAAAAAGAAAATTGGAGCATTTGAAATGTGCTGCTATAGAAGGATGGTGAAAATTAAATGGATGGATAAAGTACGAAATGGATAAGTTTTGGAAATGTTGGGTGAGGAAAGAAATTTGTGGAGAGGCTTACAGAAAGAATAAACAGGATGGTAGGCCATATTTTGTGGTTTTGTTGGTTAATTTGGTAGCGGAGGGACCAGTCGAAGGTAAGAACTGTAGAGGGAGACAGAGATTACAATATATGAAGCAAATAATTGAGGACATGGGTTGTAAGGGCTATGTTGAGAAAAAAATCCTTAGCACAAGAGTGGAAGGGAACACCATCAAACCGGTTGAGTGACTGATGAAAGCAAAAAAAAAATATATATATATATATATATCACATACTCCACAAAGCCGTTAGGCATTGCAGTCTGTACATCAACTTCTCATTGATACAGGGCAACAGTGAGGAAATGGCTGATCAGCTTTTCAACATGCAACATTTTAGAAAACCAGTAAAATTATATATTTATACTGATAAAGGCCATAATATTGGTAAATTAAAAGTTTAAAGGATTTATAAAAAAAACATATAAAGTTTAATAAATATTGTTTGCTCAGAGATTGCTTGAATGGATCGGCTCTCTGAAGGAAAAAAAAAAGTAGAGAAGTTAGGAGAGAATTGTTGGGAGATGTGGCGAGAAAAATAGCAGGGAATCTTGAAAATAATAGTTGCGAAAAATAGCATTGATAGATCTTGAGTAGAAAACGAACCTGCAAATCTTGGGAAATAGTGACAAACACTGTCGTTATTGCTATCAAGAGGATTTTTAAGCAAACAAACGGGTTAAATGAACTGCAAAAGTTCATAATAAAACTTCAGTCTACAAAATTATCTATTTATTTATCTATCAAGATCGTAATAGATATTTATATGCGACATGGCGACCGTGACGTGATAGGACTTTGGAGAAAGTGTTTTGTTTTTCATCAGTTATGTGATTGTTCATTTGTTATGTTTTTTAATGCAAGATTTGTGTATATTTAGAATAAGCAAAGCTTGTGGATATTTTCTAAAAATTTGTAACAGCAAACCTCGATACCAAAAACGACATTGCCATTAGGAAAATTTTCCTCCTTTTCTTGTTCATTTCCAATTAACAAAAAAATGAGGAATATTCTGGGAGGGGTTGTAACATAGCAGCTCTTTAGAAAACCAGTAAAATTATATATTTATACTGATAAAGGCCATAATATTGGTAAATTAAAAGTTTAAAGGATTTATAAAAAAATATATAAAGTAATATATAAGGTAATCTTGAAAATAATTGTTGCGGAAAATAGCATTGATAGATCTTGAGTAGAAAACGAACCTGCAAATCTTGGGAAATAGTGACAAACACTGTCGTTATTGGTATCAAGAAGATTTTTAAGCAAACAAACGGGATAAATAAACTGCAAAAGTTCATAATGAAACTTCAGTCTACAAAATTATCTATTTATTTATCTATCAAGATCGTAATAGATATTTATATGTGACAAACACTGCACATTTGAAAGTTGCCCCCTTTAATTTATTTTATTTTTAAAATTAAGATCACTGCCATCCTGAAACTGGGTAAGAAAGGAACTGCCCCAAACACTTCAGACCGATTTTCTTCTCAGCACAGCATACAGATTGCTTGAGAAGCATACATACTGCTGGAGACAATGATACTGGTTTGGATGCATGACTCCATTAATAAAGTTTGCTCCAGTGCAAGATGGGTTTGGACCAAAGTGCAGCATCACACTTGTGATCCACTTAGGAAGTACGAGGGTGAATCAAATATAAACAAGACTTTCGGCCGTTCAGGCGCAATAGTGGTGGGAGAACGTTCCCGCTTCGTTTGGCGATAGGTAGGTTTGTCAGGAGTGGGGGAAGACCGTTAGCCCCCCCCCCCCTCGACTCTCTCAGTGCCAACCGTCACGATGTCGGAGCAAGAGGTACACTCGTCGATTGCGCAACGTGTTATAATCAAGTTTCTCGCTGCAGAAGGCGTAAAACCGGCAGAAATCTTGAGGAGATTGACTGCCCAGTTCGGGAAAGAGACACTGTCATGAGCCAGAGTGTTTGCATGGCATAAACAGTTTGTGGAGGGTCGTCATCATGTTGAAAATGAGAGCCATAATCGCAGACCCCGCACCAGCATTACAGAGAACAACATCAGCTGTGTTAGAAGGCTTATTGAAGATGACAAGCGTCTTACCACTTCTGAAATTGCAAGTAAGGTCGGAATAAGTTATGGGAGCACTTACTCCATACTCACAGAGGAGCTTGGGTACCGTAAGGTGTGCGCCAGGTGGGTTCCTCGCCTTCTCACAGCAGAACAGAAATTGAATCGACTTCAGGTGTGTGAGCGTCTTCTGGCACGATTTCGGGAAGAAGGGGACCCATTTCTGACTCACATCATCACCTGTGATGAAACTTGGGTGCACCACTACACCCCTGAGTCCAAACAAGCGAGTATGGAGTGGAGAAAAAAAGGAGAACCTGGACCAGTGAAAGCCAAGTCACGACTATCGGCTGGCAAGGTTTTGGCTACTGTTTTTTTTTGACCAGCGTGGTTTGCTGCACCTCGATTTTTTGCATGAGCGCAGGACAATCAATGCGGCCTACTACTGCGACATTTTGAGTGAGGTCCGACTTGCATATCGCCGCAAAAGACGAGACCTACCGATGAGGAAAGTGGTTATTCTCCATGACAATGCTCGCCCCCACACAGCAGCCTTAACCAGGGAAAAATTGGAGAAACTGGGGTGGGACACACTGGACCACCCTCCTTACAGTCCAGACCTGTCACCCTGTGACTTTCATGTGTTTGGTCCTCTCAAGGAAGCTTTGGGAGGCCAAAAATTCAACAGTGATGCTGAGGTGGAAGCCTACGTGCGCAATTGGCTGCAGACACGACCTGCATCTTTCTACTTGGAAGGAATTGGGAAGCTGCCTATCCGCTGGGAAAAATGTGTTTCTAAAGCAGGAGATTACGTAGAAAAATAAGATATGTACTTTTTTGCACTTAAAATAAAAATAATATTCTTAAAAATAAAGTCTTGTTTATATTTGATTCACCCTCGTATATTCCATAGGAAACTGAAGACAGTAGCCGTGTTCGTCAACCTATCGGCAGCTTATGATACTGTCTAGGATGACTGGCTTCTTTTATTTTTATTGGCATTTGGTTTCTCTTGGGCCATACAGCCAATTCAATTGTGATTTTAGTTCATCCAGTGCTTGCAGTTTCTCCATTGGATGTATTGTTTCTCTAGTAATTGTAGACACCACATGTACACAAACAACACATAGCACCCATGATCAAGGCATGACTCGAACCGGTGACCTTCAGCACGTGGGGCTAGTACTCTAGTCCCTACGCTACCGAGGCTGACAACTTGTACTTAAGTACCTGAATACAATGCCTTGTAAAAATATCGGCAAAATTCCGAACAACATGTAATCTTAAATTACAGTTCTAATGTGAATCCCAAAAGAGTAGTGTCCTTATTAATAGGCTACCGTAGGACTCAGTGCTGGTTCCTACGTTTTTCTGCTATAGACATACCTAAACCGATCTACAGGAAATTCCAGCATGTCTATGGTCTGACAATTATTTAACAGAAAAGAAACTTCCAGAACTGCAAACACAGACTCCCTGAGAGTTTTACCTAGTTCTACAAATTCTTCTCTGTATGGAGACTGAACCCACATCAAGAAGAGAATATTGTTGCTTCCACCTCTCAAACCAATTTACCGGTGTCTGAATAAGACCACCAAGCGTGGTGGGTGAACAGCTAATATTCTGGCCTCACATTCGGGAGGACGCCGGTTCGAATCCCCATCCAAGCGTCCAGATTTGGGTTTTCCATGGTTTCTCCAAATCACTCCAGGCAATTGCCGGGATGCTTCCTTCACAAGCCATGTCCGAGTTTCTTCCGGTTCCTTGTCGCCGATCCCATCCCGCCTCCAATGACCTCAATGAGGCGTAAAGCCATAATTAAAAAAAAAAAAAAAAAAGAATAAGTCCAATCCTCGTTTTGCCCGAAGAGTGGAGCACAAAGACCATCTGAATATCTGGGAGTTAACTTGGATCGAGTCTTTTCGACAGCATTTGTCTAGCATTGTAGAAAAATTGAAAATGTGTAAACTGTGTAGAGAAAACTGGCTGAAACGTCATGTACTCTGTGGAACAGTCCTTGGCCTAGCTTTCTCGGTAGCCAAACTCCACACCCATCTTAATACCACTGTCATAACAGTGAGTGGAGTTATATATACTATAAATACTTTATTTTCTTTTTTTTATAATTGGAATGTTAGATTTCTCCCCCATTTACTATTCTGATTTACAAATTTTAATTTTAAATTCCTCAAGCGTTTTTGGAAAATTGTTCATCATTACACTTGGTAATTTGTTCCAATCCTTGACACCCTCACCAACAAAAGAAAATTTTCCCACTCCCTTATGCATGAAATCGACCGCAAGCTTGTGGCCATGGTCACTTTCCCCTTCCATGCACTATTCCTAATTCTTTGACCAATATCCTTCGAAGCCCCATTCCAAGCATATGTCCTGTACATTCCCAGCACTCTCTTCACCCTCCTCCTTTCTTCCAATGAGTCCCAATCCAGCTCCCTTATTATATCAGTCACCTACTGGGTCCTGCAATAGTTTCCACAAACAAATATAGCTGCTCCTCTCTGCACACCTTCCCACTGATGTATTTGGTAACTAAAATGTGGGTCCCAAACTACACTACCATATTCGAGAAATGGTCTGACCAAAGTTTTGTAACCCAATTCCTTTACTTTTCTCACACATCCTCTCCAGTAAATGAAGGATTTTGCAACCTTTTCGTAAATCCTGCCCAATGTGCTCTGCCCAATTGAGTTTATCAAATCTTATGCCAAGATATTTACACTTCAAGCTTTCAACAAGCAATTCTGACCCCACTCTATAATCGTATTTTTTATCTGTGTACTTAATAAACTGACTTTTCTTGGCATTTATCTTCATTCTATGCTGACCAACTTATATTCTATCCAGGTCATCCTGCAGCTCTTCAGTCTTCACCCATTTTGATCCTATTGTATACCATTATATCATCTGCAAAATACCTAGACTCTGACCGTAACCCATCAACACAGTCATTCGTGCCACACTCAACTTGGCCTCCGTTCAAATTCATCTGAAATATCTTGCATATAGCCCACCATCTGAGATTCACATGAGTATCTTTGCCGATAGCCATGTTGTCGATCTGCAAACAAGTTTCTTTCCTCACAGACATTTCTCTGCATCATTTTGCCTATCATTGATGTCAAACTAATTGGCCTGTAATTTTCAATCCTAATTGTAACTGGTCACAATATCATATCCCACAATCTTTAATAAATCTGTAGTAATATTATCAACACCACTCCCTTTACGTTTTTTTAGCTTTCTGAGTTCCTTCATAATTTGTTTTAAATTTTGTAGTTTCTTCATTTATACTTTTAAGGAGACTCTCCTCTGATTCATTTCCACCCATCACAGGATGATTGTCCCTTGTTGATCATTAATCGAGTCACTCAATACAAGGGCGTAGAGATGGGCAAAGTGATTCACTAAAAAGAGCGGTTGTTCATTTGATCACTCAATGAAAAGAACTAGTTCTTTTGAATGGTTCACTTGCTCAGTAGCTCAGTTTTATTTGAGACCTTTTTTTTAGGTCTCACCCCTCACAATCCGGTTATACCCCCACTTTCCGTTGAAAATACCCCCTTATGTCGACTTCAATACAAATAGTAGACCTTTTTTTTAGCTTAGAAGAACTACCGTTCACTTTAAGTGAGCGTCTGCTCCATCTCTAATTCTTACGAATTTCTGAAATTCCTCATCCTCGACAAGAGAGAAGGGGTAATATTCTTTACACATCACTGAATATCAAAAGCCCGTTTCCTCGTAATTGAGATTGGTTGATTTACATCAACGAATGTATTCATCGATGTCTGAACAAACCGCGGCGTCGATAACGGTGACGGTCTCCGAGCCATGGTGTCGTCCAAGCTGCACCATTCCAGAGAAAACGTGGAGGCACTGGCATTAGAACTACTTGCTTTTGGGAGTGGATTAGAGTCACTTCGATGAGAAGTTCTAACCCCGGAGTCATCCACTGAAGGCGAACGTGATCGCTGTGCATTTCCCTCGCGTTTTAATGATATCGACCGGTGCAAAGTCTTAAGGTGTCTCTTCAAATTGGTCGTCGATCCTGACGATATAGATAAAATCGCCTTGCAATAGTTGCATTTCCCTTTCTTGTCCTTCTCGTTATTTTCGAAATGATACCAAACATCACTGGTAAGTCTGCTCATTTTCTTGACCTGTTACAGACAAGGGGAAACTTGAAATAAACACGCAAATCTATGAAAAACGTATCGATAAATATTTGGTGTTACGATTATGTTTAAACGTTTATAGTGGTCATTTAAATACACTTGGATCGTAGTTTAGATTAAAAACTTAAAATAACATATAGCATAACGCTTACCAGGGAGAGAGAGAAAGAGAAGCGGTTAGCGGAGCGGTAAAGAACTAGCTCTCCAGTGGCACTGCTCCGAGCTGTGCTGAGCGAATGAATCGAACGTCGCGAACGAACTAGCTCTCCAGTGGCACTGCTCACTGCTCCGAGCTGTGCTGAGCGATTGAATCGAACGTTGCGAACGAACTAGCTCTTCTCGATCTTCGGCGTTTCTTATTCTTCATAGCGGAGTGGATAAACAATGAACGGCGTGGAACAGAGAACAAACAAGGGTCGGGCGAGAATGGCAAAGCCGAAACCGACATTGTCTGCGCCCACTCGACTCAAGTTCAATCGACGCCGACACACCACCCTCATTACGACTTCCAAGAAGAACTACCGCTCACTTTTAGTGAGCGACTGCTCACTCGCTCTTTCAAAAGAACTGTTCTAAAGAGCTGATTCACTCACGAACGACCCATCTCTACAAGGGCGTATTCAAGATCAGAACTGGGGGTGGGGGTGGGGGGAGGGGCAATTCGTATTTGTTTCGAGGAAGTGGGGTGGGGGACTGAAACATGAAGATTTCTTACAAAATGAAACTCAAATCTATTGAGGAAACTATTTTTATTATTGATTAACATAATTAATCCAACCACTTAATCTAGGGACCTACTATGTAATTAGTTAAATTCGTAACTCAGTTATAGTTTTTTATGTGAACATTAATTGTCTCGGATTTACAGAAATTTTTTCAATTACTTTATTTATCAATATCTCACGGTGTTCTTTCACGAATTTTGATTGATACTCATCAGGCATGGCCGCATGATCCAGTCAATCTTTTCCTTCCATAGTGCTCCTGAGCCAGTTCTTCACTCGTCGAAGCGTACTGAAGGATCGTTCCACTGCCGCTGCTCAGGATTTTGAATGCTTTTTTCATGGCGGGGAAAAAAAATCTTAGTTTCATGAAACAGGTCCATGACTTCTATGTACACACTTTGACAATAAATTTGGCCGCCGCTGAAAAATTCTATCACTCTTATTTTGCAAAATCTGACATCAATGTCATCCCAGGAAACGGTAATGTAATACTGGCAAGCCAGTATTTTCGTTACTGATTCTTAGGATGACATTGATGTCAGATTTTGCAATATAAGAGTGATAGAATTTTTCAGCGGCGGCCAAATTTATTGTCAAAGTGTGTACCTTAATTTGTCTTCCGGTAAATTCTTGTTTATCCACAAATTGTACTTAACTTCGAGTTATCCAGTGATATCATCCAAGTCATAAAATGTTTTGAACAGTTCTGCATTCTTGTGTTAATCTGCTATACTCATTTTGGTCATGAATAAAGGGTGTAATCTTGATAACACAAATGCTGGGGTATTTTGTTGGAAAAATCTAATATTTAATGATGATATAAGAGAATCCAAATATGGGATAATTAGTGCACGTCACCAGCATTCTGAGGGTGTATTGCTCCTGGTTTTTTTTTTTTTTTCCTCATGAGCAAGACGTGGAACAAAAATTTCAATTTCCAGTCCCATTGTGAGGTCTTGTGCTTCTTTAAGTAATTCCTTGGTGATTCGATTTGCATCGTTACGGTCATTTTTAAGTACGTCATTGATCCCTTTAATGTGTTCTCCAATCGCGATTAAATCCATGTTCTTTGTTTGTAAGGCATTAACTACTGGTTCCAACACTGCTGAATACTTTTCTATAGTAATGAAGGCAACGATTGACAGTGATTTCGTAATCGCCGAATGCAGCTGGTATGCAGATTTTATTGTATCGTAATTTCCCTCAAGGGATAATTTTTCTAGCACTTTCACAAGCTCTGGAAAATTTTCAGAAAATTTTCTAATAGATTTATATTTCTCTGACCATCTTGTTTCACACATTCGTGATAGATTAGGAGCGTAATTCCTACAAGAAGTCGATTCCCTGAAGAATTTTATTGTGTCCTTTATAGTGCCAATAGTATTTCTAATTTCTGGTACTGCATTTGCGTAGTTCACCACAAGATTGAGTTTGTGGCTTGAGCAGTGAAAATGTAATGCCCGCCAATATTTATTCCTCAAAATCGCTTGTACACCACTGTCTTTGCCCGCCATTGTCGAGCAGCCATCGAAACCCAATCCAACGCAATATTCTGGTTGAAGACTGTAACTAACCAAAAAACTGAATTGCTTCTGCAATTGATGATGCGTCTTGTCCTTTTAGCTCCACCAAACCTACAAATTCTTCTCGGATATTTCCTTTGCTTTCATCATAGAATCTCAAGCCAAACGATAGCTGCTCTTTCCCAGCTATGTTTGATGATTCGTCAGCTAAGACCAAGTATGTCATGTTTTTTTATATTTTTTTTTCTTCGCTTATTATATTCTCCCTGATAACATCGCCACATAAAGATATCAAATGGTTATGTATTATCGACGATGTGTAAACTGCATTACTGTTACAATTATCCAGATAAGTCTTCAATTTTTCATCCCCAGAATCGATTCGTAAATTCAACAAATCAAACAATACTCCATCCTCATCTTCTTTTCCCCTCAGAGGCATATCATGTGTGCCACAAAATATTATACACGAAATAATAGATGACAATATTTGCCTGTTTTCGTGGATTGTTTTTAGGTGAAACCCTTGCAACTTCCACCGGTACATTTTCGAGAAAAGCCTTTGCAGAAGCTGTTGCAGTTTGCTGGAAGTTGGTGGTAACATTCTTGAATTTTGTGGATGGCCTGGTCATGAATGACCCCAAAACTTGTTTAAAAATGCCAGCGACAGGAGGGTACAGCACGCAGTGCTTGCAAAGTGCCCTTTCAGCCGTTTTGCATATACTAGCCACGGTACATATTGATCTAACCAAGCATGATTGAATTTTCTTCGCATATGGCTAGCATCAGTTTCAAAATCATAATTACTTGGCGGAATCCAGGGATATTGTAACAACGCCTTGTTCTTTGCCACTGATAAGTGGGGAGCTAACCCATTATAACGACCCAGATCATTTTCATGGTAGTCACCATTAGTTTCAATTTCTGGATTGCTCGCACAAGCGTGTTCATATCTTGGATTAGAGTCAATAGAGGCAGCTAGGTCCACAGTGTGTGCTACTGGTGCTGGAGAATTGTGTCACATTTAGATGATAGTGGCACTCCAGCCTCGTCACTTTCGTCATGGTTATCGCTTCCACTGTTACTGTCTCGGCCTTTTTTTCTCTTTTGAACAGTAGTCCCTGAAAATAATGAAACAAAATTCACTTCATTTATTGAGACATTGAAATTAAAGTTTGTTATGAACATGACATTTATACAGGTAGCGTGAAAAACGCAAACTTTGTTAACCAAGGTATTTTGGTCTGTAGAACAATTAATAAGGAAATCGTTAATATGGGGAAATTATTATAGACGCATGACCACATTAATAACCTGAATGCAAAGTAGATTATATTTGTGACAATACTACATATCGTACTTGTTTATAACTTCACTCAGAAACTTGTTATATTTGGTGATTTCTTTTGAGCAAATTACTAGTGTTAAGTTTTTGCGAATTTTACTTCATGGTGAAATTGCGTATTAAGACAATCCTGTTTTGGAGTATTTTAATTGGGGATTCTCCGATAACCGTGGTGCCGGCATTTGATGATGGATTCGTATGTAGCTCGATGAGACAAATTGAAAGTAAATAATATTTTTTTTTGATATCTCACTTGATTCTCGAAATATTGTATCTCAAAATTGACGTGGTTGGGTTGAAATGCGGCCTGGATCAGAAGAAAAATTTCACCGTATCCAAATTTGACGATGAATTCGTATGTAACTCGACGAGACAAATAGAAAATAAAGAATATATATATATATTGATATCTCGCTTAGTTCTTGAGATTTTGTATCTCAAATGTAAGGAGATTGGGGTGAGATCCGGCCCGGACCAGAATTTTTTTTCTTCAAAAAACCACTGTATCTATACGGTGGAAATGCACTATAGGTGTTTATTTTCTTCCTAGTGTCAAGGGCGTAGCCAGGTACAGGCAGAGGGGAGCAGCTGCCCCCCTCCCCCTCCTAGCAGGGTGCGGGTGTGCGTTCGATCGAAGTTCTGCCGAACCGGAGAGTAAACAATGTTAAACAACTTAAAAACATTAATTCATTTCGCGCGATTTAAACCTGCTTTGTACTGCTATCTGCGGGAAACAGACGTCAGCGAAGGCGAGGCGGCATAACGCGCCACGCACGGTACTGCTGCCGAACGCAATCCAGCCAGGATTGTGTGGCAAACTATGCAGGCACAGTCTTTGGGGGCGTCCATTAATGACGTGAGATGTTTTTCCAGAAGTCCCCCCTCCCCTCTGGTGAGACTTTGTGAGATTCGGTCGGATTCCCCCCCCCCCTCTAAAATGTGAGATTTTGACGGAAAGCCCCCCTACTAATCGACCTCTTAACTTTTTGAGACCTGACAAGGGCGCTTATCCCCCCCCCCCCAAGGTCGACTTTCGCGTCATTTGTAGTCCTTTTTTTAGCTATACAATCCGACAAGATTTTCAAAACCTCACGTGAGATTTCCGTGGACCCTGCCTCCTCCTTGGTGGGGTTTTGTGAGATTTCGACGGACCCCTCTCCCATTTCACCTCACGTTATTAATGGACGCTCCCTTTCCGTGAAACCACCGTGGACATTTCATGTGCATGAGTAGCTGCAACTTTCACTGTGATTCATCACACTGTATACTAGAAAGCTAAACGAAAAGTGATTAGGTGGATATGGAAATTGTATTTTAATAGAATACAGTATGGTGAGAAACTCATGGAAGACATGAGATATGAAGCTATCGAGGATACAATAAAGAAATGTTACGAGAATGACAACGGTGGAGTTCTTAAAATCATTAATTGAGCCAGTCAACACTAAATTTCAGGAGACTATTTCAATTACTGAAAGATGCTGTCACTTCAAGATTTCTAACAATTGGTGACTCGTGTACTAGCATGCAATACCTTTTTTGAGTGTCAAAAACAATCATTTTCTTGAACAGTTCCAGATGTTTTTGACGCATTAAGCGAAGCTCTGAAAGAATTTGCAAAGATAAGGTAATTGCATCCATTTCATACTAATTTTTTTATTGCTATTCAATTTTCTGTAGCCATTCTTAACGAGAACTTACTTCTTCCTTAGGTAAAATGTATTGAGTTAATCATGTCATTTGGCGATTCTATAGATTCGATGATTGCAGTTTTTAGTGATGGTTGTGGTGGTGATACCATCAGAGTCTGATTAGGCTGCACATTTGCTATTACACAATTTTTTTTGGCACCGTACAATTGTATCAAAAGGCGACAGTTTTCGTTATCCATGATAACAAACTGTCGCTGTTCCGCGTGAGCCAACTCGAACAAAGACACCTCAGTCTTAACTACGCGCGAGCCAAGTAGTGGGGGGGCCTTTACCGCGTGCCTAAATACCTATACACTGCAGGCTGACCCGACCATGGAGGAAGGAATTATATGGAGGAGAAGTGACGTTAAATCGGTGAAGCAAGCACTAAACTCTCCCGCATAGTGGCAGCACCGGCAGCGACCATATGGCGCTTCCCAACAATTAAGGTGTTCACATTGTGGTAGATGCAGTGATTATTTCATTTAGTGTTGTGTATAAGTGTTTAAAAATGCCAGCTTGTGTTGCGTACGGTTGCACAAATAGGCCAGACAGGAAAGAACCTGGAATATCATTTCATAAGTAAGTTGAATTGTAATTATCGTTGTTGAAGTGAGCGGTAGACACCGCAAACTTTGCAGCACGTCTATAAATATTTAGTCATAGCTCTCAATGGGATGACTTTGTTCTCAAATTTTTCTTGGTGTAGTGTAGAAAATCAGCAAACTTGCTATTTTGCACATAATAGACTAGCATTATTTTTTAACGAGTGTTTAAAAATAGATTTAAAGGGGCGTGTTTTACTTCGCGATTCAGTGAATTTACTATTACGATTTCTTTCGTCACGTTGCTGATTATACTGACAATGGATGATGAAATTAACTGTTGTGTGAGAAGCTGTGAGTTTTATTAATTTTTTAAATAGCTATTTCAGGCCATTGACTTAGGTTATTTTTTAAAGCTTCATATAAGACTTGTTTCTGTTTGTAAATACGTCTTTACCTGATTCTTGGCTATCCGGGTGGCGCCGCGTCATGTTTCTTAAAACCGACGTTTCGACCCTCATTCTGGGATCTTCTTCCAGGGCAGAACTCGACCCTCATTCTGGGATCTTCTTCCAGGGCAGAACTTTCTTCCAGGGCAGAACTGCAGTTCTGCCCTGGAAGAAGATCCCAGAATGAGGGTCGAAACGTCGGTTTTAAGAAACATGACGCGGCGCCACCCGGATAGCCAAGAATCAGTTGAATCTGGCCGCGGAAGCCTACGATTACACGTCTTTACCTATTTTTACCGATTTTGAAATCTTTCTCATCTATTTATGTCGAAACAGGTTCATGCAGAAATAAAAATGGGTTTCATAAATAAAGAAGTTATTGGCCTTTGAACAAAATCAATTTGGGGAATGTGTTTCTAATTTAGTCTCTTTTTTTTTGTACAACATTCTCCCCCCCCCCGTATCTAAATCTAACTGAGAGATAATTTTTTTACAATTGTCCTAATAAGTAGGGCTGTGAAATTAGACAACACATCTTGATCAAGAGAATGTTCATTAAGGTGACTGAATAAACATTTTATTTCTGGTACCAGCCTACAAAATGTCTGGGTTGCTCATCCCTAGAGTGGGTCCTCTCACTTTTTTTCTGGTCTAGGACACATTTCAGACTAACCACAAGTAGTAGTAACAAAACTGAAATATCCATTCTGCATGTCAACCATGTAATCATTGTGGCTTTGACAGAATTAATTTTTGGTCCAGCCTGCATCCAAACCTAAACCCCTCAATTTGGATGTTGTATATCCCCCAAACTAAGCAAGATATCGAAAACATTTATTCCTTATTATCGAGTTTTTTCGTCGTGTTACATAAGAATCCATCATTAAATTTGACTTTTGCGAAATTTTTCTTCTGCATTTCAACTCAAGACACCTCACTTTTGAGACAGTATATCTCGAGAACTAGGTGAAATATCGAAAAATTTTACTCTTTATTTTTTATTTGTCTCGTCATTTTAAATAAAAATTCATCATAAAATTTGACTTTGAATAATTTTTTCTTCTGAATTTCAACCAAAACCATTTCACATTTGAGACAGAATATCTCTAAAACTAAGCAGGATATCAAAAAATTTTATTCATTTTTTATTTGTCTCATCGAGTTACATAATAATCCATCACCAGATTGCGGTGTCACGTTTATCCTAGAGTCCTCTTGAGGTGTTTGTACATATTCCCCGTGTTTGTTGGGAAGCGGTCAAGCCCCCACCACTCCGGCCATGCCCCCCCACTCCTCCGCCGGCCTGCTTCACTCCCATGCGTGGTAAAGGTCTCTTGCGTCGTCTCCATATTATTCCTTCCTCCATTGACCCGACTCCCACACAACGCATCGGATCGTTTATACTGTGACATCGCCGGAGCGCACACTAATAATTTTTTTTTATAACAGTGGATATAAGGAAGTTTTAAAAAAAGTAATTAATTTGCAATTACAGTAAGGCTAACGACGGCTCTTAATAGTATTACACACAGTACCTACAAAAAGTAAGACTTTTATTTAATAACTATATTTAGTTGCATTCATTTGTATTTTATTTATTTTTATTACCATCGCTTATTGTGAAAATGTCGATAGTGTAAGAGATAATTTTGTTATAAAATATTTATTACTCTTGAATTTACAGTATATTTGTCCTGGGTGCCCGAATTCGCCGGGATAAGAGTTAGGTTGGTCCAACGGTCAAGCTGTCTCACTCATTCTATACTTGTAGCTGTACTGTTACATACAGTACTTCAGCCCACAGGCCCAGCTTCATATTAACTTCAGTCTTATGAATTACGTACAATGGCGTTGGAGAGAAATGCAAAAACATTGCTTGGTACCGTCCTAAAAATTACAACTTTTCTATATATGCTAAAGCCACTAATTTGAAATGAAAATTTAATCATTATTGCATGCAGATTTACGTGCCTCTGCTATTCTAATTAATTAGTTACTCGAACTTTCTGTCAGTAAAAATATCTATGAATACTGCAAAATATGCTTCATCACACTATCATCAATGATCAGTTAATGATGCTTAGAACTTCTCAGAAAAAATACCGGTCGCTGTGATGACGAATACTGCTCACGAGAAGGAAGTAGAAGACAATCGACAAATCGTGTCATCTATAATATCTTCAATTATTTTCTGTGGTACACCGTACAAATGACTTGCCTTTAAGAAGTAAAGATAACATCAAGGTGTTCTTGAAGACCTGCTGAAACCAAGAATTGAATCAAGTGTCAGAGTATTGAAACAGCATATTGAAAAATTGGGATGAAGATAAATACAAAAGAGAGCCAGCTTATTAGGTATACAGATCAAAAGCTAAAGGTAACTTATGATTATAAAGTAGGGAAGGAGATACTTATTGAAGACTTGAAATGTAATACCTTGGCATAACATTTGATAGCAGTCTTAACTGGGAGGAGACATTAGACAGGTAATAGGGAAAGGGTTCAAAATCCTTCACCTGTTGGAAAGAGAGATGAGGGGATACACTAGAGAAGTAAGGGAATTGGGGTACAAAACATTGGTCAAACCACTGCTAGAATATGGTGGTGTAGTTTGGGACCCACATTTTGGGTATCAAATACAGGAGTTTAGGGGGGGGGGGAGGGTGCAGAGAGGGGCTGCCAGATTTGTCTTTGGAAATTACCGCAAAATACAATCGGTAACTAATATGATAAAGGAGCTGGAGTGGGATTCATTGCAGGATAGGAGGGTGAAGAGAGTCATGGGAGTGTACAAGGCCTATACTGGCCATGAAAACGTGGAAAGTTAGTGGTGGGAAAATTAAGAGAGGTACTTGGAAGGGTAAAGATGACCATGACCACAAGATGGAACTTGTTTTCAGGCATAAGGGTGTGGGAAAATTTTATTTCGTAAGAAAGGGTGTAAGGGATTGGAATAAATTGCCAAGAGAAGTGATGAATAATTTACCAGAAACACTGAAATAATTTGAAGTAAAAATTAGTAGATGGTAAAAAGTAGGTTGGAAGAGGAAAGGAGATAGACGGGTGTGTTGGGAGATTGCCACTGGAGCGAGCTCTCCATTGCAATTTTATCAATTATTATTATTATTAGATTAAGAAAAATGTCATGAATATCTCCCCACAGGTTCATAACGAAATCATTGCTCTTTGCCGCTTGGTCATTAAAAGTGAAACTATGCTTGCCGCAAAGAAAGCTTATGCTTCTATTGTATTGGCAGATGAGTCGTGTGACATAGCTGAGAAAGAAAATCTTTCCATAAAAATCAATTCTTATTACGAAGATAAAAAATACAATCCGCAAAAAATTTCTTGAATTCGTAGAACTGATGGCGTTGATTGACAAACTATAGCATCAGAAACTGATAGGTTTTTAGAAAATGAAAGGCCTCGACCTGACAGGTGTGTTAGCCAAGGATATGAAGGGTGTTCTACATTGGCGGGTGATATTAGAGGGATTCAAAAATTTAATAAAACATATAGCAAAAACCTTGTATTTTCATTGCGGAAGTCATAGACTTAACCTGGTTGTAAATAAATTTAAATCAAATTTACACACATATGGAACACAATTAGCATCATAGAGTACATAAACTTTTCCCATTTTTAACGAGCATTATGAAGCATTGTCAATGGACTTTCGAATGTTTCTAGAGAAGGGAATGATGCGGCGAGGAAAGGTGCTTACCAGTTACAGTGCGCTGCTACTAAGTCAAGAATTCATTGTATGCGTTGGATTGAATACTCAGAATTATTGGAACCTGTTGCCAATGCATTACAATCAAAGACGATCGACATGTATACATGCATGGATCATATTAATAGAATAATGTCTGTCATAAAAAATCATCGCATCAACGTGGACACGGAGAGTTTAAAATATTTTAAACACATCTACCATTACTGCAGAGGACATTGGAACCTATTTTGAAGTCCGGCGCATTGTATCTGTCCAACAACGTAGTCCAATCACCCTGATGAGTCTCAATACAATTTTTGAAAGGGATCTATTTTCATACTTATTTAGTTCCTTGATAGCGTCTTTGGAGCAGTGTTTTGGTATTGTACATTGCGCATTTACCTGTTTTGTTTTAAATCTAACTCTAGTTATATAGTAAATAATCAAATTAAGGGAAGTATTCAGTTTTCAGATCACATTACATGCCTAACAGTAAATCCACGTCAGTTGAAAAATACTCTATTATCTAACAAGCACTGAAACTATCACTTTATTTGCAAAGAATTACGTATATAGCCAACAGCCGAGAAAACCCCTTTCTGCCCCCTCGTTTTTGAAAAAGTTAACTTTCTGCACTTTTTGAGATCATTGTATGTGGGAATCCCTCAGTATATGGATGAACCAGTGTTACTTTAACGCTTTGTGCTTCAATTGTGGCGTCCAGGTCTTCGTGGTCTACGTCCGAGTTAAAGTTGTTTCTGTGCGCCCATTTCCTTTCAGTAGTTTTCATTTTTTTTTGAGGTGGGGGGGAGGGATATAAAACTTCGACAACTACCAGTTGTGTGCTGTGTGAAAAGTACAATTGCAGATACCAAGGCAGAACGTTTTCACTGACGCTTGTTCCGATCAGATCTTTTGCTGATAACATCAGGTTCAACAGCAGCACCAAAGCTGTCAGTTGTTCTTTGACCACAATGATGCAATGCTCCGTGGTTCACGAACCGCGTATTCTAAGCAAGCTAATATTAAAATATGTTTCTTTGCGGTGAACATCAACGTTCAAATATAGATGATTTTTTGGGACGTCCACTCATCAAACATTCAACGAAAATCTTTGACATTGTTTCTCGAAATATTCAAAGTGAACAAGTATGTCAACTTTTACGGTATTTGAAAACTTTTCTATCATAGATCTTATAAAATTAGCAGGATTAGGATTAGGAAATTGAAATCCACTTTTTGAAAAGAAATATATCAAAGACGATGACGTATTGCTTAAAACAAAAGTATTTTAACACATCATTTATTCAATAGATTTTGAAATAGCTGTCCATAGTTGTAACCTTCTTTTTGTATTGTTTCTACTTCCTCCTCAGAAACAAATTTAATTGTATCTTTTTTGTGTACGATCTGGGAGCTAGATTTGCAATAGGGCGACATAACACAAATTACCGTAATTTACATAACAAAAACAAACTATTCTCCCTATAAAAACGTAAAAGTGAATCTATTTACTAGTGATGTGCCGTATCGTTAAAAATGTTTATCCGCTGATACGGATACGGATCAGATACGGATAATTAGTGTCTAGATCCGCGAATACGGATACGAGATCTTAACTTTCTCAACTTGGACCGACAGTGAAAAAGTCGTCAGCTACGATCTACATATTATCAACGAACATCCGGCATACGCTATGTGTTTTGACCTTGCACTGTGCGTGCTTGTGTTTGTATTTTAAGATGACATAGGATAGCGTAGATTATATACGCTTGGTGTAAGTTAAATTAAAATAAAACCATTTCTACAAAAAAAAAGTGTGTAGCAGTGTAAATACGGAAATATTTTACGATAGTACAATGACGAATCTGCTAAATACAAAATTTGTGAAGGAATGTATTAACATAAAGATACAGCTTCTTTAAAAAATCACCTTCAGACGAAACACCCACAAGAATATGAGTTACTCTTAAAAGAAGTCTGCACTAAGAAAATTTGCCGGCAAAAACAATCAGGCAGAGAACATCTTTTAAAAACGGTAAAAGGAAAATTTATAAAAAGATTTTTAACGAAATACATAGAAAAAGTTAAAATGGTGGAACATTGCAAAATAAGAAATTAACTATTTAATTTGCAGAAATGATAGCTTTATCTGGATTACCTTTTCAACAAGTAGAAGATTTTGGGTTCGACGATTGATGGATCATGTTGTTGCAAATTATGTTCTAAAAGGCAGGAATATTTTACGTAATTTATTTGCTGCGAACTAACGATCGAAAATAAAGAACGTATTAAAGGATTTTGAGGAAAGTTTCCTTCACATTATATATCTGGTAGAATTTTTGGTCAGGTGTTTCATTGTTATCCTTAACATTACAAAATATTTTATAAGAAAAAATATCACTTTAAAAGCGGAGATTTCAGCAATATTTCAAAGTATGTTTAAAAGTAGGGAATCCAAACAGAACGCGCACTTCATGGTAAGAAATTGGATCCAACATGAAGCGTGCTTGCAATTTATCTGATAGATAATATTGAGTCTACAGCACATCAGGTGCATCTGGTTGTTAAAAAAGCTGTTAGCAATAATAGTAAAAAATTTGGAGGTCTATGACACATGGATCGCACATATCACCTGCACAAGCGTTCCAAGTGAGCAGTTTTCAGTGCAGTTGGAAATTTACGATCCTCATCGTAAATGACTTTCAAAGCTTTCAAGTTACTCTTTTTGAAGAACAATTTACCAAACTTAATTTTAAATATAACATTATTTTTTTAAGTTTCTGAAAAATTGATTGTTTTATCTGATGTAAAACTTTAACATACCTTAAACAATTTCAGCTAGCGAATCACAAAGAGTAGAGGTCTGATCTCACTACAAAGACAGTTAAAATAATACCTTAAAACTTACTACAGTAGTAAGTTACCAGTTACCTTTGGTAACCTAGTAAAATAAATGTTTAAATAATTAATTTTCGCAATATAAATGTGCAGATATGAGATTTTACAAATACAAAGTAATTGGAATTAAGTTAATAGTATTTCATTGCTAGCTTTCTTTAAAATTTTATAGTGCTTGATGAAATTCTTTACAAAAGATCGGTTAAAGATCCGCTAAAAAAGTAACGGATACGGATACAGATCTTTTTTCTCCCACGGATATCTGCGGATACGGATACGGATACGGATATCCGGCACATCACTATTATTTACTTATGATAACTAAGGACGACATAAACACGCATTTGTTGCCGGTGAATCGAATGTCAACTTGACGGATACAGGTTAACGTGGCGATACAACCGGCAGAGAAACGAGTCGGACAGGAAAGTGACGACAGGGAGGCAAGGTGACGAAAACTGAAATATGTTTCAGCCCATTTTACTGATTGCGGATCCGCTTAATTAGGTGCTGGATCCACCAGAACTGCCAAATGATGCGGGATTTCCACATTGTTGGATTGAAATCTCTAGCTACATTCTAGTTAACGTTTAAGTATGTCATTGGTTGATTAAAAAAAAATCAGAAAGTTTCTACCAATATTACAACTTAAAATATTTTGATTAAGTCGAACTATGATATAAATAAACTATGGAAGGAAAAGGATATGACAACAGAAAATATTGGAGAACTAGACCTTATGAAAGAGTTAAATGAGGAGGTAATATCCTGTTCTGCGACAAAAAACGCAATCCTAATTTCGTTGGCTGAGACTTGTACAACAAACAACATACAGAGTCCTTCTCTATACTGCACCTTGTTAAAACCATGGCTGAGGTCAATGATGCTAGAGAACCATCTAAACTAAACTGTCTGTGTATGCTTACCGTATACAGAAAATTTTTATAAGAAAATTGTGATGAAATTGCAGATGAAGTTGCTCGAAAAATTACTACTGGTGTGATTATAATATATATTAATTAATCATATTAAATAATTATATTAATTATTTAATAGAATATATATGTATTCCATTAATAAACGCTTTTGTAGTATGCATATTATCAGTTTTCTCTACGCCTTTGCCTAGTGGTTGTTGTTAGGTTGAAATACGGCCTGGACCAGAAAAAACGTCACCAAAAGCGCCCTGAAATATACCTATAACTGATTTTTAACATGATATATCTCGAAAATCAAGAGAAATAAAAAACTTATTCTTTATTTTCGAATTGTTTCGTCGAGTTCTACAAGAGTTCATTATCAGTTTGTGGCGCCACGATAATGATAGAACTACCTTTTAATTACAATTTCAGCATAAACTTATAACGAGGGGCAAAGTTATCAAATTAAGTTCAGTTAGATCCATTAATATCTACATTGCCCGTCATCAAAAACCAGTCAGGGTTGTCTCAGTCAACGACGACACCTTTTCTCGAAACGATTCGGTCCATTTTTGAATCTCAATTTCTTCGGTTGTATACAAGCTACATGTCTCAAATTTCTGTTATGCATAGATATCAGCAATCTTAGCAAACATACTAAATTTTATTTCGTTTCTGTTCTTAGCTCGGATGTTATTCGGATACAAACTTAAGCGATATTTTCACTCACTCGCTCACTGACTGAATGATGATCATCAAAACTCTAAAGTAATTACCGTAGCCGTAGAAAGCTGGAATTAGGTACACACATGACATTTAACCCACATTTTAGGTAGAGTCCATAAATCACGTAGCTCCATTTTGGCCTCTTGTGAAACCCTCCCCCACTCCCGCTTCCCCCCACGTAGCCTGACGTTGCTTTTATCTCCATCCCCCCCCTCCCGCCCCAAGTAGCTTTTTTTCCCTTTTGATTCCAGAGGACATTTTTTTACTATTTTCTCTTGTCAGACTATCGTAAATTACATACGGAGATAATTGTATGAAGGAAATAAACATTCAAATGCTGTTGTGTGTTCTGTACCTCATTTTAAAATGTGACAAATGATATGAATCAAAAGGGCTCGGAACCTCCCCCCCCCCCCTAGATCAAGCCACGTAGTTTATGGACGCTCCCTTATAAGAAAAGTCTGAAACTCATAAATTTCCATGTACCCCTTACATACCTGTAACGTAATTCGGTACACATATATGGTTTCGTCCCTAAATCATAAGAAAAATCTAATTTGGAATTTTTCCCCGTATTTATATAATTAAAATCTCAAACATGAAAAATTCTGGCACGTATTTGCGGCTTAATTGCTTTGCTGCGGATGAATCTATGTGCCAGAGAATTCTTTAATCGATAGAGATCAGCATGATTAACTAATATCTTAAATTTTACTTTGTTCATATTCTTGGTTTGAAAGTTACTAGTAAGTTATTTAAGGTGGAAGTTAAACCAGCGGCAATATGCAATGCTCGGCTACAGCGCACACCCATTGTTTTCATATAGTGGGGCATTGCTGGCAGTAAATTGAAGTCTTCAGTTCTGAATTGTTATTATTCACCGATTTTCAAATGGAGTCATTACATTTGAACGGCAATTCAGAATAAGCGATAAGCTTACAATAAGAAATGGGATCCCACAAAGACAATTCTTGTAAAAATAGTCTAAGCCTCGTGCTCGTGTAGTGACAAAAAGTTATGAGATCTGCTTCTAAGTCAAGTCTACACTTTACAGTGTATATTCACTTTGCGAAACAGAATGGTTTCTCTCGGTGTTATAGATCATTTACGTAGATTTTTTTTTTTTTTTTTTTTTTTTTTAAAATATGTTGACTGAGCCATTTTTACTGAAATTGAAGGCATAATATATACTTGTAAAATTCGACAAAAAGCGAGGGAAATCTTGGCCTTTAGGTATTTGTAAATTTGATAAAGCAACACATTAAGGTATTTATTTAGCTTAACTAAAACACGGCGCGCATAATGGCCAAGGCACCAAATTTTTTTAAAATTCTAAATAAACGATCTATGACACCAAGAGAAACCACAGATAGACAGAGACAGACGCCAGACGGAGACGACTCGAGCTTGAATACTCGTCGCGAGCGGAAGTATCACTGTGCGCCACTGCATCGAGCGTGATATAGGGCCACGTACTTAAGCAGCACGTTGTGCAGTCATCGGAAATCTACAAATTACATACATTTGGCTGCCCTGGACACTTGACAAAAATAATAAACAGTTTCCTCAGAAACAGAAAATTTTACGTTGTGGTGGACGGAACAGAAAGCCAGTTGAAATCAATTGAAGCAGGCGTACCACAAGGATCGGTTATGGCTCCAACCCTGTACAGTGTGTATACTAACGACATACCCCACCAATCAGGCGGAGAAATGGGACTATTTGCGGACGACACAACCGTGTATAGGTCGAGCCGAAACTTAAATTACATTGCGCGTAAATTAACTCAGCACCTCGAAGCAATCACACAATGGTGCAACCTTTGGAAAATAAAAATTAATCCAGATAAAAGTCAGGCAATTCTTTTTACACACAAGTTCAAAAACCCAACCAAAAAATTTCGCTCGACGGGGTGGACCTCCCGTGGTGCAACTCAGTAAAGTATTTAGGCCTCCAAATTGATAGCAGATTGACATGGCTCAGCCACATCAAAAACGCATGTAATATAAGTTCGGCTCGACTCTACCAATTGTACCCCCTCCTCAAGGGAAGGAAACTTAGCATTAAGACCAAACTTAGGATATACACCGTAGTTATAAGACCTGCCCTGCTCTATGGGTCAGAATTATTTAGTATGGCAGCAAACTCCAATATAAAGAAACTGCAAACCGCACAAAACAAATTCCTGAGAATTATAGCAGACGCTCCCCGGTACATGTCAAACCAACACATTCACCACGACTTAGGCATCCCAAAAATCACTGACTACATAAAAGACAAATCGACTAACTTCTACCAGAAATCACAGCTTTCGCCCCATCAACTAATTCAAAACATAGGACAACAAACTGACGCCGCTCATTACAACTGCCCCATCACAACTATAACTAGAAACTATAGGGTCTGAGAACAACAATAACTTAATAAAACAAAACAATGACTTTCATAAAAAGCCAGCTCACAACCCCCTATTCAGTCAAAAGTCAGGGGGCTACAATGCCCTGGTACTTTAGTTCTTACATGGGTTTCGGCCCAACCAGATGTCTGACTCTCTGTCTGTCATCGGAAGCATGCCATCCAAGAAGAAGGACAAAACATCGAAGAACACAGTTTCTCATCCAGGTTCGCTGGACAGAATGGTTGCGGAAGCAAAGCAGAACCCGCCGCCGTTCTGGCCAGCTGCACCGCCGTTCGGGTCGGCCGCGAACGCGGGCCCAGAACCACCCGAGAAGATGGACACCGACGTTACTCTCAAATATGAGTGGACAGAACAGCTCAACCATCCAGCTATTCAGCAGAAAACTACAGATACTTTTGTATCTACTGATGCTCCGGCTGGGCAAATAGTTACTTCTACTTGCCCGGTCAACGAGACTTCCGACTCGCCGAACAAGAAATTCCGATGGAGGTGCAGGTCTCCGGCCAAGAATTGGGGGCTGTACCACCGCTACACGTGGCATACCAGTCTAACTGAGTATGTCTGTTAGGCCTTCTACAACAGGACACCATGCTGCCCCTGCTTGCCTGGCCGTCAGAAGATGGACTCAAGATAATCGCATCCTGCCTGGCGCAGAAAGCAATAAGCAGCAAGCTCCAACAACTGAAGGTAGCCTTCAAGGAACTTCTATCCTCAGCCAGGACAACAAGAAACAAGGCCACAAACACCGAAGTCAAGTAACCTTCGCCAGGACCTGTCCAATGCTACAGGTGTCAGAGATTTCACCACTACGCTCTCCAATGCACCTCCAAGCCGAGGTGCGGCCGCTGCGGGGGTGATCATCAGAAGCAAGAGTGCCCGACACCCAAGCACGAAGCCACCTGCTGTAACTGCTATGGGCCCCACGCAGCGTGTTTCCGTGGGTACCCATTGCGGAGGCAGCTTCAAAACACCAACCGGCAGACGACGCGAAACTACACCGGCTCTCCCGCTAAGAAGCAAGACCCGGAAGTCCGCGTCAGAAAAATAACAAGCCGACAAACATCCACGCTCGCCACTGTAACTGGCGAGACAAATTCGACCGCCAATATTGCGCAGCCACGTCAGGAAACGAGGAAATCAACTAGAACTCCACTCAACACGACTCACAACCGACCACCTGGCCACGCCGACTGCCCCAGTTGCTGCAAGCACGCCGGCGCGCAGGAGTGGGACCCCAAGTTGACCACAATTCTAGATTTGCTAACTCAACTCGTACATCGCCTCTCCGGCCCAACCAACAGTGATGAAAAGAACAACTCACCAATAAAGAAACAATAAGAAGAGAGCAACTGAAAAAACATACCACCAGAAAAGTATATCCTTCGTAATGCTTGAAGGAAATGTCATAAGGACAATAACCTTCGCCTCTACAGCACGCACAAAGAAATGCGAGCACAACCTGCTCCGACGTGTGTGTGTGAGAGAAACAATTCTGTTTAGTCGCAATATTCATTGTTCAGTATGATGGTGGATATACTATACTATACGCTATGCTTAGTTTAGATTATTACACTTTAATTCACGCTGAGTAACTTTGACTATTGTAGAATCACATATTATTTGAGATTTGTCTACAATGGAGCACTTGGTGTCTACATCACAACTGATTTTATTTTTATTCGCGTAATTAATGCATGTGCTAAGTTGTATCTCCGTAACAGCAGTATCATAATTAAATAAAACTATTACTCTACTATTCCATACCATTATTAAATCAGCATTATATAGTTTCCTTTTTAGTCTTTTAACAATTACCAAGGACATAACCTGAACTGGGGGGTCAACTTGATTTTTATTTAAGGGGGGGCAGCAGTCTCCCCCTCCCCCCGACCCCTCGGTGGATACGCCCATGACTCAATATCTCTGCAATTTTAAAACATTCCTTCACCATATCAGCGGAGAAAATCAATATTGCTTCAAAAGTGAAAAAGAGCGAAGTAAAACACCATGAATCCTTTTCATAGCAACCTTCAAGATTTGCCTGAAACACGCTTTTATCAAAGAGACTAGCAGGCTCGCCGCTAACTGCTTGAACGCCCTTGTGCAATACCGACTATGCCGCCCCCTTCAAACATCATTTTGCCGCCCCCTTGTTGCCACTGCAAGTGTACCCACCTGAAGCAGCAGTTCAGCTAAAATAAAAAGATCGCCGCAACATTAATTTGCCGCCCCCTATCAAATTTATTTCGCGGCAATTTTTTTTAGCCCTGCTACTGTCCCGGCGGCGACAATGGTGTGGCAACTATCGGGGCGGCAACAGTTGATCCCTCGATTTGCCGCCCCACCCCCCCTGGACTTGCCACCCGCGGGGTTCCACGCCCGCTTACGGCGGGCATGGAAACTAGTCTTTATACAGGCAGCAAAACTGAGGACTAAAAACTTTGATCTGTCTCCGGAGTGGAGGCAAGATTGGGAAGCTAAACAGTCGCGCTAATGACCCCGCTGTCGACGCGCCCTAAAACAACAACAACAACAACAACAACAAGCTAAACAGTCCTCGCAACTGAGAACTTACAAGAGACCCGACAGTCTCCGTTCCGGGATTCATTAAGCCTAAGTGACATTGGTTCCAACTTAACGGGCTCCACATACGACACGGAGTGTGCAACTCAACACACAAGTGAGGGCTCTATGAAGATGCGTTTTGTGATTGTGGAAATTCTCAGACCACTAACTATTGTTGAGGACTCCTTAAACAGTTTACCTGGAGGCCTGATTACCTTGCATCAAGCTGGATTGGCCACCAGCGGATGATCCCTCAACAGGGCCGGCGTTAAGGAGGAGGGGGGGGGGGGTTAAGCGGGGAAAAAGTACCCCGGGCCCTCCTACCAGGATGCATGACTAATGAAAATGAAATGCATGTTCTAAAATCTGCACCTGTGATTGTGAACAAAAGGCCAGAACGCTGCAAGCCCTTACTTAATCTGCGGGATTGTTAAAAAAATATATATACATGTATAAATAGTGGTTAAATTAATGAAAAATACTATGGTTTTGCGCATGTAAGACTGTAATGCAAAAATATTAATTTTACTTACATGAAAATATTGTAATATTTATACACGTATTCTAATTTCCATTAATTTATATGAGATTTTAATGAAAGTATAAGAAAAATCTAATATTTTAATCAAAGTCTGGCAAATGTTTTAAATGTCAGACAATTTTATTTCTAGCCATATCGAGAATATGCCACCCACAATTTTGTGAATTGCAGAGTATATATGTAGATGTAGAATATATTTTACACAATATGTACGAGTATGCATGCACGAATTTTAGATTATTTCATCGTCAAGTTCTAGCCTCGCATACTAACAGCTGCGGCACTCGTCCCGAGTTTAAAACTTTCTTTTACCAGTACCATATTATCATATAAGAATAAGGTAAAGCAAAATCACTAGTAAAAGAATTAAGTTTCTTGAAACAATTTTTGTGTTCGGTAGCTTTTAATTTACCGTTCAGATAAAAGTGATAATAATCTTATCCTATATCTTTCTTATACATATCTATGAAACGAAAACCGGATGTATTAAACGAAAACCGGATATATTGGTCTTATAAAAACTCGGAAACTACGGAGCAGATTTCGATGGGATTTTCGCCGTTTTAAAGCTTAGAATCTTAATTCAGTTGTTTAGCATGTCTTATAATTCAACGTTAAATAACGCAGGAGCGTTAAATAAAATTCTGAACGTTTGATGACAAATTCCAAAGATGGAAGGATCAGATGTTCCATACTACGCACTAAACACACAACTAAGTGTTCTGACCATAGCCTTTAATGAAAACGCCATAGATAGCCGAACTTGAAGTATTCTTTCCTTTAATTTGGGATATTCAATTTTTAAACGCCATAGGTAGCCGTAAAAACAGCAGAGATTTTCTTTAAGTACTATCTCTGGACCATGTCTTTGGCCATCAAAATTAGTCTTCTGTTTACGATAATATTATTCCGGATTCACTTTTGATATTTGTATAAAAGGATGAATCTGCGGAGTTAAAGTATCTGGCGTTTCGCGCAAAAAGAATATCTATTCATTTCGCAATTGAATCGAACGTGAGTTTCTAACATAATCTAGCATTGTTCAGTAATGTAGTAATGCTATTTCTTAACCAAATTAACGAAGCTAGATATACATGAATCTTTTCGGACGAATGAAAATAGTGTTCGTTCAAATAAACTTCAACCCACCCATTTCTTGGTAGGCGGCGGGTGAATCTAGGTTTGCTTTAATTCCGAAAAAAAATTGGCGCGAATTTTATACAACTTCGTACAAATGTTTTTCAATGCGGGAATAAAAATAGGGTACGGGTAAATTTACGCCAACTAAACCGGAAACTCCGCTAGTTACCTATAAAGTTCAATTAATTAATATCTACAATTTTTATGATAAAAATTCTTTTCGGATGTTCTGCCAAATAATTCTCATTCGATTGCGACCAGTAGTGGACAGGTCCAAGGAAATTCTATTGAAATGGGGTTATTAAGTGCGAGTGTGCTAAGGACCAGTACCGGATTAGTCACGTAGCAGGAGTTAGCAAATGTTATGGGCCTCCCGGAAGGCGAAAACCAAGGGCCCCCTTCTTCACATTTGCTACGGCTCCGCGCTGTCCTTATCCGCCCCTGCTGAGGACCAAACAATGAACCATATGCTCGAGTGCCCTAAGTGCCCATTCATCCTGCAACAAAGATGATTTTTTTTTTCAAGCAACATCGAATGCACTTAAGGTTGCGAAGTACTGGGCGAAATGTGTTTAAAGTTGTTAATTTGCACAATGTTTTAACTGTGTATTTTGATATTTATGATTTGAGCATATTAATTACAATGTTTATATTTAATAGTTTTTTCTTTTCATCATTTTAAGACGATTTTCGACTTCTAAAGCATTAATGCCCATTTAGACGACCCGATCTGGTCTCTAATGTTGCCACCTTAGTGATTTTGTCGCTAGATTTAGTGACTTTTGAAGTTCGATAGCGATATTCTTAAATATGTTATCGCTAAAAAAATATTTGGTGATTTTTAGTGATATTCAATCTTGCAGAGTTTCGAAAAATGTACTTGCCACACTGCACAAACATAACTAGAATAAAGCATTGTCGGGAATGACAGACCAAACAATTACAGAAATAAGTCTTTGACCACAGATATAACACTTTAAACTATACGTTTTTAGCTGTTCCTGCTTTGACTTAGGTTGTTTCAGTTTTAGTTAGCGTCGAAGTGTTCGCGAAAGTTATACAAATAAAATTCTGCTGTTCCTGTGGTGTGTGAAGTGGTATCTATCGCTCACTATGGAAGTGCCACTGAAAAAGAAGACTGTGTATACACAAAAATATTGGAAAGAGTGGGAAACTAAAGAATAGTTTAAAATGTGGTTACGGCCTGTGATAAACAATTCTACAAGAGCTTTTTGTACCTTTTGTCATTGTGAAATATTGGCAAGAACTAACGATATAAAGAAACACTGTGAAACAAAAAAACACAAATGTGAAGTAATTTCCAAAAACAGACGGATTGAATTCTCGCCGGCATCTAAAGATAATATGGAGTCCGTTAAAGTTGAAGGTACGTTATACCTGTTTATTGCAGAACATATATCCATAACACACATTGACCACTTGTCTGAAGCTCTGAAGAAATGTATTAGTGATTCGAAGTCTGTAATGAATGTGGAAATGCACAGAACGAAATGCACTGAGGTAATTAAAAATGTTTTCGCTCCTCATTTCAAGCAGATGCTTTTGGATGACATTGGTTGTCAAAAGTATAGTGTACTTTTGGATGAATCTACAGACCTCAGTGTATCAAAATTATTGGGCATAGTCATTAGATATTTTAGCTGCACGCAAAATACAGTGATATCTGCATTTCTAGCATTGGAACCTTTGAGGAGCGCTGATTCTCGTGGAATTGCTTCTGCCTTGGTAAACTGGTTTTTTATTAAAGGACTTGATTGGAATTGGGGTGTAAAAGACATCATTACCCACCGATGTCATAAATACAATCAGGATACGTATTGACTTCACTACCAAATTAGCAAAAGAGATTCAGCAAACACTTCCTTCCAACTATATTATTTTGGAGAAAATGTGTCTTTTGAGTGTGGAAAATATTCTTCGCCAGGACAAAGACAACAAAATAGTAGATCTTGCCTCACAACTTGGATTTGATGACGAAAAAATTGACAAACTCCTTCAGCAATGGCATGGTATTAATTATGTTCAATGGAACGCTACAAAAAATGTCACTGAATTCTGGGCTGAAGTTCGAAAATACAAGAATGCTGCTGGAATTAATACCTTTCTGGAGTTATCTTATTTAGCCATATCCGCTTTATCACTTCCTCATTCGAATGCCGAAGCAGAAAGGATTTTCAGTACAATGAACATTGTTAAAAACAAATTGAGAAATAGGATGTCTGTAAATACTGTTAATAGGATTCTTTTTATAAGGAATCGATTGATAATTGTGAAAAAAACCGCTACAGTTACGATCTTCCGGCTGATGTGATTGCTGCAATTGGTAAAGATGTTAAATACTCTTTTAAATCTAAGACTGACGATTCATCTCATCCTTCCACATCTGCAAGTTCTGTAACTCCAACGATAGACCAAGATGATGAAGAAGAAATACCTATTGAAGAATTTGATGTTGATTTTTAATAAAATATTATGTTTAATTTAATAAAAATACTAATTAATAAAATATTTTTATATTACTTACCTAAACATTTTCCTTTATTTTATTTAGCGATTTCTAGCGACACTTTTAGTTCTAAATATCCCTTAATCTAGTGAGTTTTGAGACCATGTCTAGCGACTTTTGTTTTCGTAAGGTGGCAACACTGCTGGTCTCCCTTAATCCCTTAATCGTGGTCACACCTCTTCGACCCTGAAAATGGGTCGTCTAAAATGAACTCCTGGTCACGTTTTGGCCGCGAGAGCAGGCATGGAGATCGGGTGGAAATTCCATCCGATTTAGGGCGAAAGGGTGGGGGTAAGTCGGACCCCCACCTAGGGTTGCCAACTTTCTTTACAAGAAATAAAGTATATTCAGGTCTATGAAGGTTATTAAACAGTATTTTAGAAAAACGAACAGTATTTTATTTATTTATTGTTTTAAATACATATTTTTTAGAGCTTGTCGCACAACGTACTAATTTACAATCTTTTTTTAAAAACTTCATATGCCTCATCACAATTAATATCGAAAATAAAATAAATGAGGAGCTCGTTTTTGTTTTACTTTCGATAGTTTGGCTTTCTTACTTGGCGTTGTAGGAGTAGTATCAGTAGTATCACTTTCCATCTTTTGTACACTAAGCTTATCACTACAAAGTCCACACAAAAAACTGTTATATTCTGAGAACGTAACGTAGTAGTAATAGTAACGTACACACCACACTCGCACGTCTGTCAGTGAGTGGAATGACAGTCTTGAATATTTGCCACTGACAGATTCGTTCAGAAACTCAGTGTGATTTGTTTGTGGCTACACTGCACTGAGCAGTGAGCGCCCTCTGACTAAATAAAAACAATTTGTGAGCGTCTAAGTGTAACACATAATAATGTGTCTGCATTTTGATGCTGAAAACAGTATTTTGTATACTTTATTTTTGTAAAACAGTAAAAAGTATAATTTAATGAAAAACAGTATAATACTGTTTAAAACAGTATAGTTGGCAACCCTACCCCCACCACTCTGCCCTGAAAACTGGCCGTGTAAAGCCTCCCCCGGTTGTGCTCTCACTGCCTGGTTCCCCGTTTTCTATTATTTTGAGATGGATGCATCCGATAATCAAGAAATAGAAGTATTGACAGAGTTGCTGGAGGTGTAAAAGACCCAAAAAAAATTTATGGGTCACCTCACATAGAGTTGCCAACTTATTTAGAAAAAATAAGTATATTTGTCTTTTGACGAGGAAATTAAAAAGTATATGGAAAAAAATTAAAATTTAGTTATTTATTGCCTTAAATACATATATTTTCGAGCTTACTGGACCAGCGCGAGCCACATTCTGCATCTAGTATAACAAAAAAAGGAACACTCATTTTTAAATTTATGGACGCTCTGTTTCTCCCTTGACACCATCTTGCATTTATTTCGTTTCATCATAAGCACTAATATGTCGTTTGGAAATTAATTGAATTGTATAGTTTTCAAGAATAAATTGTTTCCGCATACTTTATAGTTCCGTTCAGAAATAATGGCGAGTGGACACCAGTCGACTGGAGTACAACAATATTAATAGTCCGCTATTATTGCCTCGACTCCGACGCGATAATTACACAGATCAAAGGATGCAAGCGAACAAAAAATCGCTGGCCGATGGGCACTTTTTCTTGCAGGAGGTTGTGAAACTAACAGACGAACGTTCAGTTACATGTGTTGTGTACTTTATTCGAAATAAAGTATTTTCGTATGAAAAAGTATAATAGCCAAAAATAAAATATGATACTTAATAAATACAGTACGTTTGGCAACCCTAACCTCACATGCCCTCTGTCATAACAAAGACGCAACAAAAGAGGCATTTCAGGTGTCATCAACTAGAAATTCCGGAAATTTTCACCATCCAACACATCTAAGAGTCTAAAGCAGTGGTCGTCAAACTTTTCTGCTCAAGGGCCAAAACTAACAGTATGATGTGGCACCTCGGGCCACAGATTTACATGTATCTTTATTAATTGGCAACGCATGTAAATGGTGTGTTTTGAACCTCCAGTAGACTAGCTATAGTAAAGAAGCGAGAGGTTTACCACTGACTTTCTAGCACTAATCGTTAAAGTCGAGACCATTCGGAACACTTTGTGTAGAATGTTCTGTTTCAGATTGCTGCCACCCTCAGCGACCCCTGAATAGTAACACTTTAATTGCCCAACGAAATATTGCTGCGTTGTCTTGGTGAGCAGATGGTTAATAACGACAACTGTACTTACATTTAAATGTATTATGTAACATGAGACACAATCACAACTGTTTACTACATGTTTTGAAAGTCATATTTCTTCAACTCAGTGGACTAAACTACAACAGCCTTAATTTCTTTCATACAAGCTGGCATTGACTAGATATGTATTTATTTCAATCTAATGTTATTTTGTCTCTTCCTCCCCTCACTCACCATCTCTTCATCCCTTTCTCTGTCCATTTCGCACTTCCCCCTGTATGTGTCCATCTCCTCCTTCCCCTTCTCCATCCACATTACCACCCCCTCCCCCCCAATCCCAATAAGACGTTGCCTTTGCTTACCCCACAATATTTCTTCACAGGTGTGGAGGATAAACACACACACACACACACATTTTTTTAAGAGCTAATGACTAATGATTCCTTTTTCCAAATATTTACCACATATGAAGCTGACCGCCTCTATAAGCGCATTCATGAATCCAAAGCACTTTCATTTAAGATTTATACAACAGCAGATAATTTGTACGAGGCACACACGCCCATGAGTTGTCAGCACTGAGAAACAAACAACAAAACATTTCTATTATTACGTCCCCTCACACAGCAATGACAAATCTATCTGCCCTGTACCGAGTGGCACCTGTAAAGGCGACTGAACAACTTTACGCGCTCCTACTTATAATTCTTCCATTATATTTTTCATTTGACGAAGGAGACAGGTAAAGCCGACAGCTGCAAACCATTTATTCTTTATCAGATTAGGATATACATCATTTATCATTCCTCAGAAGCTGTGAACGTTAGCACCTGTTAAAATGAAATAGTACTTTCGAAAACAGACCATTTGCAACTGTTGGATGTATGTGACTCCTTCGCCAAATAACACTGCTGTGCAGTTGCTGACAACAATAAGCCATGTTTATGACACTGAAATCCTGCAACACAGGGAATAATATTTTTAAATCCCCATCCGCCAGTTTGACAACTATTAGATTTTGAGGGACTATTTGTGGGAGGCGATAGTTGTCATGTTGACAACAATTACATTTTTAGTCAGTCTTCTCAAGAGTCAAGTGTTGAGACCGACTGGAATATTCATTGTAGCACGAGTCATTGATGACATGCGCCATTCAGATTTTCACAAAATGGCTGTCACCATTTTACAAGCGTTTAAAATAGCATAAAATGCTGCTGATCAATTTTCAATAAACTGAAAAAAAGCGTACAGTGCACCTGACTAATTGATTCCAGTCTAATTATCCCTGTGAAAATTCACATGACTTGCGTAATGTTACAATATTCATGTAGCTAAGCAGGAACATAAGAAGGGTGAAGGCAAGGAAGAGAATCATTAGTAATTTTGTCACTACCAAAAACAAGTCTGGGATCAGTGTGTTTTGTTCCTTAAATTGATTTTAAAGTACTTTCACGCAAGATGAACTAGACGTATTTTAAAAATATTATATTACATTATTCAAATGGCCACAAAAACTTTATTATAATTTTGTTAATCTCAAACTTTCAAAAGAATATATAAATAAATAACTAATTTAAAAAAATAAGAAAACGACAGATACACTGCACATGCAAAGGGCTATATAAGAAAGCTACAGGTCTGTTCTTGAATGTGGTTTTTTATTCATTAAAATTGCAAAACAAAGTACAAATATAAAATTTTTCATTAATGTGATTTGTGATGTTGAACGTTTTTTGGCTATCTCATCTATATCTGCGTCGTTTGGGCTGTATGCAATCCTCATTGCGTCTTCTAAATGACTGGACAACCGATTACGATATTTATTTTTCAAGTACTTCATTTTTGAAAATGAAGCTTCATAAAGGTAAGTTGAAAGAAATAGTGTTAAAATGAACTGTGCACAGTCTCGTAAATTTTTATAATTGTTAGGCACACATTTCCAAAATTGAGTGTACTGTTGGGTTTCACGATGTTCTGTAAACAGAGCTTTAAGCTGTGTGTCATGTTGAATTTCGATTATTTCATTTAGCAAGTTAGTTTTAGGAAATCCAAATTGGCAGAATAATTTGACATCATCATGTTCAACATGCCAAGGGTTCTCTACGAGAATGAAACAGCTTCGAATATTTCTAACATCTGCAAATCTGTTTTGTATACCTTCCAAATGTTCTTTCATGTCTTGGTAAATAGTTTCGGCGATAGCTAAGTCTGATCTGAGCATTGCAACAGTTGGAAAATTAGACAGATCTTTTTCTCCGAGTTCATTTATATATAATTGCAGTTTGGCTTCAAATGCTAATATTTTGTTAGTCATTTGCCCAATTATCTTGTTTGGTCCTTGTAATTCCAAGTTAAGTGAGTTGAATTTTTGTGTAATATCGGTCAAGAAAGCTGTAAGTATCCACCATTCATCATCATCAAGTTCAGGATAATTTTTGCCACTTTGCTGTAAGAATAAAATAATTTCTGATTTCAAATTGACAAATCGTTCCAGCACTTTTCCTTTGCTTAACCATCTGACAGCAGTATGTAGGATAACATCACTGTAACAAGCCTGCAATTACTCCAGTAGTTCTTTAAATTTCCGGTGATTAAGTTCACGGGCACGAATGAAATTTATAACGCTTATAACCGTTTTCATAACATTCTTCAATTTGGTATTTGAAATTTGATATGCCAGACTTTCTTGATGCAGTAAGCAGTGAATGGAGAGTAAATGTAGCAAATTCCATTCCTTCTTAATCAGTGCTACCAAACCATTGTTGACGCCCATCATTGATGGACAGCCATCTGTACATACTGATATTAATTTGCTCATAGGTAAGTCATTTTTTTCTACAAACTCTTTAATTGCATCCATAAAATCAGAACCTTTTGTGTGACCTTTCATGGTTATAATTGCTAAAAAATCTTCCTCTTATACCCCATCATATGTGCAGTAACGCACAAATAATGAAAACTGAGCCATTGAAGCTAAATCTGTACTGGAATCACATGCAAGACTGAAGTATTTGCATAGTTTTACTTTATTAATTACTTCCTCAAACATATATTTTGAAATATCTTCTATACGGCGTCGACAGGTAGATTCTGAAAGTGTGAGCTTATTTATTTCAGCTAATATTTGCTTACTGTTAGAGAAATTTTGAAACAAAGTGTCAGAAACAGTCATCATACATTTCTTCACTAATTCAGCATCAGTGAAAGGTTTCATATTTTTTGCTAGAATATTACATACTTGGTGTGATGCTTTTGTGACAGCCTCACTTTGCCCAACTGCTGCTAAAATAACGTTTTGTTGACGACGAATGGTAGATTTTAGATGAGCAATTTTTTCCTTTCTTTCATTTGAATTCAAAGGAAAAGCTACTGTAAATGACCTGTGCTTACTTGTGTAGTGGCGAAATAAATTGTATCTCTTCAGTCCCACAATGGTATCCCGGCATATTAAGCAAGTAGCAGTACCTTCGTTGTGCCCACTTATAAAACAAAACTCTTCGTCCCGTATTTCTTGGAAACTTCTTTTCTCTTCACTTATTTTCCTCTTAGTCACTGTTTTTGAGGGTACACCAGACATTATTTATTCCACTACTAATGATAGCACAAAATATGAGCACAAATACACTCAAGACGCGACGAACGCTCAGGAGCACCGAAACTTACTGCACGA
Organism: Vandiemenella viatica; assembly: GCA_031002005.1. Taxonomy (NCBI): domain Eukaryota; kingdom Metazoa; phylum Arthropoda; class Insecta; order Orthoptera; family Morabidae; genus Vandiemenella; species Vandiemenella viatica. The sequence continues at coordinate 221,932,037 of JARYHS010013630.1, forward strand.
TTGACACGACAAAGCTAACACTGAGGCGGCTGCGGGACAAACCCGCCGACAATCGAGCGACCGTAGGGGCGCGGCGCGTTTGATGCGCGGCTTACATTGTTGGCTAGCAGTGCGCTCACGCCTCTGAGCGCTGCGGAACGCCGCAAGTGGCCCCGACTTTAATCACAATTCTACGCAGTTTCCGCAAACAAAACACGGCTACGCCAGACAAGTACAGTAGATAACTAATGCTACCCGTGCGAAGCCGAGGAGGGCCGCGGGCCGCACGAAAACTTCATTCGGGCCGCATGCGGCCCGCGGGCCGCAGTTTGACGACCAATGGTCTAAAGTAACTGAACATATGCCTTTGTAAATATAATTGCTTGGCACACGTCTTTTTTCTTTTTCCTAGGCTTTTGGCAAAATGTCAAGCCGTCATGGTTACACCAAGAATTTGTGGTTTTGATAAATATGGGGTCATATTTAATTTAAATATTAGATCTTTAATAAAATTTGTTACTAACTAACTAATTTTATTACTAGTATTACTATTGAATGGAACGTGCAGATTTTAGAGCAAGACGGATATACGAGGATGTAGGTCGCTAGTACGGTAGTATCACATCGGGCCGGCCGACAAGTCGTCTAAATGCAACACTCTGTCGACGGGAGCAAAGTGAAATCGGGAACGGAAATGGGAACGGGACAGGGTGATCGGGATCGGGTCGCCTAAAGGGGCCTTTAGGACGACATTATATATAAAAATGTTCATGCTTCGGGGGAATTCTGCGATAACCTTGGTGCCACGTTTTGATGATGGATTCTTATGTAACAACTGGAGGAGACAAATAGAAAGTAAAGAACCAAATTTTTTGACTTCTCGCTTAGTTCTCGAGATATAGTATCTCAAAATTGACGTGGTTAGGTTGAAATGGGGACTGGACCAGAAGCAAAATTTCACTATAGCCAATTTGATGATGTATTCGTATGTAACTAGACGACAAAAATCGAAATCCGGCCTGAACAAGAACATTTTTTTCACCAAAACCACTGTATCTACACGGACGAAATGTTTTATAGGTGTTTTCTTTTCTTCCTAGTAGTTGTCGTTAGGTTGAAATACGACCTGGACCAGAAGAAATCTCACCAAAAGCACAAGGAACCATACCTATAACTGATTTTTAACATGCTATATATCGAAAACTAAGCGAGTTATCAAAAAATCTTATTCTTTATTTTCGATTTGTTTCGTCGAGTTCTACAAGAATTCATCAGATTGTGGCGCCACGTTAATGATAGAACTGCCCGCTTTGGCCACTTTAAAATGGTTTACACTTCCACTGTTGTTTACTGAAGAATGCGACCGGCCGTCTGAGCTCAGGGTTGCCAGATGGCCGGGAAATCCGGGAATGTCCCGGAATTTTGTGTCTGGTCCCGTGTCCAGGAATTAAGCGTTACTGTCCCGGAATTTCCGTATACCACATTTTTTTCTCAGAAGATACCACGGTGGCCATTCCGCGCTTGCAGCGAGGTAGAGGAGTGTTCCACCATACCAACGACCAGAGACAATATACATAGACCAGTGTTTCCCAACGTGGGGCCCACGCCCCACAGGGGGGCAATTTGGTTTTTTTAGGGGGGCAATTTAGAAATTGACTTGATACAACTTTACTGCTTTCTCTTCGGGTTATTTAAATGCAATGCTAGATATAGGTACAAAATATAACAAAAAACTATATTCTTAAAAGGATCACACTAAATTGCCAAAATAAATCTTTATTTAAAATCTTTTGAATGTGAATTTTAATATTTCATTATATGTTTTTTAATTTTACTTACTGTGTTTTATGACAAAATTAAAGTGTTTTCTTTCAAAAACCATCCTATATGAGTTTCTTTAATAACAACTATTTTTTTTACTAAAAATTATGTATGGGGGGGGGGGGGGGCAAAAAAATGTTAAAAGTGGGACATGACCCAAAAAAGGTTGGGAAACACTGACATAGACTGTTCAACTATGACATAGTGATTTTCAACCAAACTTGAATTAATAATCTTTTATGTATATATTGTGTGTGTGTGTGTTATGTAGCTTAGTTTTTATGTAAAATACAACTTTTTAAAATTAATTTGAATGTTTGTTCACTCCTTAAACATACCACTAAAATACCTATTTTAACCCCAGAAATGTCCTGGAAATTATAATCTTGTATCTGGCAACCCTATCTGAGCTAAAGTCAATTTCTGTTGCCTCTTTGTTGTATTTTGTGGCTTGTCAGTACTCACAAGTAGTGCTCAGAAGTCAGTCTAACTGAATAGCCTGCAGCACGGTCTTCGATATTTCATGGTTGTGCAGGAATTTACGTTTTCGAATCGTTTCATCATACTGTTTTTTTAAAGAGTTATATTATAATGGAAAAGAGAGACCTGAGTGGGAAAAAGTGTTACAGTGCTTCATCAGGTTATCAAAAACAAAAGCATTGTGAAAGGTGTAGTATTAGTGCAAGAGACAGTGATAGGGATGATATTCTTTCAGAATGTAAACGTGTTTTAACGGCCAGATTGAAAGGAAATGAGAAGCTTTAAGATTTCGATATCGGTCTATGGATTTGGAAAAAAAGAAGAAAACAGCGTTTCAGTAGTTTAGAGGTAGAAGCCGTTAGGCGAAGACCTGAGCAAACACAGAAAAAACTGCCACGGGACCGAAAAAGCAATCAACCTTTCAGTTCAAATATGTATGAGCACCTCTTCCAAAAAGGGACTGCCTGGATCGGAGCAAAGTACTGCTTTGCTTGCCGATTGTTATCGCGACTCGCGGTTGTCTGTAAGTCCGATTTAGCTCTATTCTACGGCTATGGATAATGAAGAGGCTAGGGGAAAAAAGTAAAAGAATATGAAAGCAGTGCTCATTACAAAACGCTATACTTAGAATGACACAAATTAGAAAATGGGCTAAATAGTAGTTCAGCCCTAGAAAATCTGTTAGGCCGAAATATCGTAAGAGAATAGCAGTATTGCTTCGCGTAATCGAAGCTATTTTTTTCCTCGTGGAAGAGGTTTTGCTTTGAGAGGTGATAGTAACTTTAGTAGGAGATCGTCGAAATTTATTTGGATCGCTTGGTTAGTTCATCTTTAATCTTCTCCGTAGTTTTTGTTTAGAAAGTAATATATGTAGGGACTGTGATTGCTGTGTGCAGACGCGGGCTGAGGTGGCTGATCTTTACGCTCAGCTTGCAGCTTTGGTAACGAAAGTTACAAGGCTGGAAGGTGCCGCAGGCGACTGCAGCAGATGTGTTATGAGAGACCCCGATGAAGCTAGTGCTCTCACAGGTTCTCCCCTACCACTCATCGTACCAGCAGTCCACGCCGAGACTTTGGAGTCTGTGCGGCAGTCACCTGACGGTGACTGGCGTGTGGTTTCCAGACGTCGACGCCGCATGCGGGGGCAGTCTTACATGTCTGAATCCCATGAGGGCATGCTTGTACCACTGTCCAATAGGTTTGATGTGCTGTCTGGGTCTGGTTCAGATCCACAATCGTCAAACTGCGAGTTGCCAGCCCGCAAGGTCTGAGCGACCACAGAAGGAGAATTGGTGGTAGGTAGCTCCAACGTTAGGTGTTTCATTGAGCCCCTTAGGGACATGGTGAATAGGTCAGGGATGAAGTCCTGTGTCCATTCATTTGCATTCCGGGACGTCTGATCCAAGGTGTGGAACAGGCCATCCCGGATGCCATTGAATGGACGAGGTTTAGCCAGCTGCAGATTGTAGCCCATGTCTGCACCAATGATGCTAGCCGCCTGTGTCGCAGGCTACCCTTTCTTCCTTCCGGCGGCTTGCCCAAAGGGTGAGCTCTGTGGTTGATGACCGCAAGATTTCGGCTGAGTTAACTATCTGCAGCATTGTCGATAGAACCAACTGTGGACCTCTGGTTCAAAGCCGAGTCGAGGGTCTAAACCAGTGTTTCCCAACCTTTTTTGGGTCATGTCCCACTTTTAATATTTTATTTTTATTTTTTTTGCCCCTCATACCTAATTTTTAATTAAAAAAATATTTTGCTAACATCAAACGAAACTATACCTAATAATTATTTACAGCACTGTTTTAAGAATTTGCTTTTTTGCTATATTTTGTATCTATATCTAGCATTGCATTTAAATAAACCGAAGAAAAAGTGGTAATGTCGTATCAAGTCAATTTCTAAATTGCCCCCCTAAAAAAACCAAATTGCCCCCCTGTGGGGCGTGGGCCCCACGTTGGGAAACACTGGTCTAAACCATAGACTGCGGTGTTTCTGCGATAATCATGGATGCAGATTCCTAGATCTTCGCCCTGGGGTCGAGTCGTGTAGGGTTCCCTTGGATATATCAGGTGTGCACTATACACGTGAATCGGCTACTCGGGTGGCAGGGGCCGTGTGGAGTGCATTGAGGGTTTTTTAGGCTGAGGGAGGAAGACCCGAAACTGGGATTACAGTTACGGGCAGCCCAATCAAATTCGGCACCACTTGTTAGGAGTAGTGTAAATCTGTCTCGACCGTTAAAAGTGCTCGTTATTAGCTGTAGAAGTGTTTGTTATAAGCAGCCTGAGCTTGAAAGCATTATTAGTAGCACAGAAGCAGATATTGTATTAGGTACTGAAAGCTGGTTAAAACCGGATATAAGTTCAGCAGAAATTTTTAACAATAGTTTGAATGTTTTCCGTAAGGATATGTTGAATTCTAATAGAGGCGGTGTATTTATAGCTGTTAGTAAACACCTGTAGTGTAACGAAATAAATATCGATACGGTCTGTGAAAACCTATGGATTAGACAAAACGTAGTTAGGATAAAACGTAGCTAGGACAAAACTTGTAATAGGGTCTTTCTATCATCCACCAGATGCAGATGTAGCTATTGCTGAGGCCTTAAGAACTAATGTAAGTAATATAGCTCGTCAATTTCCGGATCATGGAATAATACCAGGAGGTGACTTCAATTTTCTGTGTATCGACTGGACTAATTACGTCCATGTTACTGGTGGCAGGGATAAAACATCTGGTGAAATTATTCTTGACCTTCTTAGATCTTAATCTTGAGCAGCTCGTCACTGAACCAACGCGGTGCCACAACGATAACGAAAACATTTTAGATATTCTCGTTACAAATAGGCCAAAATTATTCACGGACATTTCTACCACCATGGGAATAAGTGATCAAAAAGCTGTAATTGCAACAGTAAAATTAATAGCCGCGCACAAAAAGAAAAAAGAAAGGGTCGTTTACAGGTTTGAAAAGGCCCGAAAGAAGAGTTTAAGATCGTTTTTGAGGGATAATTACATTACCTTTATAGAAGGAAGAGACTCGGTTGAAGAGATGTGGCTCCGATTCATGCATATAGTAAGGAAAGGTATGGACTTATATATACCGAAAAGGACAATCAGGGAGGGAAACGAACTCCCGTGGTATACACGTGAAGTTAAACGGTTACTTAAAAGCAAAGGAAGATACATTCACTCTCAAGGAGGACGATATATAGGAGTGATTTAGAAAAGTTAGCTGAGACAAGAGAACATGTTAAGAATGCGATGCGCGAGGCCTTTAATGACTTTAGATGCAACTCACTTTCCAAGAGTCTCAACGAAAACCCAAAGAAATTTTGGTCGTATGTAAAAAAAGTTAGTGGTAGAGACAACAATATGTCAGTTCTACTACAAGACGGTCGGGAAGTTGATGACAGCCGCGAAAAGACTACCGCATTTAACACCGAATTTAAAAATTCTTTCACTGACGAAAACATTCCCGCTTTGCACGGCGTGTAGAATATGAGATGGATCCAACTGAAATTGATAGTGTAGGTATCATAAAGCAATTAAAGCTCCTGAAGTAGGGGAAGGCGCCGTGTCCTGATATTATACCAGTACGAGTATTTTCGTAATACGTGGAAGAAATAGAACCATTTCTGTCAGATATATTCCGTAAATCTTTAGAAGAAAGAAAAGTACCTTCTGATTGGAAAATCACCATTTTCATGAAAGGAGATCGGAGAGATCCTATGAATTATCGACCCTTATCTCTAACATCTGCTTGCAGTAGAATTCTGGAGCATGTTATATGCTATAACGTTATGAAGTTTCTAGATGGAAACGAGTTATTTACAGCAAACCAACGCGGATTTCATAAGAACCGATCGTGTGAAACGCAACTGGCTCTATTTTCGCATGAAGTATTGTAGGTTATCGATGCAGGATCACAAGTTGATGCTATTTTCTTGGATTTCCAGAAAGCTTTTGACTCAGTACCACATAACCGAATTTTGACAAAGATTCGAGCGTACGGTATATCTGATCAGATTTGCGAATGGATACGCGATTTTCTAACTGGACGGTCGCAGTATGTCGTTGTTGACGGGGAAGCCTCTTCAAAGCTAGATGTTACTTCGGGCGTTCCTCAAGGAAGTGAAATAGGACCACTTCTTTTCATAATTTTTATAAACGATCTCGGTGACAACGTTAATTGCAGGATGCGATTTTTTGCTGATGATGCACTTATTTATAGGGAAGTGAGGTGCTCTGACAATTGATTAGAAATTCAGCGCGATCTGGATGTTATTTCGGAATGGTGCCGTAAATGGCAGCTTACACTTAACTGAAAAAAGTGCAAGGCAATGCAAATAAGTAATAAAAAGACCCCGTTTTCTCACGAGTACAAATTTAACAATTCAGTTGTTGCCACTGTGGATTCCCTGAAGTATCCATGCGTAACAGTACAAAGCAACATGAAATGGGACTTGCACATAACTTTCGTCGCAGGCAAAGCTAATTCAAAACTACGTTGTATAGGTCGTATTTTGAGAAGTTGTAATGCTCATACAAAGGAAATAGCGTACAAAACACTAGTGCGTCCGGATTTGGAATACTGTTGTGGAATTTGGGATCCGTATCGCAAGGGATTGATTGACACGTTATAGAAAGTACAGAGGAGATCCGCTCGATTCGTGACCGCTAGTTACAGTCCTTATGTGAGTGTCACAGAGCTGATACGTGGGTTAGGCTGGGATTGTTTGGCGGACAGACGACGTCGTTTTCGTTTAAATTTGTTGGAGAATATGCAAAAATCTTTAATTTACGAGTGCAACGAAATACTTCTTCGCCAACTTATTTAGGTCGCAATGACAGGAGGCGTAAGAATCGAGAAATAAGATGCCGTACTGATACATTTATGTATTCTTTCTTTCTTCGTTCTATTCGGGATTGGAATGTACTGAATTAGGATTGGTGCTTAGCACCCTCTGCCACCCACAGCAGTAATTGTGAATTGCAGAGTATAGATGTAGATGTAGAAATGGCAATTTTTTGAGGTATCTTAGAGTTTTTGGCGACGTTTGATCCCATTATAAAAGAGCGTTTAAGAAAAATTCAATCGTCGCAACAAGAAGGAAGGCGTATGGTTCATTATCTCTCACATGATATTCAGAATGAATTTATTCAAATAGCAGGAGACTTTGTCCGTCAAACAATTTTAAGAGAGGTAAAACATAATAAATACTAGTGACCAACCGAAGATTCGGTTTCGGTATCGGCCAGTTTCGGCCAAAAAATCTAGTTTCGGCCACAGTTTAGGTTTCGGCCAAAAATAGAAATATGTAAAAGTAATAAGAGGTTATGTTTGGTTCACACATTACTTACCTAAATTTTTAGGTAATTGTTGATGGATTAAACTTTGTACCCGTATTTTAATTTGGACCCCTCAGACAACTACCTGCTAAACTTCAGTAACATGATTTTAACAGTGAGAAAGGCCGTATAGCTCGCGCGAATTAAGTTGTCACCTCGGCTAGGTGCTTAGTAAATTCGAACGGGTAGTACGTGCAAATTTTCTTTTCTAACTGGAATTCATTTGAATTCACTTGAATTTATTTTCCTAATTTAGAATGCATGCCATATGCCTGCTTTATAACAGTGATTATATTTTCTGTGATCTGTGAGGTATTATTTATTTATATTACACTATTTTCTTTCAGGTAAAAATATCACAAAAAGTGAAAAAACAATCTGATTTGTGGTTTTTCGAGAGAAGCCCTACCGAGTCATCTAAAGATGTGTGCAAAATTTGTAATAAATCATATCCACTGGTAAGCAACGAACCCAAAAAACAAACATTACATTGGCGTAAATCAACATTTATCAAAGTTTTATGGCGCGGTACACAGGCAGCTGTTAAGACGACAGTCAGCAATAGACAAATTGAAAAATTATTTAAATGAAGCTAAATTAAAGCGAATGGGTTCAGAGATATTACTGGAAGTATTGAATACTGACCAACCAAATCTTGTTCAGTCAACGACCTCGAGTTTGACCTCTAAATCTAAATTTGTGCAATGGGCTTATAATCATGAAATTGCAAAAAGGATTGAAGAAGCAATAATGGACGTAATAATTGTGGACATGCTGCCTTATGCTTTGGTGGAAGGCGAAGCATTGCGGCGATTCAATTTCACTGATCCCCACGCAGTTCACACATATCGGATGAAATCACTGATGCCACAAACATATGAGAAAATTAAGATTAAAAAAATCTCAAATAAAGACAAAACGCGAATGGGTAAGATCAACCACTGATATCTGGACCAACGTCTCAGCTTTACAGCTCATTTTATCGTAAATCTTCAACTCCTAAAAGTTGTACTGGGTGTATGCGTGCTGGAACAGGATCATACCAGTAGATACATTGGTCAAAAGTTTATAGAGAGGATGAACGAATGGAGCTTAAACGGCAAGACTTTTCAGGTCCTAGGTGACAGTATAGCAAACATGACTTTGGTCAATATGAATCTATAATTTGTGTGGCACACACGCTGCGGTTGGTGGTAAAACACTCACTATTTTCAGACGAAGAAACCAAAGACTTATTTAAAAAATTCAGAAAAATCGTACGCCATTTCAGCCATAACGAGCAAGCAACCAAAAAATTGACAGAATATTAAAAACAGTGTGGATTGCCAGAACATTCTTTGGTGTAACTTGTTGATATGAGGAGGAGCAGCGTATACTTGATGTTACAAAGGCTTTTAGAGTAAAAGAATGTAGTCAACTTGTACAACGTTGAGTATGGTAAGCATGATATTATTTTTTCTAGTCAATGGGATGTTTTAAAGAACCTCACAGACGTTTTGATATACTTGATTTATAATTTCATGACGCATGACTTTGATATCTGTTCCCTCAGTTTCTATAGAACTCACCCTCCAACATACAGCAAGAAAAGGAGAGTCTTTGAGATACACACGATAATACTCCTAATCAGATTGAGACAACTAGATCTAAGGAGCAAAAAAAAATGTTTTGAAAAAAAGTTTCAGTCTTATCTGTCGGAGCCTCTATCGTAACGCAATGCGGACATTGTTGTTGGAACAGCAGTCCATATCCTACACAGAGAAAAGCGGTCGTAAGGTATCTTTCTGCTCCTTCTACCAGAGTTCCAAGCGAGCAGTAGTTTGGTGCCACTGAAAAAATATACGTATATCGTCGTAGTAATCAGCTTGGTATATTAATAATTCCGTGCGGTCCTATTGACCTGGCGAAATTCTTTTAGCTGTACATTCGCTCCTGACGTACCCACCTTAACCTAACCCAGCAATCCTACCGCGTACAGGGGACCTACAGTTTAACGTGAAATCTGAACCACCTAAGCGTTCTGGCGTTCTTCACATTACACAGCAAGCTGTGCCAGAGGTAAGGTCGGGTTAAGGGCCTATGAAAATCCCCTCCGGGACAGGTATTCGAACCGGGGCCTTTCGATCCCCCGTCAGACACCTTAACCACTGAACCATCAGACCGATCCTGCATCTGATTGTTGAAAATGTAGAAAAACTGCTTTTCCTAGTGTACAATATAAGATTTTTTAATTACGAATAGTAAAATTAAATATTTCGTATTTCTTTTGATTTTATAACTTTTTAAAATTACTGTATTACAAATTAATCATTGTAATCTTTGTTGAGAATTATAATTAGGTAATTTTCTTTCTTTGTTGGGACTGATAATTAGGTAATCACCAAGTGCTACAAAAAAATCTCAGTAAATTTATTGAGATCTTGTACGTAGCACTTGGTGAATAATTTTTTATTGTTTAAAATAATAAATTAATAAAAAAATTTGTGAACACAATTAAAATACTAAATTTATTATGAGTCTGTACTTTATATCTATGTGTTGATTTTTAACATCGTTTATTTACAAGAGTAAGTCTTTAACTTGTTTATTATTTTTCTTTGTGTTAAATTGTTAATATAACATAATAAAGCATTATTTTTGTTACATACTTCACTTATCATTTTAATTTCATTTAACAGGAGTTAAGTGTCTGTATATGTGTAAAAATACAATCACTTTCAGTATCCAAAAGGCATTTCAACATGTGTGAATAAGTTTCGGTTTCGGTTTCAGCCGAAACTGTGGCCGAGGCCGAAGATTCGGTTTGGGTTTCGGTTTCGGCTAGAAAATCCTGTTTCGGTAGGACACTAATAAATACTTTTTCTGTTATAGTAGATGTAACTACCGATGAAGCCCAAACAGAGCAAAATGTTTTTGCACTGCACTACGTCGCCCTTAATGATGAAAACCAATACAGAAGTAGAGAGCGTTTCCTTGACTTTGTTGACTGTGAAGAGAAGACTGGTCTGTCAATCGCTAGAATGATTTGCGATGAGCTGAAAGGTTATGGCTTACAGCTTTCAGACTGTCGCGGGCAGGGTTATGACAACGGGAGCAATATGGGTGGCACCTATCAAGGAGCTCAACCACATATTTTAAAAGAAAATCCCCTGGCAATTTTGCTCCTTGCGGTGCTCATTTATTAAATCTATGTGGCGTCCGTGCTGCGGAGGGTTGCGCAGATATACTCACTTTTTTGGAATTGTTTTGAAAACATATTTTTTTTTTTATCCTAGTCTCATAAGATTGACAGTTTGGAAAATATTGAATTTGATGGTCTGTGCGCATAGATGCCGTACGTTAATTTGCTAAACATTTTCTAGGATTATAAAGGACAGTTGAACTTGCTTTCAACTTTAATTTGACTGCGGAGGCTTGTACTGAATTAAATGGCATTCAGAAGTATTTGAAATCTTATCAGTGTATCGTCATGTTCACAATTTGGTACAAAGTATTAACGGAAATAAACATACGTAGCGTTGTGCTTCAAGGAAGGGAAGCTACAGTTGACGTTGAAAGTGGTAATATTAAGAGTCTAGTGGAAGAATTAAGTGAGTTGAGAGGCAGTTGGGATACTATTATCGCAGAAAGTTACAAGATAGCAGAATACATTGGAATATCACCCGGCTTAAATTCGACGATTTTGGCACAGAGAAAAGGAAAGGCAAACGAAACCGCTTTGTAGATGGAACATGAGAAGATTTAAACTGTCGCCCAGCGGACAGTTTTAAAGAAATGTTTTTAATATTATTCTAGATACAGTTATAGGAAACTTAACTATAACGTATGCTGCCATAGACAACATGATGGACACATTTGGTTTCTTGTGGAACTTCATAAGCCTAGACGATTTACACTATCAGAGCACAGAGAATACGTCATCTTTGTACAGTGTAGACGTTAATAAGCAGGATGTAAAAGAAGAAATTTTGCAGTTAAAAAACATTTGCGATTTTAATTTTGGATCTAAGCCACTTCCCCCTCTGCGCCTTCTTAATGCTCTCCATAAGGGCAATTTTAATAAAATATTTACTTACATATTTTCTGCACTTTGCCTGTTATTGTTGCACAAGCAGAGAGGTCATTTAGCGTTCTTGTAACTGTTTCAGAACTACAATGGGGCAAGAGCGGCTCGTTGGATTTGATATGATAGCATAGAATCAGAGTTAGCCAGATCATTGGATTATACCGGGATTATAAAAGAATTCGCATCTGATAAAGCTAGAAAGGAAGTATAATTTTTGTGAAGTTTGGAATTTATGTGAACATAGAACATTAAAAACTTTCCTAAAAAGCCATTACATGTTTTTTTTTGCATTAGAATATTCTGACTTTATCCAAAAAGCCAAAGTTTGTTATAAAAAATTGTCGGGAGAGGCAAAGTACGCTTTTACCCGAGGCCAGAGAATTCTAGCGCCGGCCCTGTCCTTCGACATTGCAATTTAATCAGTTTTCTGTGTGTCATGTACGTTATGTGTCAAATATCTACAAACAATAATAATAATAATAATAATATAATAAAAAGTTTTATTGAAACTAGCAGATTTGGCCTTTCAAAGTTATTATTGTTTGTAATTTTATCGTTAACTTAGAGCCAGTACCATTGAAGTCGTTCACTATCAGCAACACTTGTCTATGATACCTCTGTGCTTCTTGTTACAATGATGCAATAGAATTTTCTGGAGTTTCGAGTTACGCGTTATTTCTTCTTGATTCCCACAATAAAACAAACGCAACTATTGATTTTTATGCCTTTATGTATCACATACCTTGGAAATAATATACAATCAGTAATATTACTGGTGTGGTATAATCTATTAAAGTTTATATTGGAAACAGAATCTTTGAAACTGTTTTACCTCACTAAATACTGTAAATACATTAAAAACAAAAAGAAATGAGAATAGAGGGACACTTAAAACTGTCGATACAATGCTGGTTGAAGACTAGAGTGGTAATGTCCGATGCCTGAACTTTCTTCCGACCGAGTAACCCAGAATGCTTTCTCGCCAAAGCGTTCCGACTTTCACCGCCAATGTCTCGGACAGCCAGTCTCACTTCGGAAAGCGGATGTCTTCACTCTGCCGTTTGATATTTAGTGCCTGGAGCTGGAAGCCTTTGTAAAAGTTTGATGTTCAATTTTCCTCTAAAAAGTTGACCTTCACTGATCTGCGATTTTATAGATTCTCTATATTCGTGTCTGCTACATCGAAATAATTTTGAAATTTTTTCATCCTTTCTTCCGCCTGCTTGCTTTACTCTATATTTTCATTGCTTCATTAATGTTAAAACCGCTATTTGCCTACTTTTGATAAGTTAATCAGAAATACGAACACATCATAATTGGATTACAAATCTCTTTACAGTCAGATAAAATGGATCGACCATGTAGCCAATCAATAAACAATCAGGCTTTATCAATAAAAATATGTTTTTTTCAATTATGTGCTTGTCATCTTCCTATTCTGAGCTAATTTCTTCATTTCAATCTACCCAGTACACCAGTACATCATAAGTCCTCATTCATGTGCTTCACAAATAGTTCTTCCTCTGCAGTTCTTTCCTTCGCATGTTAAATCGACAAACAAATTAAAACATATCCTCCATGTCCTAAAATGTAACTCACCAGCCTGTCTCTTCATTCTGTGAGGCATTTCCACTAACTTCTTTTCTGTTCTACTACCTCCATTTCCAACTTTATCAGTCCATTTCATTTTCAATAAAATACTAAAGCATCACTTGTCATATGCTTCAGTTTTCCTCCTATCTAAAATTCAGTAAGCCAAAGCTTTACTTTCGGTAAAGTGCTTACATTAAAAGGCCCTTTCTGAGTAATGAGCATGTTTGAAACAAAAGATTTTTCTTTTTGAAGGAGGGTGTTATTCCTAGTGCTGTTCTCACTATGAAATCATTAGAGTGAACAATCAGTTGTAATTTTACTTTCTAAATAACATAATTATTCTTCCACTAGATTTGATCCTATTTTTAGGTTTAATATTTTAATTTAGTTTAATTTAATTTAATGCGATGGATCACACGCTCACTTGCCCATTTCCCTAAACATTCGTTTTTCACCTTTCTCGTATCCGCCTAATTTTTCTTTTTACTAATTTTAAATTCTTTCATCGTTTTTGGTAATGTATTGCAATCTCTAACTTCCTTACCTACAAAGAAAATTCCTTATTCCTGAAATCGACTAACAGTTTATGGCCACGGTCATTTGTTCTCTTCCATCCAGTACTCATGATTCTTCTACCAATACCTTTCGAAGCCTCATAACTAATATACGACTTGTACACTTCCAGCACTCTCTTCACCATCCTTGTCTTCCAGTGATTCCCAATCCAGCTACTTTATCATATCAGTTACTGATTGTATTCTGCGCTAATTTCCATAGACAAATCTAGCTGCCTTCCTTTGCACTAAGTCTTGTATTTGATGCCAAAAATATAAGTTCCACACTCCACCACCATATTCAAGCAATGGTCTGTGCGAACTTTTGTAACCCAATTCTCTCCTTTCTCTGGTATATCTGCTTATCACCTTCTCCCATAATTGTAGGATTTTGAAACCTCATGCTCCACCTTCCCAATGTGTCCTATCCAGTTAACTTAATTATCAAATGTTCTTTTTCTTCTTCTTCTTCTTCAGTTCGAGGATTAGGCATTAATAACTTCACTTTATATTTTTACATCATGTCTTCCTATGTCTTCCAACGTCTCTGCCCCGAATTTCTTATGTGGTCTTTTCTAGTACAACCTTTGACCTTCCACAAAATCTCATTTCTGCAACCTGAATTTTGCTCTTATCTCTTCCTTTAGTCATCCAGTATTCACTTTCATACAGCAGGATTGGGGCAGCTATCTACACTTGTATTATTAGTGCAAAATAACTCTATCTCTGTTTATTTAATACATTTTACGACTAAACGGCTTAACTAGTCATGATGAAAATTGGCAATGGAATACTATGTATCATTTTGGAGGACATAAGATACTTTTTTCTGTATAAATACCTCATTTTGTTATGAAATTTTGAAAACTAGCCGAAGGCCTAACAGTGACAGACATGGATAATGTGTCTCTGTAATTTTATCTCGGTGGCTCAGGCTTTGTTTCTCTCGCAGTCAGTTTGTGTATGATCTGTTCATAAATTTCATCTACAGACAACTCATTGTATGGTGTAGATGTCACATATCTCACATTCCTTAACTCTGTACAGTTATTGGGAGTGCTCTGTTATAAATTAATACTAATAGTTGGATTTCTTTACTACTGATGCGCAACATGGATGCACCGCTACTGTGCAGCGGCAAACACCTACAAATAACACACTTGGGGCTCAATGTAATAAATGCTGTGATCATGACTGCCAATGGTGATGATGTGTTGATTCTTCGAATTCCAATAACTCAAGTTTAAACGCCTACAGTTCCCACTAAAATTAGTCTTTGCGATGACTATCAATAATGTCCAGGCGCATACACTGAAATCAGCAGAGATACACTTATAAAATAGGTGTTTTTCCCATGGGTTCTTATGAGCTAGCTCGCGGGTTTTCAACCCCTAAAAGCAATATATTAGCAAACGTGTTGAGCACAAAACGGTATTGACTTGCCCAGAAAGTGACATAATTTTAAACCTCAAACAAGAAACCTGCCGGAGGAACTGTGGTAGATAGTCTCCCACAGTTAATCCTTCTTAGTTTGTTGCTATTTTTAAACATGTTGCCAATTGGTTCTTTTGATGAGACAGGTTCGTTCAATGGTGGTCAGTGACGGATCCAGGATTTTGGTTTGGGAGGGGCTTGAGCGGATTTTGGTTTAGGGGGGGCTTTTAGCGGATTTCGTTTGGGGGGGGGGAGGGGAACTTGAGTAGGCTTTATAGTCATGCTGCCCTTAAAATATCAGTAGAGCTAAAAAAAAAAAAAAAAGAAAAGAATTATACCAAATCTCAAAAATTACGATTTCGGGGGTGGACATAAATAATTTTTTGGGAAGGGGCTTGAGCCCCCTCCCCCTAGATCCGCCACTGGTGGTGGTTTTCCCATCATATTATTCCGACTCCGTGCTTATTGGAATACCTTTTACGTAACTTACAGCTTTTAGTATCCAATTCTAGTAATAAAATTCTAAGGAGCGGGTAGCAGCTAATCAGTCGCTTATAAAACTTTAACTTAGTTTCTTTTATGATTTTATTTATTGTGGTACAAAATCATTGGAATTTGTTAGTCTTTTTTTATGTCATTATCTGTACCCTAACTGATTTTGCAGTCTAGGTAATTGAAATTCATTACCTTTCCTGTCACTGTGTTGTCAATTACTATTCTTCAACGAATGGTGTGTTTATTTTTGGTGTAATTTATATAATGATCTTTGTAGTTCCTCTTCACTTTCTTGTAGTATTGTTATGCCATCTCAATGAAGGAGAACGTTTTGATATTTTTTTTAACCGCATTCTGGGATTGGCTATATGTTTCCAGTTTTTAATGAAGTCATTATCAACGTATATGAAATGTAATCTTCGCCGGTTCTCCCCCGGATGTTGTAGAAGGATGAACGACACTGGCTGTCGCAGTGGTAACACCGGACCCGAAGATGGCGGCAGAGCTAGCCGCCGAAAGCTCGTCCATCTACAACACCATCCGGCGCAGAACCCGTGAATCTTACATTTCAGCAACACGCTGGGATAGCCATCGTTCACACAGCCATGTATATGTTAAAAAGATTTGGAGAAAATCTGCAGCCGTGTTTCATGCTTTTGTTCAACAGAATCTCTTCATTTTTCTTTTTGCCAGTATAGGTTATTTTCTTTTTATAAACTTTTGATCGTTTCGATTAAGTTTCCCGAATATCCCACATTTTATTTCTAAACATACTCTCAAAAGTGATACGAGTTTCCATATTGACCTAACTTTTTTAAATCAAGAATTCTCTTAATTCTAAAGATTTTATCGTTGCTTGCGGAAACCTGCCCATTCCTTAACTTCTATTATGATTTTCAGTCTGGCATTTACTATTATTGATTTTAGCTCACTTGAGAAGCGCTAGTTGTTTTTGAATGCTTGCTTTCGTTTCCAATACTTCTTGAGACCAGCTAATAATGTTTTCATTCCCTCCTGTAAGATGGTTTTGCGAGACTTTTGATGGAGGAGACCAGGAATTAACAATAATACAAAACTTGAAGCGATCTGCAACATCAGTTTCGGAAATCTCAGCAGAATACAAGTCTTTTGGACCACATTCAGCTACATGCTTTCTGTCTTATACGAGGGTGAGTCAAATGAAAACCTTAAATATTTTTTTAAATATTATTTATTGTGCAGAAGTGGTACAAAGCTGTATCACTTTTCAACATAATCTCCCCCACGCTCAATGCAAGTCCTCCAGCGCTTACGAAGTGCATAAATTCATTTAGAAAAAAAATCTTTTGGTAGTCCGCGCAACCACTCATGCACCGCGTGGCGTACCTCTTCATCAGAACGGAACTTCTTTCCTCCCATTGCTTCTTTGAGTGGTCTAAACATATGGAAATCACTTGGGGCAAGGTCTGGTGAGTATGGTGGATGAGGAAGACACTCAAAATGCAGGTCTGTGATTGTTGTAACTGTTGTATGGGCAGTGTGGGGCCTTGCATTGTCATGTTGCAAAAGGACACTTGATGACAGCAATCCACGTCGCTTTGATTTGATTGCAGGCCGAAGATGATTTTTTTTAGGAGATCTTTGTATGATGCACTGGTGACAGTGGTCCCTCTAGGCATGTAATGATCCAAAATTACGCCTTTTTCGTCCTAAAAGAGAGTCAGCATAACCTTCCCTGCTGATGGTTCTGTTCGAAACTTCTTTGGTTTTGGTGATGAGGAATGACGCCATTCCTTGTTCGCTCTCTTCGTTTCCGGTTGGTGGAAGTGAACCCAGGTTTCGTCCTCAGTAACGATTCTTGCAAGGAAGCCATCACCTTCTCGTTCAAAGCGCCGAAGAAGTTCTTAACAAGCATCAACACGTCGTTCTCTCATTTCAGGAGTCAGCTGCCGTGGCACCCATCTTGCAGACACTTTGTGAAACTGGAGCACATCATGCAAAATGTGGTGTGCTGAACCATGATTAATCTTTAAACATGCTGCAATGCCATTCAGTGTCACTCGGCGGTTTTCCATCACTATGGCTTCAACTGCTGCAATGTTCTGTGGAGTCACAACTCGTTGTGACTGACCTGGACGAGGAGCATCTTCCATTGAAGTCACACCATTTGCGAAATTCCTACTCCATTCGTAGACTTGCTGCTGTGACAAACATGCATCACCTTCATTCTCCGATGAATTTAAATAGGTTTCACACCTTCACTACCCAAAAACCGAATAACAGAAGGCTGTTCTTCCCTGGTGCAAGTCTCAAGTGGGGCAGCCATCTTTATATTGATACTGCGACGGTATTTGTGCATCTGCACTATGCTGCCACCTACAGGCCATTCTGCATGCTGCTTGTAGCACGCTTACCAACTTACAGGATATCGGCGCGAAATTTCGATTTTTTATTACAAATTTAAGGTTTTCATTTGACTCACCCTCGTAGCTTTTGATAAGCGAGAAAATATTTTTTATAAACCCATTGTTGTCTATTCTCAGAAGGTGTCCGTGAAACGGCATCCTCCTACGTCACAAGCTGGTGCTAGCCGTTTCCAACAGGTGGTACGATTCGGAATTAATTTTCAGTCGGTAGGTTTCTTCCGGGAGCACTCTTGTCTGGCATTTGTTTTTTTGCGAATATTTACTACACAGAATACCGTTAGTCTAATGCCACGATAACTTTCGCATTTATTTCTCTGTCCCCTTCTAAAGGCAGATGTAATCTCGATATAATCTCTGACGTTGTCCAGTAGCTTGGTGTTTTATAGCTTTTCCGACACTCGTTGTGTAGTGTTAGTAGTCAGAATTCACACAGAGGGTCTGCATGTTTTAATAGAACCACGTTGATGTCATCGGGGCCACATGCCTTCCTATTTTTCATGTTTCCCAGCGCAAAATCTTCTAAAGAGATGGAATCAACAGTGTTATTACAACAGGTTGTTCCTCTTGGTATGTACAGTGGAGTAGCTACGTCAACAAGGGCCCCGGTACAAAAAATTTATTTTGGGCCCTCAGACCAGATGGGCGACCTTTTTTTAGCTTTGTGTTGCTGGTAGGGACCCCTGACCCCCTGGGCTGAGGCTGGGAGCCCCTGAGTTGTGCTTGGGGGACCCTCTGAGCAATGAGGGCCTCTTAATGAGGGGGCTCCCAGTTTGCCGTGAAGGCCCGTGGGACCTCTGAACTGCGCTTGGGGGCCCCAGAGGTGCGCTTGGGGCCCCCTGAGGTTTTCTCGGGGCCCCCCTCAGCGTAGGGGCTCCGGTGCACTGCACCGCCTTGCCCCATAGTAGCTACGCCCATGGGTATGTGGGATTTCTGTGTAACAAAGGTTCCTGTAATATTCCTATCATTGTTCATTATTGCTTGTATGTCAGCTACATCTATTTCTGTATTGTTTAGATGTCTTAGCCCTTTATATGCAAGGTCTTGTATGGCCTATATATCACTTTCTATATTAGGTATAAATATATCCCACGATTGCACGTCAGAGCTTATTATCTGTATAGCAATGCTTCTTCTTTGTGTGTATTATTTTTTTACTTCTTGCTCTTTATTTTGTAGAAATTCCAATATGCTGCCTTCGCTATACAGTCATTCTCTATCCTTAATCTCTTTCTTTTCCTATATTTCTTCTCCCCCTCCCCCTTTCTCTCTATAACATCACCTGCTTCCCTTGCTACGCATTCCTTTATAATCGGTACATTCTTGTAATCGAGCTCGATATAGCCTTTAATGCTTTCTTGTGCTAGTAGGAACATTTTAAAAACTGTATCTGCCCTTGGTTTTATTTCTTTTTCATTTTGCGATCATTGTAATCGTTGCGATTAGAGTAGATAACATTTCCTAGGTGTACGTGAAAATTCCTTAATAATCGGTGGTCTTTAACACTCCAAATCTACTTACGTTTAATCTCCCCTCCCTCTCCCAAATGGTGTTAGTGATTTTCAGTTGGACGAAGTTTTTTGTCTTTTATATTTATATTTTGTTCTCTAAATTCACCAACTCCTGGAATCGAAATACTTCCAATCCTAGTATTAAGCCGTCACATATAAGGACATGATTGCTCTTATTGATTTTGTTTAGCAGATGTTAAAACTCACATAAAATATCTTCGTGTCCTATTTTCTTGTTTTCTCTGGGGGGCACTTTTTTTTTGTCGTCAGTCTTTCGACTGGTTTGATGTAATCCTCCATTGCTTCTTATATCGTGCTAACCTCTTCATCTCTACATACCACTTACAACCCACGTTCCCAATTATCTGCTTCATATATTCTAATCTCTGTCTTCCTCTACAGTTCTTACCTTCGACTGTTCACTCCACCAGGAAATTAACCAATCCAGCACGTCTCAGATCATGACCCACCATCCTTTCTCTTCTTTCTGTAAGCTTCTTCCACAAACTTCTTTCCTTACCCATCATTTCCAAAACTCGTTCTTTTCCTACTTTGTCAATTCACTTAATTTTCAGCATTCTTCTGTAGCACCACATTTCAAATTCTTCAATTTTCTTTCTTTCCGGTATTCCTAAAGTCCATGTTTCGCTACCATAAAGTGCTGTGCTCTACATATAGAGTTTTGAAAAGTTCTTCTAATTCCTAGGTAAATATTTGAAACTAAAAGATTTCTCTTTTTCATGAGGGGCACACATAACCCAAGTAATATTAGAGGAGCAGGTCCAAATGTGGGCTACCACTTTTATTTTGGTCCCACTGATTTACCTGATCACTCAATATGGATAACTTTGACGTCGTTTACTTCTATAAACAATCATGAAGTTGATATGAGGGTTCAAAACTTCAATAACCAATTTTAATTCTTCAAAATCAAAAGATCAAAAAAAGAAAACAGTAATATTACTGATTTTCATGATCTGATCCAAATAAGGGATAATTGTATAAAAAGGGAAATTTATCTCGTAATAAATTAAAAAACTCCAAACTTTATTAGCTTAAAATTTTAAAATCCTTTTATTTTATTTGCTCAATTTCGATTCCAGCACATTCAGTATCTGCCCAACATTCGCACTTGTAGAACTGAATCCACACTTCCCTACATCATCTGAAAAGAGTGCATCACAGAAAACTCATGCTGCACCATCGTTACCACGTCTCCCAGAGAAATCGCCAACTGGTCATCGTCATTGTCGTCATCAGTAGGAGGACCCCTACGTTCTTCTTCGAGTCCAACTCTTCGCTGAGCTTATTTAATGGGTATTTTGGTTTGGCTTGGCAATTTTGGATTCTTTTTCTTTGCTGAGGCACCTAATTACACTTTCAAAATCATCTGACAGTTGTTCAAGGCCCCACACATTTCTTTAATCATTCGCCGTAAGGAGATACGGTTATAATGCTAGTCTTGGCGCACTTGCGACCACGATTGCTTTTTATTTGATTCGGGTGCTGAAACCTTGGTGGTTACTTGTCAGAGCTAGCCCGTTATTGGACCACCAATGGTACCCCGTTTTTAGACCATGCAGAACTTCAAGTCGGCAGCCATTACAAAACAAACAAATCGAACAGGTCAGGTGGCCTGCTAAATAAGTAAGAAAGAGAGAAATTAACGTTTACATACCTTGAAAAGTTTTGAGTTTGTCAAAAGCAAGTTTTCTGATAAAACAATTTACACCAACGCACTTGGGTCATGGACCAAGTTCATCTGCTCACTGCTCTTCCCCAACCACTTGATGCTCCTTTTGGTGCCATTTTCGTGCCTGCGCACCGCCTCCCTCTCCCACTTTCAGCAAGTAGCCCGTATTTAGACCCTAGCTCGTCTTTGGACCTTCTCCTTTACATTATTCTTTCATTTATGAGACTGTTTTCTATTCATTTATTTTTAACTTTTTTCTTTACCAGGATTACCATCCTGCCGCTTGCACGTCTATTCTGGGTTACTCCAAAGTATATCATCGTGTAATGCCTGAGATCTTTCGTACGTATTAATTTGTTCTTTGTTTCAGTTATAACGGCAGTATCAATTCCTTTCTCATATAATTTATTTTCCAGTTCCACTTCTTAACTAGCTATTTGTTATTGGTCCACAGTACTAAATTGTTTGTTTTTGACACGATTAAGCTGGCTGTTCTTGGCAGTTATCTTTATTAAATATTGACCTATCACGTCGAGGTCACAACCCAGAATCTAAAAGGCAGCAAATCGGTGCGCCTGCCCTGGGCGCCAACTTCAGGGCATTGTATATTCGTTAGACTAATGACGCTGTCATTTTCGCATTTATTCCTCTGTCCCTTTCTGAAGTGTGTTCTGTTTTTGTTAATTTCTTATTCATTCAAACTTCAGTTTGCATTTCATTACTATGAAACTGTTGTCTGAGCCGGGACAGGCTATGCAGTCTAGAGCAGCGGTACCGTCAACCCGCGGTCGTTGAAGAGATAGTAGCGGGCTTTTCTGGCCCATGGCAAATCTAGGCGGCGTTGAGGATCGGTCGCCTCCCCATGCTATACATTATTATATTCGGCTTTAGGGTGCGTCCATAAATTACGTGAGGTCAAATAGGGGGGGGGGAGGTCCAGCGAAATCTCACCAAGGGGGAGGGGGTCAAGGGAAATCTCACGTTAGATTTTCAAAATTTTCTTGGACTGTAGAACTAAAAAAAAAAAGGTCTACAAATGACGCGAAAGTCGATTTTAGGGAGGTATTTCGTTGAAAATTGGAAGTGAAACACAAAAAAAAAAATAAGTATCAAAAAGTTGCGAGGGCGATCTCTAGGGGGAGAGGAGGGGTCTCACGGGTCCGGATCTCACCAGAGAAAGGGGGGGGGGGTCCGAAAATCCGGAAAACACCTCACGTAATTTATGGATGGCCCCTTAGATGTTGCATCGAAGAAGATTTTAAGTGCATTCCCATGCTCATATATAGGCAAAAGAGAATTTAGCGTAGTCAGCAATTTATTAGCTAAGAACGGAAACATATTGTCTACAGTGAAACGCGGAGATATAAAATTGCTAATGCCACATAAGGCAAAAAATATTGAAAATGAGTGTATTTATACCGAGTCCAGCCCTCTGATTAACAATATTTTTTCCATAGTATGTATTTGTTAACCAAATTGTAAACAAAATACTGATATTTTTACTATCTTTTAATAAAGTAATTTTATAAATCGGCTATTTTCTGTGTATGATATTGTACGTTTCACCATCGAATCACTGATTCAAAAGTGGGTTACGAACCAAACAAGTTAGAGCTCTATGTATTACATTATTTATTGAAAGAAGAGAGTTCTGTGAGTTTTTTTCGGAAAAAAGGCGGTAATTTTTTTTAAAAATACCAGGGCTGTAATTTTTTTTTTCGTAAAGCGGGCGGTACGCCAAAAAGGGTTGAGAACATATGGTCTAAAACTCGTTTTCTTAATCTCTGTTTAACCACGACTACTCTAGCTGATATATCCAAATTTCAGGCAATATTCACTTGCTTACCCTATTTTTCTACCTTTTTTTCTCCCGCTTCACATTTTGAAGTTCACCTTTTTCTCACTTGTATCTTATCTACAGAAGCGGCAAGCGCTGCCTCGGATCGTCTATCGATCGATCGCAGCTATAGCTGTGGACAGATTAATTGGCGGGTCAGTGTGAACGCGCTGTTGCCGTACTTGGGGACAAACTCGCGATGCGCTCTCTTTCTATCACCTGAAAATTGCAACGCTGTGCGGCCTGTGTTGCCTAGTCCAAGCGTCAACAGCTCTCTAACCACCCCCAAACCTTCCACCTCCCTTTCACTAAAAATGTGTGAACCTGAGAATCGGAATTAGAAAGTGTCAGTGTGAGTGTGAACTTGCTCGAGAGAGGATATTTTGATTTTTAGCGATTTACGATTTTTACGTGCGATTTAAATAATTCCTTTTGGTTATTTATTAATTGTAGTAATTTAGTGTAATAATTTTACCGAACAAAAAGTGCAGTAACTTATAATTAGGGAAATTTAGCAAGAGAATCTTGCTACTAAAAATGGATACTTAGGAAGAGACTTATTCTCCTATTCCAGGTGTTTCCGAACTAACGACTCCCAACAAGACGCAAGTCATCGACAGCAGAACCACCGCTGCTGAAGCAGACAACACAGTAAATCTATCATTCACAATGTTTATAAATATTTCAAATTTCTTGTGGACAATGATCGAGAAATTTTGTCTTCTACATGTACGCTTGTAGGAAAAGACTTGAAAGATATGGACGTACTTGATATTAACGAAATAAAAAACTGCAGTGATTTGTTACCGCAAAAAACAACCATATTGCGAAAAAAATTAGGGAATGGACAGGCTATTTGCGCTGCAGCTTGTGGTTGTCGGTTTGAGAACTGTCCAGCGCGTGTGTCGTGAGGAAAATAACCTACGTTTGTTCTCGAAAGAAAAATATGAAACAATACAGCACTCTAACAAAGCTTAGCGACTTTGACAGTCCTTTGTCAGGAGGACAGTACACGAATTTTACGATAGTGATGAGTGGTAATATATAAACAGATAATTTTGTCGTTAATTAAGCAAGTTTTTCAGTGCAGAGGATGACAAAATAAAATTTTGATTTTAGTTATAAATATACAAACTGAAAATAAAATGTAACACGTGGACTTTTAGCCACAAATAAAAGAAGAGTATTTCCATAAGTTTCCTTAGTCTGTCGAGAATTTTATATTTCTGCGCAGATAATAGAATAATAAATAACAGGTCTTTGAAACCTCCAATTATATTAAACGCATCTGCAATGCATAACTTTCTTAACGAAATGACATGCATCAATATTTTATGACAGAATGGTGATCATAAATTACTTAAAACACGTTACAAACCATTACTACAAGTAAAGAGGTGAATACAACTGTTACGCGCACGGCTTGGCAACGGCGCATTTGACGCCACCCGCCAATTAATCTGGCCAGAGCTATAGTACCCGCCAATTCTCGCTCGGCTATCTGTCTTAGAATATTTTCTATTGCAGAAACCAGGTCTTTGCTCACATTATGTCACATGGAGTCCGTTGATGTATTTTTACTTGTAACTGAACCATTCAGTATGTTGCAATAAATATCGAATTTAGCGGCTTCATTATTTCATTCGGTTAAAGCATAAAAATCCGTATGATTCTCCGATCTCATGCAGCCCAAAGTTTAGGTGTCAGAAATATCAGAAGAAGAATCGCAGTACAAGAAAAGCTAAAAATGCTTCGCAAGTCTTAGGGAAACACGAAGAAACGAGTTTAATCAAGTAAAGAATATCCACCATCCAACAAATACAGTTATTACAGAGCACTCCTCCATCTACCTTTCGAAAGCCCGTTAGCAACCTGTGAACGAATCCTTATACCGGCAATCACTGTTTGCATAGTAGAGCTAAAGAGTAAAGGTACACAAGAAATTTTAATTTTTACAAGCTGATGTGTAAAAGTATTTATTTCCTTTATAATTTCGTTCAGGAAGACAACGACATCTCCGCCTTAGGCCCTACAGTTGCTCTCTGGTGACATTGTCATCCTCTTACGGGAAACAAGATCTCTCGAATTCAGTCTTTTGTGCTCCACAAGAGCTACATAATTAAGAATGGACATCTGGGGGTTAGCTAAGCTCTTCTCGTATTTTCGAAGAAAATCACATTTTCGTCTTACATCTGGGGCAGTATATAGGTCAAAACAGATAGGTAGCCGATTGTTATGAATCCTATTGTGCATGATCTCATTTAGTTGGGCATCAGTAGTTCGGTTGTATAGAATATTGAACTGTACTAGAACATACTAAACTACCTCTGAATATACCAATTCGCTGACACCCATAAAATGTACGCCGTGATCTGCACCATTTATCTTAGGGTCTGATTACCGTTTCTCCGTGTGAGGAAATAAACTGGTTTGCAGATCGGTAAAATGACTTTAGACAAGGATACTCATGTCAGTTAATGGGCTATATCAAAAATATTTCTGATGAAATGGACACGGGAAGCCAATTTGATAAAGTAGCATTAGATATTTCTAAGGGATTTGATCGAGTGAGCCATAAAATAGTGTTAAATAAGGTGAAAACAATTAGAATTAATAAAGAACGTCTCAGACGCCCATAGCCATTTCCCCCATATTGAGCAATAAAAAGAGAGACCCATACCAATAACCTAAGAGACACATAGTAGTAGAGCCACTACAGTGGGTTTATTCAGCTTTTGTGGTATCATGCTTATTTTAAAGATTTTAGAAAAAAGTCTGCCAGGACCTTTATTATATGTTTTCAAGAGTGAAGAAGGAATCAGGATATATACTATTAGTTCAGAAGTATTCCTAGATTTTCCCGAATTAAGTGCATCCGTAAATTTGGAAGCAGAAAAAGCGCGATGGCATATCGCTTCGAGGGCAATACATTTGTGTCTGATTTGTCTTTAATGGGCTCTGTCCTCGGCGCTCCAGATGTGGGTGGACTCTTATTTACTGATACTGCTTGCTTGCTGTTTACCATGTTAGTGTTAGTAAAAGGGAAACGAGAGAACTGGGAATTTTCTGGAAATCCTCTACCTTATATCTCATACATCTCCGTGACTGTTCGTTATATATTATATAAGTCATTTCTTCGTATGTATCAAGCTGTCTTTTTTTTTATATCTACTCCAAATTGTCTTATTAACCTCGAAGGTCATATGCTTAACATCACTTTTAATAGCGTTTCGGTGAAAATTCGGATTTAATGGTCATTTATTCCCTCCCAACATACTCATCACCAAAGTGTTCCCTTTACGCAACCAGAGCTCTATTTCATCTGCATCATGTCTTTCAATGACGCTGCTTGCCATTCTCTGTGTGAGTTTCTTGCAGTATTATGGCGATTCTGCTCTACTTTTTTTCCGTCAGTCTGGAGAGTTGCAACGCCACCCATCTGACGATAACCTTCAGATTTAGGACCAAGTATGGCATTTGTCTGCAATTGCATGCTTCGTTCAACTAACCAGTGCACACGATATAGTTATAATATCCCTCTTAGCTAAAATGATCATCAAACAGATATCAAAACCAACATTTTCATAGGTACCCCCACACACCGACAAGCATCTAAAATGTCACCACAGGTGCAGACACTAGCTCGATTAGTTCCAGGGTGAATGAAACTATAGAAAAATTGTGTACACCTCCTCATCAGGTATTGTTCCCGCTGTTTGCTGTAAATTCTTTACAATTACCAATCCTGTTTTACCTACACTGTCCATAACCACATCAATTTGCCTTATACCCACCCAAATCCTTCTTAAAACTTATCCTTTCATGAGTGCGTGTGTGTTTTATTATGTACAGATCAACATGTTGAGCTGAGTCAAGAGACGATCGTGATATTCAGATTTTTCATCTGACTGACTGACTGACTGTTTGTTCCCCTTCCCAAGTATTAGATTCTCTTTCGGCCATTCCCGAATGTATGCTCGTTAGGATCAATTAGGACCACGTTAAGCCTTCGTTTGTCATGAATCTTTGCTTTTGAATGTGTACACAACCATATTACAACTAGAGTTGTTAACCCTAGAGGGGACCTACATTTTAACGTTGAATCCGAACCACAGAAAATTACACAGCAGTCTGTGGCAGAGGTGAAGGTAAGTTAAGGGCTTATGAAAATCACCGCCGAGACAGGGATTCGAACCGGGGACCTTTCGATCTCAATCAGACGACGCCTTAACCACTGAGCCACCAGGCTGCTCCTTGATAAGTATCGAGATGCTGAGATTTGATGTTTATACGAATTCTTTCTTTCCTATGTGGTATGACAGAGTCATCCCCCAATGAATATTAATAAATAATCATATTAATATTCAAATTTTATTATATTTGTTTATTTACTAAAAATGTAAATTGTAGGGTTAATTGATACGAAAATAAGTATGTATTAAGCCTGGGTGGCCAGATTTATTATTCTATAATTTAATTCAGTGCAAAATTGCTGTTAAGAAAGTATTAAATGTGGAAAACTGTTGGAACTGCAGTTTTGAGCGTTCAGATAGCTGGAAAATTCCTAGCGCTGGCGACAACCAGTCGGGCGCCGCATACACAATGGAACGCCCGGTGAAGGACGCTGAGATGCCGTTAGGGGAGTGAGGACGATGCCCCCGACTCTCCGCTTGAGGGGTGCAAGGTTAGGGAAATGTGCTCGAAACGAGTGACGAATACTAGCTACGACACGGAACACGTGATTGTGGGATACCTCGTTTCACCAATCGTGCATGGCTACAGGGTTCACATTTGTTAATCAAAAGTTTCTGTTCCATGTACGGAGAGAGGGAAAACTGGCTTTCCATGGCGGGAGAAGAAGACGCCATTAGAGAGTACTTGCTGGTGACACGAGCTGAAGTATAGACGTGTCGTCTGGCACACTCTCCTAGCTGATGGGCCGCGGCTGGAGATAGACGCTTTTCTGGCTCAGATGTGGCTGGGAACAAGGTGTTTCATCTGGTAAAGGTCATCAGCAGACGTACTAGCGCGGATGGGTCCGCGAATTGGCATTCAGCAGTGACACAGAACGTGTCACACCTCGTCTAGCAGATGCGACAACGATAAAGTACCAACGCAAAGCTCCATGATACCATAGGGTTTTAACGAGGCTCACAAACCCGTAAGCGACTTCTGAGATTAGACTCTCTGCTCTCATCACGACAATATTTACTGAGCTAACCAACTTTCCATGTTTATTAACTTTAAATTTTAAGCATCTTGCACATTATAACTAATTCGAAATATGCTTTTCACTTTAAAATGGCGCCCCTGGGATTTTTGTAAATGTTAACTTTAATTTGTTGGCCTGCGACACCACTTTATTGTATAGTAACTTTGCAAAATCTTTGAAATATTTAAAATCTGTTTATGTTTGCATTTATCCGGCAAATTGTAAACGCCGGGTATTGCTTGTTTATTTTCTTTGAATATATTGTGTTTAACGTAATGTTAAATATGCCCGGCCTTGTATAAGCCAGAAGACCGAATAAATTAAATATTATTTTGTGTAACTTAAATTCTTGCAGCATTCAAGGTTCTAGTTCACCAATTAACAAATTAGTAAATTAATATTCATATTCACAATAAAGGTATAGGACGTGATGGTATCCCGCCCCCCTCTCGAACCAACAGCCCTATACACCTAGTGCCATTCGAGTTTGAGATACTTCTTATACCCCTGTTAGTTGCAAGTCTATGTCATTAAGCTCGTATTCAAAGTAATGTGTGAGACAGAGACTATATACCAGCCATATAAAAACGTTTCCATCTCATAAACATTAGTAATGTTTAAATTTTAAAGCTATATGCACATACTGTGGTATACAATTTCAAAAAGTGCAAGGCAATAAATGGATACTGAGTGAAGATTTAGGGGGCAGTATGTGAATGCAAGAGGGGCCTATGACACACATGAAATAAAACCACAAGTATTGAATGATGTATTATTATGCAGTAAAAATGTATTTTAAAATTCCAATAAAACTGCATCATTTATCAATAAATTATATTTCTTATTCAAGGAAAACCCAATCCTCAATTTTTTTTTTTAAATTCCTTGAGTATGGTGGAGTAGTGTTTTACCCTTATAACGAGGATGAAACTCGTTGACGTAATTTCCTGTACATACGCTGCACTCTATTCGTATCGCGTTAACTTTGAATATCTGTACAATGTAGTCTGAGATGTGAAACACGTTTCGAAAATCCAAGCAGAGATCCAATTGAGTTTGGTTTAGCGAACTCTATTTCCACACCGATTCCTCCGCATGCTGGTCGACACTAACTGCCAGCGTGCACACTCCGCAACGTAACGTCACGCACCACCGGTAACGTCACGGCAACGCAAAGGTGGCTCCACGCACGGTTGTGGACACGGAGATTTTCATTGCAGTGAGCATTTCTCCGACATACATCATAAGACCAAATCCGAATACGTTCATCAGCGTAATATAGTATCTTTTAAAACATTTTCTCTCTGTTACCTGAGGCCGAACATCCAGCATTTGGTTAATTTATTTTAATCTGTTGATTTATGCTTGAAAAAGAAACTATGGTATCTTTTGTCCAATGGATTGTAGTTTTATGACACTTGGACTGTTGTAAATTGTTAGGTCATTCTTATATGAAAATGGGTGTTTGCGTATTTTATCCACCCATGTCTCATCACCAATGTATACCTAAAGTCAAATGCCAGATTGTGGTCATGGCTAACATTTACCTTCCATGCACAACTCACAATTCTTCCACCAATATCCATTCTAACCTCATTATACGCCATATACAGCCCCAACACTCTTCCAATCTTCCTGTGCCTTCCTGCCCAGCTCGTTTATTGTCAGTTGTTGAATGTGTTCCATTAACAAATCTAGCTGCCCTCCCTTGCACCCTTCATTTAATTCCCCCCCCAAAAAAATATGTAGACCCCATGTTACACCACTATATGCAATCAATGGTCTGACTGTGAGTTTGCAGCTCAAGTCCTTCGCTTCTCTCGTACACCCCCTCATTACGAATTTTGTCCCGAAGGTCATATAGTGAACAAAATGAGAAAGACAGTTCTTATCCCAATACAAATGGCAGCAAACTGTAAAAAGCCCAGTGAAATCGGAGAGTGCTGATTATTTTTGGCCAGTCATGAGGCAGGACTCTTCTCATGCCTCTTTGGTACTTGCGACACATGTTACTGAATGGCTGAGAAGGTTGTTATGTGGGAGATATGAGACGATGGTGATGTGATGGTACCTGGGGCACATGTTACAAAATGTCAAAGAGAATGAGGTGTGTGAGAGGCAATACGATGTTGATGTGAACCGTTTGATACCTGAGACACTTATTACTGATTAGGAGAGAGGGAGTAGATGTAAAGAGGTTAAAGTAAAGAGTCGGATACCTGAGACATGTTACTGAATTGCAGAAAAGAGACGAGGTTGGTGTGAACAGTATGGTACCTGGGGAACATATTACTGAAAGACAGAAGGGAATTGGGTTAAACTACTGATTGTATATGATGGTATCGTTTGGGGCACCATTTTGGGAATCAAAGGGGTGCAAAGGTGGGTAACGAGATTTGTTTGTGAATCCAGTAGGTAACTGAGTTAAAATGGAGTTGGATTGCGAGTAATTGTAAAACATAATGAGGTTTGAGTAACGCTGGGAGAGTACACGGCGTATGCTGGCGATGTGCTAAGAATGGATCTTGTCCAAAAGATTAGGAATAGTGCGTGGAAGTGATGGCCATCAGCACGAGCTGACACTTGATTTAATGAATCAGGAAGTGGCAAAATTTTCTATATCTCCCCCTTGACAACAGGCGACGGTCTCAGGCATCCTATTACAAGTCAGCATGTTCTGTGGAGGGCACTGCCTTGGCGTGACTCGGTTATTTATCTTACAGGATGAGCGTACTCTGCGGCGGACCCATTCCTCAATGGTGAAATTAGTAAGATTAGCACTTGTTAACAGACGACCTTTTAATCCTGGAACATACGAAGTACTCTTGCTGTGCCGTGAGATAAAGATAAAAGGAAGGTAAAAGTTGTGTTAGTATATGCCATGGCGTATATCACTTTGTTTCTAGTGAATCACTTTTGAAAACTTTATACTTACAAAGGATCACAGGTTTAATGGTTGTCTCCGGTAACGTTGGGAGTCCTCCCCATATTAGTTGGGAATGAAAGAGCGTCCTTATCGTGATTGAGGTGCTGAGTATCAACAAATCTAGCTGCACTCCCTTGCACCCTGCATTTGATGTCCAAAAAATGTGGACTTCATATTACACCACTATATGCAAGCAATGGTCTGAGGAGGACTCAGACACACGCATTAAAATATCAACAGTACAGAAATATTGTAAACAATTAAAACTTACCAGTAGTGGCCTCCTTTGGTTCAGGACAGTCTGGGGAGAGAGAGAAAAAAATTAGTCTTAATATATAGCTAAATCTTGCACTGTAGTACATATACATTGACAAACGCTATATTTAATCCATATTCACACTTATTTTACAATCATTCACTCAGGTATGAATTTGTGCCCCCAAGGTAGTGTTGTGGTAAGTTTTTGACGCTATGAAATTAATTTATTTGTTTAATACTAAAAATTTTATTTTGCCCTACATCCACCTGTCACAATCTCTTCTGAACTGGCACAGTACTTTGCAAATTGTAAATTTAATTATGTTTTCATAATTTATTGATAAATGATACAGATTTATTGAAATTTTAAAATAAATTTTTATTGCATCATAATACATCATTCAATACTTGTGGTTTCATTTCATGTGCGTCATAGTACTCTCTTGCCTTTACATACTACCCCGCTCTCTAATTCTGCACTCAGTATTCATTTATTGCCTTGTACTTTTTGAAATTCCATGCCACAGCATATATACTTATAAACGTTGCTAATCTACACTCCTGGAAATTGAAATAAGAACACATTGACGCCTGTGTGTAAGACCCACCATACTTGCTCCGGACACTACGAGAGGGCTGTACAAGCAATGATCAAATGCACGGCACAGCGGACACACCAGGAACAGCAGTGTTGGCCGTGGAAGGGCGCTAGCTGCGCAGCGGTTGGGCACCGCCGCAGTCAGTGTCAGCCAGTTTGCCGTGGCATACGGAGCTCCATCTCAGTCTTTAACACTGGTAGCATGCCGCGACAGCGTGTACGTGAACAGTATGTGCAGTTGACGGACTTTGAGCGAGGGCGTATAGTGGGCATGCGGGAGGCCGGGTGGACGTACCGCCGAATTGCTCAACATGTGGGGCGCGAGGTCTCCACAGTACATCGATGTTGTCGCCAGTGGTCGGCGGAAGGTGCACGTGCCCGTCCACCTGGGTCCGGACAGCAGCGACGCACGGACGCACGCCAAGACCGTCGCATCCTACGCAGTGCCGTAGGGGACCGCACCGCCACTTCCCGGCAAATTAAGGACACTGTTGCTTCTGGGGTATCAGAGAGGACCATTCGCAACCGTCTCCATGAAGCTGGGCTACGGTCCCGCGCACCGTTAGGTCGTCTTCCGCTCACGCCCCAACATCGTGCAGCCCGCCTCCAGTGGTGTCGCGACAGGCGTGTATGGAGGGACGAATGGAGACGTGTCGTCTTCAGTGATGAGAGTCGCTTCTGCCTTGGTGCCAATGATGGTCGTATGCGTGTTTGGCGCCGTGCAGGTGAGCGCCACAATCAGGACTGCATACAACTGAGGCACACAGGGCCAACACCCGGCATCATGGTGTGGGGAGCGATCTCCTACACTGGCCGTACACCTCTGGTGATCGTCGAGGGGACACTGAACAGTGCACGGTACATTCACACCGTCATCGAACCCATCGTTCTACCATTCCTAGACCGGCAAGGGAACATGCTGTTCCAACAGGACAATGCACGTCCACATGTATCCCGTGCCACCCAACGTGCTCTAGAAGGTGTAAGTCAACTACCCTGGCCAGCGAGATCTCCGGATCTGTCCCCCATTGAGCATGTTTGGGACTGGATGAAACGTCGTCTCACGCGGTCTGCACGTCCAGCACGAACGCTGGTCCAGCTGAGGCGGCAGGTGGAAATGGCTTGGCATGCCGTTCCACAGGACTACATCCAGCACCTCTACGATCATCACCATGGGAGAATTGCAGCTTGCATTGCTACGAAAGGAGGATATACACGGTACTAGTGCCGACATTGTGCATGCTCTGTTGCATGTTTTTATGTGCCTATGGTTCTGTCTGTGTGATCATGTGTTGTATCTGACCCCAGGAATGTGAATATAAAGTTTCCCATTCCTGGGACAATGAATTCACGGTGTTCTTATTTCAATTTCCAGGAGTGTATATGAGATGGGAAACGTTTTTATATGGGTGGCATATATTCTCTGCCTCACACATTACTGAGAATAGGAGCCTAATGACATAGACGTACAACTAACAGGGGTAAAGGCTATATATCAATCTCGGAAAGCATGGATTTGCCACCACTTTGTAACATTACTTCTCGGTCATCAGGACGTACCATTACAAAATAAATATGTTATATCATATTGTTGTTTTGTATGTTTATGTTTTTTGAATGACGGAACTTGTATAAATTAACTCTTTGGGATTACAGGGCTGTAGAATAACATGAAGAGCCAACACACACTTAAATTTTCCATCATGATAGACCAATCAGAGAATGTACACAGGATGTCAGCTACATTTGTATGCATCGTAGAGTTCAGTGTTATTGATCAAAAGTGATGTCTGAATGTAGACACGGAAGGCAGTCTGCTAAAAACTTATTTTAGAAATTAATTTTATAGTAATTAAACAAGTAATCAGTT
Source organism: Vandiemenella viatica (assembly GCA_031002005.1). Lineage (NCBI taxonomy): Eukaryota > Metazoa > Arthropoda > Insecta > Orthoptera > Morabidae > Vandiemenella > Vandiemenella viatica. The sequence goes on from JARYHS010013630.1 coordinate 221,966,118, forward strand.
ATAATAGCTCGATATATCAGTAACACATGACATAATGCTCCTCGAAGGTCCTAGGACGAAAATTACAAGTTTGGGAATAACTAATGTTAACAGCAAACAGCCGCGCCGCATTCCCTAATGACACGCTGAAAATATTCTTGATAGCGTGTGCCACTTAACGAGGATGGCGTGTAGCGGTACAGTCAGGAAGAGCGGTGGCCGTCGGTGCGTGCTACTTACAGAGCAGCGGGACAGTCCGAAATAGCATGTGGCTGTGACGTAACGCGAGCCGAGGTCCCGCTGGACGCCTGCGGCGATGTCGTGTCAGAAATAGTACCCGCTCTGATTGAGGTTACTGCTGTCACCTGGCCGCGCGCCGGGACATAGCCACGCCCTGCCCCTCCCCCCCCCCCCCCGCAAGCCATGCCGTCCGGCAAGTTCTGACACCTAGCGACCACCATTGGCAACCTGTGACGTCGAGTAACGGTAAATATTCCAATGTCGGCCGCCCCACTACTAGCGCTTATCTCTGGTTTCCTCAGAAGAATCACGCATTCCTGAGAAATGTTTTAAAATCGAACTTTTCAACGGTTATATTTCATTTCTCTCGTCATGTAGCGTTAAAATCTCCCGCGATTTTATGGTCTCACATTTTGGGAATTCTTGGTATCGAGTTTCATAGTCCGTTTTGTTGTGTTTACGATACCCTCTTGAGATACCCTTTTTTGATGACCCTATGTCTGTACCTGCCCATCCTTGACTAACTGCAAGAAAGATTCAGCCCTTGCATTTGTTCAGGTTCTGGGTGACTACATATCATTTTCCCTGATACATTTTGGCAGAAAGGGATGTTATTAGAACTATACTTGTACCAGTTTGATTAAGACAGAAAGATGTCGACATAGTGGGAAGTTATTCGGTACCTGTCGTGAAGTTTTGGTAGGCAGTTTATCTTCGCCAGTGTTCACTCAGCATAGGAAGTCGAGATTGTTGTCTTAGTTACATGCTTTCAACTTTCTCCTTTATTTCGGATACTAAATATAAAGGGAGAATGCTGTGGGAAAGGTTAGGTATTCCCATTCCATCTTTTTTTGATATCAGTTACAATTAGATGAGAATACATTGGATGTATAAGTTTTATGATTGTTACATACATGGAATGTGCATTTTGATTGCGAGTGCGGTTCAGACGATAGCCCAGTTTACCTACAAACGCTCTCATACCTCAAACATCTTATTAATGATTGCCTGTGTGCAAATGTCTTCACAGAAACCTCTTTAGTGACTTCCTAATGACCATCGAATAGTTTTCTCCTCAGAACTTGTATGGCTAGTTCAGGTTTTTTCGTGCCTGATCAACCAAGTATTCCATATATTTCTATCACGTGTCAAACGTATTATGCATATGTGATTTAAAAAAGAAGTTACACATTTCTTTCTAAGGTGACTCCTATTACTGCTCTGAAGAGACGATCAAGTTTTTGTTTGTTTTTGTTTAGGGCATTACGCTTCATCGACTTTGATATTATTAGAGGGGCGAGAGAACTAGACCATTGTTTATTGAAGGAACCATCTCGCCGTGCACGCCACAGGAAGTGGATACCATCTCATGCAATAATGGTAGAGAATCTTATGTGAAACACGATGGCTTGAAAGAGATTTTGTCTGCTGCATATCCAAACCCATTTGCGGCTTGTAACTTGACCAGAGGTTCAAGGGTATAGCTAGCTTCTTCTACTTTATGCTAAAGTAAGACCTGGCACGCGTTCATAACTTTGTATGTAACTGATATTTTTTAGTTTACTGGCACGTGCAGATTTTTTTATAGCTGTTGTAAAACTACCAAAATAAATCGCGTATAGTGGGATGTTTAACTGTGGTCATTAAAAATGGAGTCGTATTAACAACGGTACAAAATGAGGACGAATATCAAGATTTTTTTAAAAAATTTAATTGCAATGGAGCACAGGCTCCGGTGGCAATATCCCTACACACTCATCTTCCCCCTATCCTGCATCCACCTACATTTACCCTCTATTAATTTTATCTTTAAATTCCTTCAAAGTTTTCGGTAAATTATTCATCATTTCTCTTGGTAACTCATTCCAATCCCTGACACCCTTACCTAAAAAACAGAATCTTCCCACACCCTTGTGCCTGAAATCGAGTGCCAGCTTGTGGTCATGGTCATCTTTTCCCTTCCATGCACTACTTTTCATACCTATTGCAATATCTTTCCATGCCTCATCACCAGTATATGTCCTGTACACTCCCAAGATAAAATGTAGGCGGCAACAATTCTGCATGCCATTATCATAAAAAATCAGATAACACGTAATATGACGTTGAAAAATCTGCAGAGTGATCCCATAAGTCACTTTCATCTCAGCAGTAGTGCACTCTAGTAACTTATCGAGATGGAGAGTATTCTGTAAATTAGGTCGTTATTAGTAAATTTAATTGAAATTTATTATTCAGTTTCAGCGTGATATGTACTAGTACAGATTGAGGGTTTTGGTCTTTCTCTTTATTTATTAGCTTTTTCCATAGATCCCTCTATCGACATCCACGTCAGGGATCATCTAACTTAACGGGATAAAAATGTATTCTGTACATGAACTGTACGTAAATTTCAGTGAAATCCGTTCCTAAGCATCTGCCTGAGTTGCGTGCACTGAAATACAGGCAAATATCCAAAATATACGGTTTTGGCTTCTTTATCATCAGTAGTGTATATTAAATGACCGATTTTCACAAAAATAGACACATACAGACGTGATTTCTTTGCAATTTTATACCTACTATTAATATTTGCGAATTGATCCTATCGGATCACGCAAAGCCTTGGTTCTCATCATGGTTTGCAATTAAGAATAAGTGCAATATTTCTGCTGGGTAGTTCTAGAGCCACGGATTGACAGTTCCTGGAGCAATGAGGAGAGCTTAAGTGTTGCCATGTTTGCGATTCGTTTAACTTGTGTTTCCTATTATATGTGTATTTTTGTTTGTGAAATGTTTAGTTTATGAGGTGGAGATCGGGGACGGTTCAGCGTTCGCCTAGGTGATTGCGGAAAACCGCCTAAAAGTCGCAATCAGGACGGCCGTTACGCGGGTTCCAGAACTCTTACCTGGTCCCGCCATACCTCCCCTATACAGTGTGGTAGCACCCTAACGCGCGAAGACACACTGGCGGCTAATTTCATACGTCCAGTACCTGACAAAAAAATTGTACCGATAAGGAGAGGAGGAAACGAAATGAAACTTCACGGTTGAGAAGGTAAGTGATGTCACTTCCGTTATTACAATACCGAGTAAAATTTACAAAGAAGATGGCAGTCTGGCGTTCCAACTTCTCTGCCCTGAATGCTTGATTCGGTAGGAAAGGGTCCCATGAAACCGTTGTATCCTCTCCTGAGGCAAGCTGGCCCACCACTGTTGTAACTGGTCTTTGATATCATGGGTACTGGTGCTGGAACTGAGTAGACGTCCGAGCTGGTCCCACATATATTCTATCGGCGGCAGAGCTGGCCGCGGGTGTACCTCAACATCACATAGGCACAGTGCCGGATCTAGGGGGGGTCAAACCGGGGCGCTTGCCCCGGGCGACAATTTCAGGGGGGCGGCAAAATCATGTTTGAAGGAGCGGTAAATGTCAAATTCGTGTGGCGGTGACCTTTTTTTGGGATCTACTGCCCCAAGCGGAAACCATCAGGGGGCGGCAAAATCAAAGAATAGCTCTGTACCGCCCCGGACGACAAATTCATGTTTGAAGGGGCGGCAATCTCAAGTTTTTTCCCCGACTCGGAAAATTTGTAGATCCGCCACTGCATAGGCAGTTCATAGAGACACGTTTCGTGTGTGGATGAGCATTTTACTGATGTTGAAAAATGTTCCATGATAGGCGTAGCACATGAGGACGCAGGATACCGTTGTGCTGTAAGGGTTCCCTTAATCACTATCAGCCGTGACCTGAAGTCATACCCAATGGTTCTCGCGGCATGAAACGAGGAGTAACGCCGCTGTGCCTCTCCAAAACATTGGAAGAATGAAACCTATCTCCAGGCCGCCACCATACTCACCGACGGTCATCCAAGTCGAAGCTGAAACGCGATCCAGCAGTAAAGAAATTGCGACTCATAATTATACCTGGAAACAATTCGATGATAACGCTGAAAAACAAAATTGATCCAAATCGTATGAGGATACTGGTTGCTTTATTCGCATGAAGACCCTGAAGTGTAGTTCGGCCGCTGGTTTCACAGTTTAGATTTACCGCACACGATGCTCTGTCGTGGCTAACCAACATAACCCAGTAATCTTAATGGGTAAAGGGGACCTTCAGTTTAACGCGGAATCCGAACTGAAGCATTGTGGCATACTCCAGTTTGCACAACAAGTCGTGATAGAGGTGAAGGTGAGATAAAGAGCCTTTGAAAATCCCCACTGAGAAAGGTATTCGAACCTTTCGATCTCCAGTCAGATGCCTTAACTACTGAGCTACCAGACCACTCGTCATCTAATTTGACAGTACATCAATCAGTGGACACCGAGCTTGGTGGGTGAGCGGTTAACACCTGGCCTCTCATTCTGGAGGACGGTGGTTCGAATCCCCTTTCGGGCATCCAAATTTGGGTTTTCTGTGGTTTCCCTAAATCACTCCAGGCGAATGCCGGGCTTCCTTTAAAAGGCCATGGCCGAATTCCTTCCCGTTCATTTCCCCGAGTTCTATCCCGCCTCTAATAACCTAATAACCTCGACGACGACGAGGCGTAAAGCCATAAGTAAAAAAAAATCAGTGGACGATGAGGAGAATATAATTTTTTTTCCTAAATAGCAATAAATTCTTTATCATAAGACTCTGGATTGCATTAACAACTTCCTTTTAAAATTCTATTATTAAATATCATTACGGTATAACCGTAGAAAGTTTTTAGTACACTTATTTTCACGGTGTGGTATGTTGACGAAGTAAGCAAAACCTACATACAGAATTTCATTTATTTATGTTGCCCCAAATTTAACTTTCCTGTTACAGTACCCAATATAATATTAAAAAGGATATTATCGGAGAAATGTTCTGCATTAGCAGAGAAAGCTGCTTTGTGCCCATACCGGAGGAAAATCGTGCAGTTGTGGTTAGCATTATGTTGCATGCACTTGGTCTGTCCTCTGGGTCGGGTCCCACAGCACTGTCTATTCAAAGATCACAGTTCCATTGTTCAACTCCATTCATGCATCTGCCGCCTCAGACGTCAGTCCTAGTTCTCAAAATATCCTTTACGTCTGTAATACTTCCGGTTAAAGAACAGATTTTTTGCTCGGCCGTAAAGTGGGTTTTGAAGTTATGATAATTCTTTTTCCCCACTGTTGTGACTCGTCAGTGACAACTACGTGAGAACAGGTTGAAAAAGGAACTTCCCAGAAACTGGTAAATGGTTAGCATTTAACAATCAATCCACCCTTCACATCGAATGTTCTGGCATAGCAGAACTTTTTTGTCGTCAGGGAATCAAACCTAACTTCTCTGGAGTCGCTTTTCTTATGAAATTTAATGGTTTCTTCTAGGCCTACGGCACGGGCGATTCTGAAGCATAACTAACGCAAACTGCAATTTAATTCAAAATGTTACTAATTTTGAAGAAGTTATAACAGTTGAATCGAGCTATTATTTGTGCTAATTTTCCTGTTACGAAACTCACGTTATAATTCTAAATTAGTGGCTATGTTGATTTAAACCACTTAGCTACGAACCCTCTTGCAATGGAACTAAATCAAAGATTGTAAATTCTGGGAGAGGCCAAATTAATTACGGCTTGAAATGTGGCTAAACTCCACAGCCGATTTGAACTTCCCGTCGCGAACCACTACCTGCCAGAGATCGTCCACTGTCGACGAACAACAAAGCCTGTCACTCAATGTTTCTGTATGTTTGTCAATGACAGCCACTGTACAATGGCATTTTCTGGAGGTTTTAAAATTCTACTTACCTTCTCACATCAATGCCCTATCTCATGAGACATACACAGATAAATTAATCAAAGTTTTTTTATGAGAGGGGTTTCAAAATCCTTCATTTATTGGAGTGGCTTTTTTTACTTACGGTATGGGTTTACGCCTCGCCGACGTCGAGGTCATTAGAAAGGTGGGGAAGGACTGGGGGCAAGGAACGGAAAGGAATTCGGGCTACTCGCTCGGAGCATTTGTGAAAACCATCCAAAACCCAAATGTAGATGGCCGAATGGGGTTTCGAACCAGCGTCCTCTCGAATACGAAGACAGAGTTTTACCACTCACCCGCCACGATCGGTTTATTTCAGAGAGTTCTGAAGGAATGTACCAGAGACGTGAGTGAGGGAATTGGGTTAAAAAGCCTTTGCTTGAAAATTATGGTGTATTATGAGAGATGAGATCCACATTTCATGTATCAAATGCAGGATTTGAAGGTGATGCAAAGAAGGGCAGCTAGATTTGTTTGTAGAAATTACCGCAGAACACTATTGGTAAAATGAGAAGATACATGAGCTTGGGAGGGATTCATTTTTAGATAGAATACGGGTGATGAGAATCCATCCTCGCATTCGCCTAGGGTGATTTAGGGAAACCATGGATAGCCTGTGTCTTCCCGGATGCATGGACAGAATCAGTGCTGACAGTTGTTCGCCAGAATTTGAGCCCTGAAGGCATATTAAAACTGCTAGTTTTCACAAGTTTCGGAAAGAAAATGACGCTTAATTTTTAGAATGTTATCTGAAATAGTACTTCCTGTGTTTACTTATACTGAAATGCCGAGGTTCATGAGATACCTTCTAATATCTTATACAATCCACTTTTACCCAGCGAAGTTCAACATTGACTCAGCAAGTCTTCGGAATTCCCTTGAAGAAATATACAGCCATGCTACGTCAAGAGCCGTCCCTAATTGCGAAAATGTCGCCGATCCAGGACGTTCTGCATGTCGGTCATGTCCTACGTATATTCGATTGGATCTATGTCTGGAGATTTGGAACCGTCCAGAATGTCCCTCAAACCAGTTGTGATCGATTTTATCCGACATGGTGCATTGTCTTCCTGAAAAAGTTCACTTTGTTTGGGAACATGAAGGCGATGAATGGCTGCAATTGGTCTCCAAGAAGTTAAACATAACCCTTTTCAGTTAATTGTCGTTTCAGTTCGACCATTGGTCCCAGTCCACTCCATATAAACATAGCCCATACTACAAGTGGGATGGAGTTATCATTAGCTTGCACGGCGCATTTCTGACAATCTGGATGCAGGGCCTCGTGGGGTCTGCAAAACACTCGAACTCTGCCAGCTCTTACCAACTGGAATCGTGACTCATATGACCATACAAATCTTTTAGGGTTCAACCGACATATTCACGGGCCCAGAAGAGACACTGTAGCCGACAGCCTTTTTTTTTTAACATAGGCACTCTATAAGCTGCTTTGGACCAAAAAACCCTCCTAAAATCGAATTTCGCGATCATTTGTAGACTTTTTTTTTTTTAGCTCTACAATTCTACAAGATTTTCAAAACCTCACGTGAGATTTGCCTTCCCCCCCCCCCCCCTCCACCTTGGTGATGCTTCGTGGGTTTTTCCCCGGTTCCCCCCCCCCCCCTATTTTACATCATGTCATTAATGGACGCCCCCTTATGGGAGTTGGCTCTAGAACTCAACTAACACAGCAAGCCGTAAGGCTCTTACTTTCACAAAACTTGAATACAGTACTCCCTTTATCTTTTTTCATTTCAGTTCTCTTTCTTAATTACTTCAAATGATGGGTACTAATTTTGAAAAAAATAATACTAAGAAATGCACTAGACTTCATTTATTACCGAACTTAGCCCAAATGAAGTCAAAAATATACAAATCTTCACAAAAGTTCTTTTACTATTAATTTTCTGTATATCAACTTTTCAAAACTTTCACTCTGTTCACTCATACAAGCTGAGGCTGGTGCCTCAGCACCCTACCATCCTATGCCATGTCTGGCATCTAGCTAGCTGGCGAGCCTTTCTTGCGCTGCGACAACAATGAAATTCTCTAACTCCAGAACCAAGGCTTCATTATTACTTGAATCATTTACACTAGAAAACCAAAATTTATAATTACCTCAGAAAAAAGTATAGCAATTTGAAATATAATGGATCGGGGAGGAATGGTTGCATTTGGCACGTATGTCACAACTCGAATCGGTCTTCTGCTGCCATATCCCATAAATGCCAAATTTAGTTGCGCGGACACGTCTAACGTAAGCCGCCTTCCCACGGCACATGGTTTTGTAGGCTAACGGGGACGGCACGCCTCTATCCATCATCAGGAGGTAAAGATGGAAGGCCTGGCCCGCAGATGTGCTGATGGTGGGAACGCGTTGAATGTTATTAGTCTATGACGCAGTATTGCCTGTTTGTTAACACTGATTCCTCGTCGCAGACGTCGCTGGTCTCGGTCGGCCACTGCGTTGTCCTTAGCGGGAGATAAAGCCGGGAACGGCATATTCACCGAATACTATTAACACTTTTGATCGAGGAAACTTGAATTCACGAACAATTCCCGAAATCGATTGCCCCATGCGTCTGGCGCCAACTGCCATTCCGCGTTCAAAGACTGTTTGTTAATTCGTGTCATGCAGTTATAACCACATCAGAAAACCTTTCACACGACTCACAAGAGTACAAATAATAGCCCAGACTCTGTACGGCACATTTATATGTTTCTTAAACGGTGTTAACTGCCATCTGGATATTTGGATCTACTTATCCTGTGACTCTTTTGAATTTCAGTTTATATCTGTGTGTGAGGAAAAATTGAGGAGTTACACGAAAAATTAAAAATTTTGTTGCGTCTTTCCTTTACATGTTACCCATTACGATTAGCCAAAATGTAGGTGTTAAGGAATAGGCAGCCTATTCGTTAGGTTTGTCGAATTCTGAGAAGAGCAGATTCCAATTTTATTGTCAAAGATTGAAATGACCTCCGGTGGTGTTGATTATTAACAAGAAATATTCCAAGGCCAAATATAGGTCACGGTTTATTATTAGCATACAACGAAATAGTTCATGATAAAGAATGAATTCAACACTTACGGAGAGTGAAGAGGCGTAAATATCGCAAAATGCTTAGAACTTAACTCATTGGTATTTAACTTTACTAGGTGGATTGATCTTCATTTACAAATAGGTGACAGGCTGGGGCGTAGCTACCATAGGGCTAGGCGGTGCAGTGCACCGGGGCCCCCACGCTCAGGGGGCCCCTGAGCGCAGCTGAAGGGGCCCCCAAGCGTAGCCTGAGGGCCCAAAATAATCTCTTTTGCACCGGGGCCTTTGTTGACTTAGCTACGCCACTGGTGACAGGCAAACAAAGAGGTGCATTTTTCGGCTGAGTTCGTAACCAGAACTGTTAAAAGCTACAGCAAATACATGAACTTGCTGCCATGGATAAATATGCAATAAAAAATTAGAGGGTGGATAACCACTTGGTGTTAGAATTTAGCGCCCGATACCGATAGTATCCACCCAATCGACGCCTGATATCTCAACAGTTTCTATTGCGCTTGATGGTTTTCAAAAACGTAAGATGATCTGGCACAATGTTCTTGCTCTAAAAAAAGTGTGGACATTACTTCTATAAATTGCGGAAATAAATGTATAGTATACAGAATCATGATGCGCATTTCACAGAGCCGGATTAAAACAGCGCGAGGCCCATAGCAAATGTGAAGAAGAGGGGCTCCGACCGTAGCATTTGCTAACTCTTGATAAGTGGCTAATGCGATTTCAGGGGTGGCTAAAGTAAAGATTGCACCGTGTTTGTACGGTAAATTAAAACGATGATACGGTTCAGTTGTCGTATCGTAATTGAATTTTAAATTGAGCATTTGACAATTATCAAGTACAAATGTAAAAAATAGTAACAAGGTGAATTTTAAATTGAGCATTTGACAATTATCAAGTACAAATGCAAAAATAGTAACAAGGTAATTCTTAACTTTAAAAATAACTATTCGTGACTTTTTGGACTTTTGTTAGGAATTGTTACTAATTTCTGTAGTTAATATTATTTCTTGTGGTTAAATTAAAATTTTCGATGCAATTTTAATAGCTTTACAACTATTGTTCTAAGATTATTAATACGGTAGAGGATTCATGATTTTTTTTAAAAAAAATTAATGTCTACGTTTTATCTGTTGTCGTAGGAAATTAAAATAATGATTAAAATACCCGAAAACTGAAGCAATATTTTGAGTAGTATGCCAAGATCGAATATTCGCCAGAACATTTTTTATTGGTTCGAGCAGTTTGTTTGGCTAATTGTTACCAGTGTATTAGGTTGTATACGACATTACAGACGACTCATCGCTGACGAAGCATTAACTCAACGTTTAGCTCAATTTTTTGGACATGGACATAGAGTTAAGCTATGTTTTCCAAAGCTAATCAGATATTAATTTTTTAAATATTATATAGTTTTCTGACATCATTGTAATAAATACTCTGGCGGCTGCTTCAGAAAAATAGTGTAGATGAGTGTAAAGCAAAATCCGATGAACATTGTTCTTTTGTATGTCAGCCGAAACTTAAAACAGTAATCAAATTCATTGCTATTGTTATCCAACACATAGAATTTCTTCGCAAGCTTCTCACATGCCAAAACAATGAGAACAACTTTTTCTTAAGCTCGTATGCTGGGAATGTAACTTCATTCAAACGCAGACAATGGAGCTCTGCCCATTCAGGAAACTACTTTCGCCAAATTGTTTTCAACAAATTATCCTCTTACGCTGTTATGTCGGCATCCGTACACCATCAAATAAGTTAATTGCAGATGACATAGGCATTGTTTCGCGGTAGAAGCCTCCAGAATATTGCAGTGGATGCCCGATAATAGTTCAAAGTAACTGTGCTAAAAATATTTGCTGGGTCCTGGTGTGGGTCGTGCTTTAGAACTACTACAGTTACAAAATATGTTTGCCGACACTGAGATTAACAAGCTACATTAATCATTGGAGAAGCTTCAGTGTCCTCCGGAGAGGCCGTCCACTGAACGACCACTGGGAGAAGGGTTGCCATTTTGTTACTTTGGAAAAAAAAGTATATTTACCGTAGGAAGAAGAAAATAGAGTATATGAAAGAAGAACAGTATTTTTTAATTTTGGTATTTAATGACTCAAATACACAATATATATATATATGGAACTTGCTAATGTTTCTTCTCAAGGTGCAATGACTGGTATCACATCCTATATCTAGATTTATAAATAAATGAATAATTCATTTTTGATTAAATTTATAGATTCTCCGAAATAAAGGAAAAAGGAGCTTATATTTGATAAATTACACGTGCCTTTTCAAGTATATGAGTATATACAAGAGTTGGCCGTGGATTAATAACTTCTTCCGCCCTCTTAGAAAAAATCGAAGTGAGAATAAACGTTTGGTTTGGTTTAGTCATAAGCACTAGTATGTAATGTTTGGAAATTAATTAGGCCCTAGGTACAAGGGAATTCAGCTACATTAACGGTATATTTTACAAGAAATAAAGTCATTCCATAAATTCACTAGCAAACGAAATTACATGATGAATACTGAAAATAATCGCTAAATTACGCACGGATAAAAATTTGTAAAACCAATAAGAGAGTTTGACGTTCTAGGACTGCAGCATTATCGAAATGTATGTGACAAGCTTAACCAGAAAGTGCATTTACGAATGTACTCAAATGGTGAACTAAATCACGACATATAAATTAGTTATTTTTACATACTTCAAGAGTTCGGAATAGGAATACCTTAATTTTGATTTCACCATAACATATTTAGAAGGTAAGTTTAACTTGATCGTAGTAGTTACAGTTTCAGTAGCAATAATAATAATTAATAACAGTAAATGCAGTAATGTGAATAAGCTGTTTCAGATTTCATGTCTCCTTTTGTTTCTCCCTAACACTGATACTTCTTGCCTTCCAAACCAGATAGGTTATAGATAACAATCTTGCCTGGCATTCGGCAAGAGGCGGATTCAAACCCCGTAGGACTTTAAATTTTAGTTTGCCTTGGGTTCTGTAAATCTCACCAGCTGAACTTCGGAAAAGTTCCTTCAAAAAACCGTGGCTGAAATTATTTCCCGATTCTAGTTTCCAATACTCCCAGGATTCAAATCACATTGGCGCCGAAAGAGAAGAATAAGAAGAAGAATAACCGAATGTGGTGGGTTATTGGTAACACTGTGAGGTGGCTTCCGGGAAGACATGGGTTCGAATCCACGTCCGGTAATTCAGATTTGGGTTTTCGATGGTTTCCCCAAATTCACTCTAGGCGAATGCCTGGGTGATCTCGTCAAAAAATACTGAAATTACTTCCCGTTGCTTACCACTGATTCCTTACGGGCTCTAAATACCTCGACTTCGACAAGACATAAAGCCATAAAAAAGATACAAAGCTTAAAAATGTCCCCAAATTACTGTCAGTTATCAAGACAATAGCTTCTGATACTATTCCAAATCATAATTTTTATTAGTAAATTCAGAAGATTGTTTTATCAATGTAAAGGAAGATGTTGTGGAAGTAAAGGTATCTAAATACAAACAAAAGTTGAAACTAGGAAATAATATGAGGCGGAAACCCAATATTAGCAAACCTAAATTTAACTTCGTGTGTTAATATGACCCAAAGTACTGAGGTATCTTCTTTTTAAAACTAAAGCACCTGCAGAGACGCTGACAGGCATTATGCCGAAAATGAATAAAAAGGCATCACATGAAATATTTTGCAGTTACGAGGTCATAGAAAGAGAAAGGATGAAAACTTAACGCTTTATTCATAATTATGTATTCGTCATTAAAATTATTTTAGAAATTTACACTTTCTGCATTTCTATTTCAAAATGCATTCAAAGCATCTTTAAAATTTCTATCTCGTACTTTTTGCATGGCGGAATGAATTCATTAATATTGTGTATTGATCGTGCGTTAAAACAAAAAACCTCCAAGCATACCTTACGGGAAATTGATCTACTTCGATCTTTTAAATATTTTGGTCTGTACTCCGGTAAGAGAATAGGCCCGTTTACACGTACGCGCCAAACTGGCGGTTTGGAACGGCGCTCCGGACTGCCGCGCCGGAGCGTGATGTTGGACTGTCGCTCCTGGAGCGTGCGACGAAAAGTGGTCAACACTGCAGTCGCGCGCGCCAGGACTGCGGGTTGGAGCGTACGCGCCAAAAATGACCGTTATCCCGTGGCGCGTGGACTTTCCGCCGGGTTGGAAAGTTTTGTAGACGGTCCAGCTTGCAACAATCGGTTTTCAGGTCGTTGTTGTGCTTGTGTTTATAAGTGTATTTAAAATATCCTCCAAAAGTGTGGAAACGTGATTGCAATCCCGATAGCTAACACAGCTGTTAAGACCAAGGTGCTTCTGACATTTCTGGGAGGGATTTTCCTCAACGTAATTTATCTGCTCTGTAATTATCCCTGAACGTTGTATGTGACACAGCTCAAGAGAGGAAATCATTATAGGAGAATAGAACATATATACGTTACGAATCAACGTTTTCTGAACTTAACAATAACATAACGTAATCTCGCCATAGTTGTTATCGAAGACGCGGAAATGTTAGATTCACTACAGACTTCAGAATCACATTTAGTCGGATGTTCCACATGGCAACCACAGGCACCTAGATGTTAGTTTTCAGATAAGTATGGTTATGAATCCACAATATTCCACTTTAAAAAGAAATCACCTATTTCCTTCAATACACACACGTAAGGGTTTAGAAATTTCAGCTGCATATGAAGTTTGCGATCATCGCTAATTATTTGACTAATTAATATAAATCTTTTCTCATTGCTGTCTTTCCTAGTATAAACCTTCTCGGTAGGTTTCATGATCGAATTCTTTCCCACTTTTGTTTCCAATCCACTCCCATCTCTAGTGACCTAGACGTAAACGAGGCGAAAGCCTTGAGCACAAAACATAAAGGCAAGTAGTAGAAGAGCGAATGTGTGGTTTTCAGAGGAGAAATTTAAATTCATCAGTACTATCGATCGGCACTCCATAACTGTAAAAGCTAAAACTGAAATATAGAGAAAATATGATCCTTTGAATTACATCACAAATATGCGATGCTTACATGAAAGGCAGATGTTTCGTTCATAAAAACTTTTTCATCGCCTTATGAAGGATTTAATTTGTATAACTCAAAAACATTCTGAGTTGCTAGGTTGGTTTAGGGTTCATAGTCAATTCTTGTTACATTCATTTGCATCGCATCATGTTACCTAGTGTTTAACATCTATTCACACACCAATAAGAAATAATTATTGTGCCACTACCACTATGTAAATATCCCAAATTAGCAGTATTCCTGTAGGAAAATTGAATAGTTACGAAATTTTAATTGCGTATGTATTCGTCAAGACTAATGAAAGAAGATGCAATTCTATCTTGGGTACTATTACAAATGATTCGCGAAGTCGTAATACAAGGAAATACACATCGTTTGCGCCAGAAGACTTCCTCGTTTTCTGCGCCACTTGCTTTCAAACTTCCGTCTGCGACAGTGTTTCGTTGCACCAACGAAAATGAATCACTTAAGTGACGCTGATAAGGGGGTAGTTATTGCTCTACATGAAGACGGACATTCAAACTAGCTAGACCCTTGGGGGTCCACAAATCCACCGTGGCAAGGTGGATAGGAAGATATGAAGACAAAGGAAATGTCTCAGAAGGCCCCACACAGGCGGTCGGCGAAAAACAACCAGGATCGAAAAATTGTTAGACTTTGGTGTAGCTACTCTTTTTTAAGTACATTGCAGTTGAGGAATGGCTTAAGGCTTGACATAAGCTCTGAAACAATCATAAAGCTCTTAGAACAATGTTTGCGAGCCGGACGTGCTGCGATTAAGGAGTGGTTTCCACCTACTCACACACAGTCACGTATAATCTTCGCATCTGATAATGCAGCCAGGAGTCATGATTTCAAGAGACATGTCGTCTTCAGTGATGAGAAGGTATTTACGACGGGATCTGCGGGTAATGTGATGGTGTACCACACATGTGGAGCTAGATTTGACCAACGCTACATTCATCACAGCCACAGAATTGATAGGATATCTGTTATCATCTGGGCGCGGATTTCTGCTGCAGGTTTTGAATTAATGCAAAGACTCAAGCGGTTTTTCTGTTCGCCCAGGATGAAAACAAATTTTCGATTTTCGTTTTGAAAACACGTGATTTTGGCAAGCGATTAGACTACCATAAGTGATTATTAGAAATTTACTACGAAAACTGACTTATAATAAGTATCCTCATATCTATCTACATCTACATATATACTCTGCAATTCACATAATTGTGGGTGTCAGAGGGTGCTCAGCACCAAAGCTAATCTCTTTGTTGTGAATTCCAATCCCTAATGGTACGAGGGAAAGAAGAATTCATATAAGAATCATTGAGGCACCTTATTTCTCTAATTTTATCTTTCCTGTAAGCTAATCTCTTTGTTGTGAATTCCAATCCCTAATGGTACGAGGGAAAGAAGAATTCATATAAGAATCATTGAGGCACCTTATTTCTCTAATTTTATCTTTCCTGTCATTCCGGCTCAAATAGGTTGGTGGACGAAGTATTTCACTACACTCGTAAGTGAAAGTGGGAGTACACATGTTTACCAATAAGTTTAAACGAAACGTACGTCGTCTATCTACCAGAGACTCCCAGCCTAGTCTACTAATCAGTTCCGTGACGCTTTCATAAGAACTGTAGCAAGCGGTTACGAATCGAGCAACTCTTCTCTGTACTTTCTCTATACTTTCGATCAACCCCTTACGAAACGGATCCCAAATGGCACAACAATAGTCCAAATTTGGACGCACAAGAGATTTGTACGCTTACTCCTTTGTTTGTTCATTACAATTTTTCAAGATTCGACCTGCGAATCGCAGCCTAGAATTAGCTCTACCTACTGACGAATTAATGTATAAGTCACATTTCATGTACCTTTGTTCTGTCACTCCCAAATATTTCATAGAATCAACTATATCAATAACTGAATTGTTTAACTCGTATTTCTGAACAATTGGATTCTTTTTGTTAGTTATGCTCATTGTCTTGCACTCTTTACAATTTAGCGTAAGTTGCCACTCAACGCACCATGCCAAAATAATATCCAGATCACGCTGAATTTCTAAGCAATCGGCCAAATTCCTATAAATAACCGCATCATCAGCGAACAATCTAAAAAGGCATTTCACTTTGTCTCCGAGATCGTTTATAAAAAGAAGTGGTCCTATTACACTTCCTAGAGGTACATCCGATGTAACATCTAGATTAGAAAATCCTTTATCCATTCACAAAGCTGATCCGATATACCGTACGCTCGAGCTTCGCTAAAAGGCGGTTGTGTGGCACAGAGTCAAAGGCTTTCTGAAAATCTAAAAACATTGCATCTACTTGTGAACCTGTATCAATAACATTCATTACGTCGTGTGTAAATAGGGCCAGCTGTGTTTCACATGATCTTTTCTTCCGAAAACTGTTGAATTGTTGTAAGCAAATTATTATCATCTAGAAAATTCATAATGTTCGAGCATATAATATGTTCCATAACCCTACTACAAACAGATGTTATAGTTATGGGACGATAGTTTCCAGGATCACTTCGATCACCTTTCTTGAAAATCGGAGTTACTTGCGCGATTTACCAGTCTGAGCGTACTTTTCGCTCTTCTAATGATTTACTGAATATATCAGACAGAAATGGCTCAATTTCCGCCGCATACTCTGAAAATACTCTTACTGGAATCCTATCCGGGCCCTGTGCTTTCCCCCACTTCAGGAGCTCTAATTTCTTTATGATACCTGCAGTATCTATTCGTAATGATTCCATCACCTACTCGACACGGCGTGGGAAAACGGGAATACTATCATTATTTTCAGCAGTAAATGAATTTTTGAATATAGTATTTAGCACGTTAGCTTTATCGCGGCTTTCATTAACCTATGAAAATCGTTGAAGGTCTCGCGCATTTCATTCTTAATACGTCCACTTAACTCAGCTAAGGTTTCTAAATCGCTGCGACACCCCTTCCTTCTTGAGCGTGAGTGTATCCTCCTTTGTTTTTTGAGTAATCTTTTGACTTCGCATGTGTACTACGGTGGATCATCCTCCCCATTTATTGTCTGCCACAGCCTTAAACTCTTCAGCCTAGGTTGCAGGTACGACGGTCGATATGGGAGAATCTGTTATAGGCACGGCAATATCAGTTTCCCCAATATTAAATCTGCTGCAACCTTTTACGGCAGCTTCCAGCTGTGTAACTTTCGCTAACACAGCTGCAAGTTGTGCGCGGGGATCAACCACCTCAGCTCGCGTCTGAAAACAGCAATCACAGTCCCTAGCCATTCTGCTTTTAAAAACGCGAAAAAAAAGAACAGAAAAAAGGAACAGAAACTCGAAATAACCTGTATTTCGTACAAAATATAAACACTCAGAGATTGCACTAACCAAATCTTCACACCACTAAAGTTCAAATACAAAATGAAAATACGCTACTATCCTCAACGACTGCTGAACTGTAACTAACCTCTACTTTCTACAAGAAGTAAACACTCAAAGATTACACTAACTAAATCTGAACACCACTAAAGATCAAATATAAAACGAAAAAACGCTACTGTCCTCAACGACTGCTGAACTGTAACTAACCTCTCATCCCGTAATAATTTCTTTTGTTTCGGTTTTTTTATTCTTCTTGAACCGAAGTGAGTGCTGAAATATTTCTATATACAATGCTGTCGACAATCGGCGGGCGGTTTCACAGTACAATGGAGGTATGGCCCCATCCAGCATTCCTTGTCGATCGCTGGATACCTGAACAAATACACACAAAATTCGATCGAAAACAGCAGACACCGAAATATTTCTGCACGCTTTCGACACTGATAATGGCTTCCCAAACATGGTCTGGAATACCTAAATATTTCTGCATGCTTTCGAAACAGATCACTAATGCATTTCGATAATAGCAAACACACCGAAATATTTCTGAAACACTCAATAGCTGGGTAAATATTTGTCGCATTTTTCGCAACCGAGCGTAAGTTGGGACATCCCGCCATCTACCGACAACTACGTACTACGCTCTGCCATGTGCTGCACCCTACCGACAGTTATGCAAGTTACCGCGGCAGGCGAGCGCCCGTTTCGCAACCCGAGCACACCTGTGCAAACTGGTGTACAGAAAGAGCCCTAGCCTCAGGCGGCAGAATTCTCAGTGTTAGAATTCTCTCGTGGCTTTAGTAGAATGTCTATGGCCTCTCTATGGCTGGCGCATGCGCAGATTGAGGTTTCCGTGGCTTGGCCCAGCATGCGGTGCCATCTAGTGGTGTGATGTCATACGACCTGGGCCGCCATTCGTCCACTCGATCACCCGCCAGGCCGCCATTGGTTCATTTTGAATTGCCCGCCAACCGGATGTGACACCACGGAGGGAGGGGAAAAGGGAAATGGAGCCGCCATTGTGTCACGTCACTGGAAGTGGGTACCCGCTTGTTCTCTTATTATCCCAATACTGCGCTTGGTTACTAATGTTTGGGCCGTGGTCTCCAGTCAAATCCCGATGTAGGCAAAGAGTTTTAAGAATTGCTTTTGATCGTATGAGCCACGCCTGGACGGTCAGTTTTCCGGAGTCCATGTTAAACTGTAGATACCCCAGATCTAGGGGTGTAATACTTGGCAAATAGTACGCGGTCTAACAATGCTGTAGATGAACACTATTTTATGCTACATTGATCACTCAGCCGTTGTTTCTCCCGCAGTCAGTGTGTGCGTGATCTGCACTAATAATATTATAAATGCGATGGTAAGTCTCTGTCTTTTTTTTTACGTTTTATCGACTAAATGGCTGTACCGATATTGATGGAGTTTGTCAAGGAAATCTTTATATATATATATAAATCTTTATGTATGTTTGTTTGTTTGTTAGTTTGTTTGTTCTTCATACAAATCCACAGTTTTCATCCGTTTTCGATGAAAGTTTGCACACTTATCCTTTGAAACAAGGAAAAAAATACTGTCTACATTTGGTTGAAAAATTATCTGTATAAATAACACATGTTGTCTCATAACTTCGAAATACGGCTATAGACAGACACGTTGGATATGGACGTCTCCGTACTGTGTTTCCATGTAGTGAACTGTCAGCTCAGTGATTAAAGTGCTTGCTTACGAACGTCGTGGTCTCCGGTTCAAATCTCCATGGAGGCTACGATTTTTAAAAATTGTTTTTCATCGTAAGAGTCAGGCCTGGGCCGTAGGTTATTCGGATTGAATGTTAAACTGTAGATATTAGAAAGTTAGGGTTGCAATGTGAGGCAAATCGTAGGTAGTCTTACAATGTTGTAGGTGTACACTTTTTTAGGTTATAATGATCCCTCAGGTGTTGTTCGCAGTCAGTGTGTGAGTGTGAACCACAGTAATCTCTATATGTATAAAGATGAATGTATGTATGTTTGTTTGTTTGTTAGTTTGTTTGTTCTTCATACAAATCAACAGTTTTCACCCGATCTCGATGAAACGTTGCACACTTATCCTTTGAAACGAGCAGAAAAATACTGTCTACATTTGGCTGAAAAATTATCTATATAAATAGTACATGTTGTCTTATAATTTCGAAATACTACTGAATAGCGATAGACAGACGTGTTGAATGTGGAGGTCTCTATACTTTTTTTCCGTGTGGCGGCCAGGTAGCAGAGTGGTTAGAGCGCTTGCTTAATTATGTTGGGGTCGTGGTCTCCGGTTCAAATCTCCGTGGAAGCTAATATTTTTAAAAATTGTTTTTGATCGTATGAGTCACGCCTGGGCCGTAGGTTATTCGGATTGAATGTTAAACTGTAGATATCACAAAATTACTGGTGCAATGCGAGGCAAATCGTAGGTAGGCTTGCAATGTTGTAGGTGTACACTTTTGTACATTAAATTGATCCCTCAGGGGTGATTCGCTGTCATTGTGTTTGTGACATGCAGTAATTTATCTATATATATAAAGATGAATGTATGTATGTTTGTTTGTTCTTCATACAAATCCACAGTTTTCATCCGATCTCGATGAAACTTTGCACACTTATCCTTTGAAACAAGGAGAAAAATACTGTCTACATTTGGTTGAAAAATTATCTGTATAAATAATACATGTTGTCTCATAATTTCGAAATACTACTGAATGGCGATAGACAGACGCGTTGGATATGGACGTCTGTATACTGCTTTTTTTCTCTGTATCGGTCAGAGAGCTCAGTAGTTAAAGCGCTTGCTTACAAATGTTTAGGTCATGGTCTCCGGATCAGATCTCCGTGGAAGCTAATATTTTTAAAAATTATTTTTGATCGTAAGAGTCAGCCTGGGTCGTAGGTTATTCGGATTGAATGTTAAACTGTAGATATCACAAAGTTAGGAGATGCAATGCGAGGCAAATCGTAGGTAGTCTTGCAATGCTGTAGGTGTACATTTTATTACGTTATAATGATTCCTCAGGGGTTGTTCGCAGTCAGTGTGTGTGTGTGTGTGTGTGTGTGTGTGTGTGTGTGTGTGTGTGTGTGTGTGTGAGAGAGAGAGAGAGAGAGAGAGAGAGAGTGTGTGTGTATGAACCGCAGTAATAATACTATAAATATGGAAGTAAGTCTCTGTCGTTTTGTTATGTTTTGACGACCAAATGGCTATATCGATGTTGATGGAATTTGACAAGAAAGTCTGTATGAAGGGCACAGGACATTTTCTCCGGTATGTTTAATAGTTGTAGTCACGAAATTTTGAGAAATTATCGAATGGTGACAGAAATATGTTGGAAACTGATTCTCTTCAGGAGACTGGTTCGACGGTATAATGATATAGTAATAGCTTTCCTGTCATATTATGCCGACTCGGTGTTGTTTGGGTCCAATCCTTCGTTACCAAAAACTTTCTATATTAAATTCTGGCAAAAACTTCTGAATCCACGCGTACGAAGTCGCTAGTACTTTCTATCTGTAGCAATGACACAGGACAATTTTTTCGGTATGAATAACAGTTTTAGTCACGAATTTTGAAAACTTATCGATTGCTGACAGACAGACGGATGTGTGTGTTAGTTTGTAATGTTACGACGGTTGCTCAAGCTGTGCTTCTCTCTCAGTCTTTTAGTATATGGTTTGTTAGTAAATTTCGTTTAGAGACAAATTATTTAGTACAGATGTCGATTTGCTCTGCACTTTACTATTACTTTGTGTCGTCCTAAAAGCTGCTGGCACCAGTTTATTTTCTCTTCTTTTCTGACCTGCCTTGCGGGCGTAAACCTGGGTAAGGTGTAGCTATAGCAGAACACGAACAGCGAAAGTTATTAGAATCTAAGAATCTAATACTCATGCTGAAGAACGAAGAAAAGACCAAGCTAAAATAAAGCTGCCCTCTATAACTCCCCTCCCCCCCTCCCCCCTCCTCCCTTCCCCCATATCCCCGCACCTTCGTTTGTTATTCATTCGTTCCCATTCATTGCCTTCAGCACATCCCTCCTCCTCCCCCCCCCCCCAACCCCACACTCCAGTCCTCTGCCAGCTCTAATGACCTTGAGGAAAAAAAAATTATAGAAAAACTTTACGATGAGTTATTCGGGCAGGATAAAAAAATTCCACCGTGCAATGCTAATGCTCTGGCTTCGCATTCGGGAGGACGCAGGTTTGAATCCCCGGTCGCCCATCCAAATTTTGATTTTTCTATGATTTCTCGAATTCACTCCAGGCGATTTCTGGGATGGTTCCTTTAAAGGGCTATGGCCGAATTCATTCCGGGTCCTTCAGTCCTTTCTCACTTCTAATGACCTGGACGTTGGCGATGCGTAAAGCCAAAAAAATGTCCTTTCCCCGCGACGAGAATGCTTACGAAAAAGATAGGAAGGATAGAAATTTCAAAATTATCCTCCTTCTAACACTGTATTGCTATTCCGTTACTTTCATATTCCTTCCTCAACTACCCCGCCATCCCCCCCTCCTCTCTCGCCAGCACAAATAATCTTTAATACAACCATGACATTAAAACCTACATAGAAAAAAAAAAATCCATAACTAGCACAGCTATTTAAAATTCCATTTACTATTTATATTAACCGAAACAGGCTGCAGGACTGTATTAAAAATAGTAGAAATGCATACGATTTATCACAGTGAAATTTTTTAATATTAATATAATATCCGCACGATTAGGGCAGAACAATGCCCGTTTATGTCCAAGGGCGAAACCGAAACAGCAACCTGTATCGGTCAATTTAATCGACAAAAACCCTGCACGCTTTAGCTACGTGGAAGATAAAATTTCCACATTTGTAGAGTCGATTTTGGATTTTCCAAAATATGGGTTCTGTATATCTATATCATACGCATTATATGAAACAAGAAAATGACTGAGACCACAGTGTTCTCTTGCCAATAAGTTAAAATTTTGCTTTCACTTAATGTGTAAGAAATATGTTATTTGGGTCACGGCTAACGGCTGTCAGCGTTAGTGTTTAGTGTCAACAACTAGCTGTATGTTATGTTTGTGGAAAGTAGCTCATGCGACACAAGAGCCTGCGTAATGTCCCAAGAGAGTCGCTGGAATGCGCCACGGAGTCACGGCACAGTGCCGTATACAACCAGGCTTCTATCGTGGTAGATACGAGTTCATCTCAAGTCAGATGGGTAGAAGTTGTGACGAAAAATATTCAGTTTTACAGATGACGGCTAAAGATAAGAGAGGTCCTCTTTTTCTTGAAGCTCGTACGAAACATCATACAAAAAGGAGCGAAGATTTAAATAGTTCATATATATATATATATCTATATACCGGAAAATGGCGACAGTGGATGTAATCGCCAAAATATCGTGAGACAGCCTTAACTCGGCTAGTTACCCGATGGCATTTTATAAATTCTCAACGCCTAGAGAAACTTCGTTCTTTTGTACTTTATAACTTACTGCCATAAACACACACACCGGGATGTGGTATTGTTAGTGTTGTAAAAAAACGTTTTTTTCTTCTGGATTGAAAAAAAAACATGAAAAAAACATGTTTTTTTCTTCTGGGACTTGTTTTTTTTCATAACTACTAAATCTCAAATTTGTAAGGCACTTACCGTTTAATATGACTGTTTTAGAGTTTATACTAAGTACTTATCTTAATTTTTAAATCTACTATATTCTTCTGGTTCAGCAGAAAAGAAAATTACGAAAATATTTGGCAACATTGAATGAAGTTTTCTTTTACGAACGGGGATTTCCCGAGGAGGGTAGGTTGAGTGAGAGGGAATCCACGTTCCTCGTTGTTTGGATTGATACTCGCTATCTGAACTAGCGCTGCCAGCCTTGCGAATTTATTAGTAGACCTACGAATCTTTTAAAAAAATTAGGAATTTTAAATTTATCTACAGTTTTTTGTCTCTTTTTATTACTTATTGTGCTTTCCTTATATTCGTATACTTGTTAAACCCTCAGCGTATAGAGATACTGAGTCATTAAATTGTCAGTAATTATGAATCGGTTCCTTGCAACCGTTGTCGTAAACCAACGATTGAAAAAGAAATAAAGCTCCTATTTTGTAGGATAATAGATTTAAATTCAAACTTAAAAGACCGTAATACAGAATTATCAGCGCAGTCTTTAGGCACAATGTGTACTGTACTCACAATTTAAAATTGTAATCTCAAAATCTTTTGCGTACAATACAATAACAACCAGTAAGAGAAAATGTAACTATTTCTGAAGCTATGGATCTAGAGGAGACAGAAAAAGAAACAGAAAATTCCGACACAAATCGAACTAGTGTTGGTAGTGCTGATACTAGTGAATGTTGTACTGACATAGAGGATGAATAAAATTATGTTACATACATAGATACATTAATGAATCATTATGTAAGACATTATATGATTCACTAAGATTTAAAACACACATATAAAATGTTCCGTAAATAAAACTATAATTTATCAAATATACTTTTTTCTGAAAAAAAAAAACAAAAAATTTTAAAAAAAAAAACAAGGGTGCTAGGTTTGTTTTCATGTTTTTTTCTTCACAAATCTGAAAAAAAATGTTTTTTTCCCCAGTTTGCAACACTAGGTATTGTTATTGTTGTTCATTCAGCATTGGTTTATTCACTAGCGGTTATTTCGGGAAATATGAATACAAGGGAGCAATGCATTCCTCCCTGAAACGACTTACATAAGCGCCAAAAGAAAGGCGAGGAAAAGCCCGTCGTTTAAACAAAACCGTCTACGAAACACTGTCTAAGAAACATTCTGATGGAATTTGACCGACTCAGCCAAACAGCCAGCTTCAATGTTTTAATTTATATTATCAGCATAGCTGTAAGATTCGTCTCGAAGCGTTTCTTGTAGTCAAGCCACAGAACAACACAAGAGACACACAACACTTAATTAAAACAACTCATGCCCTAGCCGGACACGAACCGGAGATTCTCACAGCACGAGAAACCAGAATGTTGGCGAAACGTTACTAAGGTCGGCTTCATTGCTGTCATCAGTTCAGAATACGATAGGAGGTATTCACCGTTAGCTTTCTAAGAACGAAAGAAGTCCTCTAGATTCTAATATTAGAAAAAATCGCAGGAGGAGTTGTTTTTCGCTCACAATCATACGAAAATAGGGGGGGGGGAGTTCTCCAAAAGTATACATGTAGAGGAATATGCTGTTAGTAACTTAGTTCTACAGGAGCACAGGCTGAAGTAGAGGTTTTTTTTATGTTATATGGCCAACAATAGTAGTGAAGGATCTAATCCTAGTTTAAGACAGAAAATGTCAGGCAGAATCCACAGAAGATGAGTATTGTTTCCTTCTGATGCCTTCTGCAGGCAGGAAACAGTCTTTACCATATTTTGAAAAATGTGGTATTGTTCAACTAGGAAGCGTGTAGATGTAATGCTATCCATTGCTTTTAATCGAATCTTTTTTTCCCCGCATAAGCTGATTCAGTAAGAACAGACCGGGCATCAAAATGTCGGGAACTGTTGGTGGATCTTGACAACATATTTGTTGGACATGTTTTCAGCGCGTCTAAAACAAACTTAACTTTGAAGTAAAAATGGAACTAACTACAGCTGCCAGCGCTAGTGCTGTTTACATCATAATAGCTGTCCATGTCCAAAAATGAAGAAGAAGATGGTGACAGAGAAAGTTTTTTTCATATATGAAATGGAAACAAGCTATTGCACAACTTAATGTCTGATTTACTTTAGAATTATGGTAGCTCGTTAACGCAATTCCGCTTCGTAGGCAATTTCCATACAAATTCTTTCAGGGTTTTTGCTTATCTATTCATCTTCCCTGACGGCCTTACCCACGAAAGAAAATCTTCCCACACCCTTATGTCTGAAATCGAATGGCAGCTTGTGGTCATTGTCATCTTTTTAAAATGATACCTCGTTTATCAATTTTGTTTAATTATCAAGGGAGATAAATGACTCGAGACACAAAAACGCATTTTAGAAATACTGATATTTTTGTCCTTTAAGAGTTAAATTCAGAAAATTCCATTCTTAAAACATGATGTGACCATAGCGGAGATATTAATTTTTAGAATTATACCTCATTTATCTATCTCGGTTATATATTAATGGAGATAAATGGCTTGTGACACAAAAATGTGTTGAAGAACCATTGATGCGTTTCCCTTTAAGGCTTCAATTCAAAAAAAAAAAAAAATCTTTTTTGGTATATGTTGTCACCAAAGCTGAGACACTAATCTTCATAATCCTACTTCATTTATCGATTTCGGTTATATATCCAAGAAGATAAATGGCTCGAGCATTTAAAAAAAAGGCAATTTTTGGCCTTTAAGGGTCGAATTACGAAAAATACCTTTCTTAAAATATAATGTTACTACGGCGGAGACCTTCCTCTTTAATATGATACCTCATTTATCTATACAGGCTTGTTAAAAAAAACACCTAATAGAAATAATATATATGATAACATAGTTCGTCAATTTCCGGACCATACAATAATGCTAGGTGGTGACTTCAACTTTCCAGATACCGACTGGACTGATTACGTTCACGTTACTGGTGGCAGGGATAAAGCAGCTTGCGAAATCATTCTAGACCTTTTCTCATATCTCAATCTTGAGCAGCTCATAACTGAACCAACGTGATGCCTCAACGGTAACGAAAATATTTTAGATATTCTCGTTACAAATGGGCCTGAATTATTCACGGACATTTCTACAATCACTGGAATAAGTGATCACACAGCTGTAATTGCTACATTACAATTAACAACCACGCGCAAAAAGAAAAAATAAAGGATCGTTTACAGATTCGAAAAGGCTTCAAAAGAGTAACTTAGAACGTTTTTGAGGCATAATTACCTTACCTTCATTGTAACAAGAGGCACCATTCAAGAGATGTGGCATCGAATCATACGTATAGTCAGGGAAGGTATGGACTTGCATACATCGAAACGGACAATCAGGGAAGGGAACGATTCCCCATGGTATACACGTGACGTTAACCGGTCAAAAAGCAAAGAAAGATACATGCATGATCAAGAAGGACGATGCATGAGACCAATTTAGATAAGTTAGATGAGATAAGGGGACATGTTAAGAATGCGATGCGTGAGGCCTTTAATGATTTTCGCTGCAATTCTCTCTCTAAGAGCCTCATCGAAAACCCTAAGAAATTTTGGTAGCATGTAAAAAAAGTTAGTCGTAGTGGCAACGATAGTCCAGTTCTAATACAAGACGGTCGGGAAGTTGACGACAGCCACGACAAGACTGCCGTATTTAACACCGAATTTAAAAATTCATTCACGCGTGAAAACATGGAAAACATTCACACTTTACCACATCGTGTAGAATTAGAGATGGATCCGGTAGAAATTGATAGCGTAGGTATTGTAAAGCAATTAAAGCTCTTGAAGTAGTGTCCTGATGGTACTCCGGTACGAGTATTTTCAGAATACGTGGAGGAAATTGAATCATTTCTGTCAGATATATTCTGTAAATCTTTATAAGAAAAAAGAGTACCTTCTGACTGGAAAATAGCACAGGTAATTCATATTTTCAAGAAAGGAGATCGGAGTGATCTTAGGAATAATCGACCCATATCTCTAACATCTGTATGCAGTAGAATTCTGGAGCATGTCATATGCTCAAACATTATGAAGTTTCTAGATGAGAACGAGTTACTTACACCGTGTCAACACGGATTTCGGAACAAGAGATCGTTTGAAACTAAATTGGCCCTATTTTCCCATCACATAATGAAAGTTATCGATGCAGGTTCACAAGTTGATGCAATATTCTTGAATTTTCAGAAAGTTTTTGATTCGGTATAACACAACCAACTATTAGCCAATTTTCGAGCATACTGTATATCGGATCAGATTTGCGAATGGATTCGTGATTTTCTAACTGGCCGATCACAGTATGTCGTTGTTAACGGGGAAGTCTCTTCTAAGCTAGATGTTACTTCCGGCGTTCCTCAAGGAAGTTTAATAGGACCACTTCTTTTCGTAATTTTTATAAACGATCTAGGTGACAACGTTAAATGCTGGTTGCGATTATTTGCCGACGATGCAGTTATCTCTAGGGAAATAAGGTGCTCTGACGATTGCTTAGAAATCCATCGCGATTTGGATGCTATTACTGAATGGTGCCCTAAATGGTAGCTTACACTTAATTGTAAAAAGTGTAAGGCAATGCGAATAAGTAACAAAAAGAATCAGTTTGCTCACGAGTACAAAGTAAATAATTCAGTTGTTGACACGGTTAATTCCCTGAAGTATCTGGGGGTAACAGTAGAAAACAATATGAAATGGGACCTGCACATAACTTCCGTCGTAGGCAAAGCTAATTCTAAATTACGATTCATAGGTCGTATTTTGAGAAGATGTAATACTCATACAAAGGAAATAGCGTGTAAAACACTAGTGCGCCCGCATCTGGATTACTGTTGTGGAGTTTGAGATGTGTATCGCAAGGGGTTGATTGACTCAGTGGAGAGGGTACAGAGGAGAGCCGCTCGATTCGTGACTGGTTGCTCAGTCCTTATGAAAGCGTCACAGAATTGATACACATATTGGGCTGGGATAGTTTTGAAGACAGACGACGTCGTTTGCGTTTGAATTTATTGGAGAATATGCGAAATTCTATGACTTACGAGTGCAGTGAGATACTACTTCCGACAACTTGTTTAAGTTCGCAATGACCGGAGGAATAAGATTAGAGAAATAAGATGCCGTACGGATGCTTTTATGTATTCCTTCTTTCCTCGTGCTATTCGGGATTGGAATGCGTAGAATTAAGATTGGTGCTTAGTACCCTCTGCCTCCCACAATGTTTGTGAATTACAGAGTATGGATGTAGATGTAGATGAAAAAGTTACACGGAGAAATTTAAGAGCAATATTATGAAGGAGTAGGTTAAATAAGTGTATGAAACTGTTATTATTGTTATTACAGATTTATTTCATACAAGCTGACGTGTTATTGCAGGCTTGGATGAATGAGTTTGTTTGTTGGGTATAGAGCGTTGTCTGTGTTGTATGAATTGAGAGATAAATAAAGGAGAGGGTGAAACCCGGTACCGGCCCACTCGGGCCTGCCCTTCCGAAAGACATCATGGGGGCCTCCAGGCTTAAGGTCCCCAATAGGCGGACGAATCACCATCAACAGTGTCGTTTGCAGAGAAGTTTAATTTAAACCAGGACTTTGGTGCATAATTTGGTAATTGGGAATTGGGCACCAACACCTCTCCTCGTGCCGACCAAGTTCTGATGAAAGGACTCGAACCAGCTAACCCATTGTCAGCAGCCAACTGAGCCATTAAAGCGAGCAAGGGGATCTTAACAGCTAATAAATTTTCGAAGTCTTAACTAATCCATCGCGCGAAGCGAAGTTTAGAACCAAGATCTTTCCACTGAGTACTGCAGGACGAATTTATAAGTTATGGCTCATAGAATATGGTGTGTGCAACCTGGAAGGGAAAGTTTGATGGCAAGGGTTTAAAACGATACAAATTGCAATTGATTTATTTTCTGAATTTCAGCCTCAATTCTGTCTTCAAACAAGCAGTTCTCCCATATTTCAACCAACGACGATAGAAACTTTTTAAAGCTGGCGGGAAAGTGAAAATTGAGATATGGAGTTGTATTATGTATTGCAGACGCATAAGCGACATGCATGTTGATCAGTCCAAGGCTGTGACGGAGAGTTTCTGTATTGGCTGTCATACAGATTCCTGTGAGAAAATTTAAAGTAAGAAACCGGTAATTGGAGTATTTTGGGGGTGGGGAGTGAGGTTAACAGACGCCGATGGAGAGGATGGGGGAGTGTGGAGGACAAGAAACGGGAAATAATTCTGCCATGGCGTTTTAAAGGAACCATTTCACTTTGATCGATTTTAAAAAACAGAAATCTGGATTGCCAGACGGAGATTCAACTCACGTCCTCACAAATTCCAGGCCCGATCGTTACTCCTCCTCCACCAGGCTTATATTTTAAGTACTGTATTATCCAATGCAGAAGTCGGACCTAGTGTGGAATCATGAATGCGGTATATTAGCTGAACAGACATAAATTTGAATGAATGGTTTTAGGATGCCTTATTCCATTATGATACGTTGCATTCCAAGTCGGATGGGAAAGATTTATTTTTAAACTAAACCTTACCAATAAAATAATAAAATCAACAATTCTTCACAAAAATGTATTATTTTCGTACTACGACTATAATCTCAAAATTAGACATTTAATTGTAATTTTTTTGATGGAATTTTATTAATAGGCATTTTAGGATACATTTTTACTAAATATAAGTCAGGTTGTTTGTATCTTACCTGCGTCAATTTCCTGCGCCGATTGTAACCAAAATGACCACTATTTGTAACCGACTTCAAAAAAAGGAGGAGGTTCTCAATTCGTCTGTATTTTTTTGTATGTATGTTCAGCGATATCTTCGCCAATTTTGAACTGATTTAAATGAATTTTTTTTAGTGGATAGGGTATACCTCCAAAGTGGTCCCATATGAATTTCATTGAGAAACCACCCCTTCTACCCCTTAATTTTTATACAAATCCACATTTTTTATTCGATCTTGATGAAACTTTGGCCATATATAGCCAAAAATAAAGAGCAAAATACTGTTAACTATTGGTTTAAAAAAACTGAACCCTTCTCCCCCTATCCACCCCCTTAATTTTTGATAATTTTCTTTATTGAAAGCTACAGTCGACACCATTTAACTGATCTCCATTAAAGTTGGCAATTACATGTAGTTTTTTATGGAGACGGTTTCTGACCAAAAAAAATTAATAAAAATAAAAAACCACCCCTCTCCCCTTTACACCCCTTAATTTTATAGAAACCTACTGTTCTTATCTGATTTTTATTGAACTTTGCCCATGTATACTTTAAAATAAAGAGAAAAATCCTGTCAACATTTGGTCTGCCAAAGCTCAACCCCCTCCCTCCTTCCGCCCCTTTAATTATTGTCAATGTTCTTCATAAAAATCTACACTGGACACCGTTTGACCGATTATCATCAAAGTTGGCATATACATGTAATTTTTAATGAAGAATCTGACCAATAAATAAATAAATAAAAAACCATCCCTCTCCCCTTTACAACCCTTAATTTTTATACAAACCGATATTCTCTATCCGATTTCGATCAAACTTTGGACATGAATAGTCAAAAATAAAGAGAAAAATACTGTCAACTTTTGGTTTGAAACAAATGAAGCCCTCTCCTCTTATCCACCCCCTTAATTTTTACCAATGTTCTTTATACAAAGCTACATTCGACACCATTTAACTGGTCTCCATTAATGTTGGCACATACATGTAATTTTTCATAAAGAAGGTTTCAGACCAAAAAATCAAAAAAAAAAAAAAAAAAAATCAAAAAAAAATCTTATACATAAAAATCAATGTTTGTTTGATTGTCTTCTATGCATTCCTATACCATTTATCAGATTGCAATGAAACTTTGGAGAGTTAACGAGTGTGCGTCTGCGAAAGTTCCTGAGAAAAAAAATTTCAAAAAAGTCACCCCCTATTCCCCATAACACCCCACAATTTAGGCAAAACAACATTTTTTATCCGATTTAGATAGGAATTTGTACACTTATACTTTAAAACAAACACAAAAATACTGCCTACATACGGTTTCCTAATATTAATCCCCTCGCCCCCTTTACACCCCCATAATTTAGGCAATACCACATTTTTTATCCGATTTAGATAGGAATTTGTACACTTATACTTTAAAACAAACAGAAAAATACTGCCTACGTATGGTTTCCGAATATTCATCCCCTCTCCCCATTTCCAACCCCATTCCGTTTTTACCCCATAATTTAGGCAAACCACATTTATTATCCGATTTAGATAAGAATTTGTACAAATATACTTTAAAATAAACAGAAAAATACTGCATACGTATGGTTTCCGAATATTCATCCCCTCTCCCCCTTTCCACCCCCATTACGTTTTTACCCCATAATTTAGGCAAACCACATTTTTTATCCGATTTAGATAAGAATTTGTACACATATACTTTAAAACAAACAGAAAAATAATGCCTACGTATGGTTTCCGAATATTCATCCCCTCTCCCCATTTCCAACCCCATTACGTTTTCACCCCCATAATTTAGGCAAAGCACATTTTTAATCAGATTTAGATAACAATTTGTACACATATACTTTAAAACAAACAAAAATACTGCATACGTATGGTTTCCAAATATTCATCCCCTCTTCCCCTTTCCAACCCCATTACGTTTTTACCCCATAATTTAGGCAAAGCAAATTTTTTTTTCCGATTTAGATAAGAATTTGTACACTTATACTTTAAAACAAACAGAAAAATACTGCCTACGTATGATTTCCGAATATTCATCCCCTCTCCCCCTTTCCACCCCCATTACGTTTTTACCCCATAATTTAGGCAAACCACATTTTTTATCCGATTTAGATAAGAATTTGTACGCTTATACTTTAATACAAACAGAAAAATACTGCATACGTATGGTTTCCGAATATTCATCCCCTCTCCCCCTTTCCAATCCCCATTACGTTTTTACCCCATAATTTAGGCAAAGCACATTTTTTATCCGATTTAGATAAGAATTTGTACACTTATACTTTAAAACAAACAGAAAAATACTGCCTACGTATGGTTTCCGAATATTCATCTTCTCTCCCCATTTCCACCCCCATTACGTTTTTACCCCATAATTTAGGCAAACCACATTTTTTATCCGATTTAGATAAGAATTTGTACACTTATACTTTAAAACAAACAGAAAAATACTGCCTACGTATGATATCCGATTATTCATCCCCTCTCCCCCTTTCCAACCCCATTACATTTTTACCCCATAATTTAGGCAAAGCAAATTTTTTTTCCGATTTAGATAAGAATTTGTACACTTATACTTTGAAACATACAGAAAAATAATGCCTCCATATGTTTTCCAAAGCGCATCCCCTCTCACCCTTTCCAACTGAAAATGAATGAAACAGCAGTTTAAAATTTATATGTAATTATTTTTTCATTTAATCTATGTGCCTACTCAAGTCCAGCAATAGTGAAGCATTGCCGGGTCAGCTAGTAAATAAATAAAAAAAACCACCCCACCCCATTTTTCCATTTATATCCCTTAATTTTATAGAAATCGACATTTCTTATCTGATTTTTATTGAAGTTTGCCCATGTATACCTTAAAACAAAGTAAAAAATCCTGTCAACATTTGATTTGCCAAAGCTCAACCCCTTTCCCTCCTTCAACCCCATTAACTTTTGTCATTGTTCTTTATAAAAAGCTACAGTCGCGATCGTTTGACCACGATTACCATATGTATTTTTTCACGAAGAAGGTGTCTGACCAAAAGATCTAAAAACCACCCCCTCTCCCCATTAAACCGCTTAATTTTTATACACAACCACAGTTTTTATCCGGTTTAGACAGAACTTAGTAAATGTTTACTATAAAACAAAGAGAAAAATAATGCCAACTCTTGGTTTGCAAAAACTGAATCCCTTTCCCCGTTTCCAACCCCTTGATTTTTGTCAATTTACAGTAGACACCATTTGACCGATCTTTATGAAAGTTTAGCACATATATATATAATTTTTTATGGATAAGATGTTTGACCAAAAAATCAAAAAATCTACCCTAGCTCCCCTTCCCTTAATATCTGTACAAAACCCACATTTCAATCCGATTTGGTGGAACTTCGCATGCTTATACTTTAAAACAAATAGACAAACAAAAATACTGTCCACATAAATTTCACAAAAACGCAAACCCTATCTCCCTTTCTACCCCTTTAATTACTGTCAATGTTCTTAAACAAAGCTACCGTTTCTTTCCGACTTTGAAGGAAGTATGCACATCTATACTGCAAAACAAACAGAAAAATACTGTCTACATTTGGTTTCGAGAGTCCAAACTCCGCTCCTTCCTTTCCTTCCTTTAATCTACAGTTTCTATCCAATTCTGAAGGAAATTTGCACAAGTATACTTTAAAACATACAGAACAATTGTGTTTAAATTAGTTTGCAGAAACCCAACCCCTCTTCCCTTTTACCACCACCCCTCCTAATTTCCAATTTTCTTTATAGATACCCACAGTTTTATCAGATTTCCATGGAACACTGCACATGTATACTTAAAAACAAAGAGAATCATAGTGTCTACATTCTGTTTACAAAACCCTACCACTCACTCCCTTTTCCCATTTAATTTTTGCAAATATTCTTTACACAAATCTCCAGTTTTTACCTGGTTTCGATGGGAATTTGCACATGTATACTTTAAAACAAACAGAAAAATACTGACCACACTAGCTTTACAAAAACCAAACTACTCTTCGTCTCCACACCCGTTAATTGGTTTTTATTCATACCTGTGTGAAAACCAATTAAAAATCTATACTTTCTGTGTGATACCGGAGCAAACAGATATATTACAGAGACAGATTTCTGTATGTGGGATGTATTAATGCCCAGATGTTAAATGTTTCGGTTATCGACCAGCAGCTTTAACAGATGTTATGATATGATCGAAACATAGCCTGGACCAAAATGTAAACTGACATTCCTTAACCCAACACACTGGAAGTTGTTGGGGTATATAAAGACAGAATTCTTCTTTGAAAGAAAGCGCTTTAATCCCTGAGCTACCAGGAAGTTCGCAAAATGAGAACTGCTATGGTATATTTAAAATACAAAACAATATATAATACCACTAAAAATTTAAAAATAAAATAATTGTTTAAAAAAAACATAAAAACCGCCTTCAAAAAAAAGCACTAGAATTTTTAAAATAACTTTATACCTTGCTTAGGAGGAAGTAAATCTAAATGGACAATATTTTACATTACTGTCATTGAAATTTTTACATTAATTAGTTATTTTTGGAGTCGGTGCCAGCGAAAGCAAGAAAAACAAAAAGATAAAAACAATAATTCATAAAAAATCATGTTACTGCTTACCTACAATTAATGCTAGAAACATGTTTCAACAAGACTGAAACATACAGATGATACGGTGATATTATACTAACTGTAAATCGTTTACTGCATGATGCAGCCTACCAACTGACACTGTAGTGCCAGAGATATGCCTGGATGACCAATAAGGCCGAGTCACAGATTAAAATAATGTTAATTTGTTTCCTAAGCTGTCTCCCGCAATAACACTATCTGCCTCACGACGTGCTGTAAAATATTGGATTTTTTTTTTCGTACTCCCCGTTTCGCCTCTAACACCAAAAGAAGTTCGGCAATTCGATCTTCGCGATGTGACAGCTGGCACCGACTCCAAAAATAACTAATTAATGTAAAAATTTCAATGACAGTAATGTAAAATATTGTCCATTTAGATTTACTTCCTCCTAAGCAAGGTATAAAGTAATTTTAAAATTTTTAGTGTTTTTTTTGAAGGCGGTTTTTATGTTTTTTTTTAAACAATTATTTTATTCTGTTGTTCTTAAATTCATGTCATCATACTAAATGCCTTTTACTATAGCTATCTATTATGTCTTGTCGTTATAATTGAGTAGGAGGGAGATCCTACCATGTTGAGGTCGCTGTTGCCGTGGACCAGCTTGCTGAGCTCTACACACGTTTCCCGTCCGCGTGCGACCTTGCCCCTTGACTTGAGTTGCATTGCTTCACCGGAGTTGAGAAACCAACAGCACTGTCGCCTTTGCCTCGTTGCTTAATGACTAAGCGTAACACACAATAGGTGTGATGAATATTACCAACTTAATAGTTCAACTGGAACGACGATCATGTTCACGCATCCAGCAAGTAGATGAAATTTAACACACTGTTTTGGTACTGGAAAGATTATACAAAAAGCGAAAGCATCAAATAAAAAATGAGACAAAATGAAACAAGGACTTGATACCTTCTAACTTTTGATTAGGTACATCAGCTTGATATTCATCATTTCTTCAAAATGTGGATTATTAAACCTAAGGTTAAAGTTGTTTACACTGGAGCCACATCCATTGGCGTTAGTTACCAAAAATTGTTTGTGCACAGATACTATGAGTATATTCATTTTATGATTTTACAGATCTCATAATTTACAAACTCCCTGAAATACTACATAAACAAGATGACTCTTTTCCTATTAATGAAAGTAATAGATGACTTTTCAGATAGAAAGAATACTTTTGATATGTGCAAACAGGATAATGGTCTAAAAATGCAACACACATAAAGCCACTGATGTTACCGGTGGTTAGCGGTTTTAGGTGTTTTCTAAACAACCTCTATCGCACACGTCATAGGTTGGGTTATAGTTGTTCCCGAGTGTTGGTTTGTCGAAGTATCGGTTCCTTTGTTACCATCCCGTCTCGAGGCCTTTCGCGCCTGCAAAACGGAGACTTCTGTGATCCTCGTTTTCGATGTTACGCATTGATAATCGTCGGCATTTAGTGCAGTATCCGATGAAAGAGAAAGTGCATTTGTTTCGGTCCCTGTAAACATTTGTAAGTTTGGCAAATTAATACTGACATCATTCAGAAGCCTGCACGGCTTGCGCAAATGAGTCGTGCCAGTTGCTGTGATTTATACTTTCCCTACATTCTACCAAACAATTAGAAATACAGACAACTGAAATAGCACCCCATTTCAGTTGTCTTATATTTTTAGTCATTGGCTGTTTGTAAAGGCAGAGTCATTGTCAAAAGTTATGTAGAGCGCACCCCACGCTTTTTTTAACATTAAAGTTAATTTTGTAATGTGACTTTATAATTTAAGCTTATTCAAAAAAAATAATTTATCCTGAATTGTGGGACGTCCTATCACTGTTAAACAAAATGTTTATATTTAAATATTATTTTTAACCTTTTAGTTCACATTACTGCGAAAGCGTGATTTTAGTTTTTTAAACTACAATTTTATTTTTAACTTTTTAGTTCAGATAGTTTAAAAAGTATGTTTCTTACTGTTGGCTTTTCTTCGCCAATCTCTCTTTTTCTTTGAGTTGTAGTTTCATTTTTAATTATTATTCCCACGAGCAAAATACAATTAAATGGTCAACTCAACAGGAGATCCAATAGCAGGGTAAACGAGGAAGGCTACTTTTCTATAATAGTACGAAGTAATATTTCGAATACTTACTATTCAACATCACGTTAAGCGACTGCAGACAGAGAAACCTTTCTGGATAGGAGACAGCGGAAAACGATCGTCTACAGCAACCAAGGCTCGTAAATCACACCCGGGAAACTGGAGAACAATGATGATGACGATGGCTATATTGGGCGGGAAATCTCCGAAGGGTGTGGCCGCCAAATGACGAAGATTTCTCGAATCGCACCTGTGCACTTATGTCGCGGCTGCATTTGCCTAACTCAGTAATCGCATCAAGTATAGGATACATGTAGTTTAACTTGAAGTCTTAACCATGGGTTATCCTAATCTTTTCCATTTATAATATCGGCAAAAATGCGAACCGAAATCGGGATTCGAGCAGGGAATGTCTGCTCGTCAGTCACGCGCCTTAACCCAACTAGGCCACAAAGACGATTCGGAAAGTGGGTGAAAATGTGCCACATCTTTCATAAGACGGTTAAATCACTTTAGTGTTTTTACTGTCAATGTGATGAGATTGCCAAGACATAGATATGAAATTATTGGATTTTCATCGGTTCTTAATACTTGTACAAAATTTCAGACAATTCCGACTTTCTGAAGTGGGTGAAAATTGAAATGAAATTTTCCATTACATTCAATCACTTTTAAGTTGTTTCTGACAACGTGATAAGAGTGAA
Organism: Vandiemenella viatica; assembly: GCA_031002005.1. Taxonomy (NCBI): domain Eukaryota; kingdom Metazoa; phylum Arthropoda; class Insecta; order Orthoptera; family Morabidae; genus Vandiemenella; species Vandiemenella viatica. The sequence continues at coordinate 222,003,419 of JARYHS010013630.1, forward strand.
ATTATTGAATTTTTATCGGTTCTTAATAAGTGTGCAAAATTTCAAACGATTCGGACGTCAGGAAGCGGGTAAACACTGAAATGAAAGATTCCATTACATACAACCATTTTTCTATTGTTACAGAGTAACGAGAATAGCAGGACGTTGCTAAGAGACTACTGTATTGTCAACGGTTATTAAAACGTGTGCAAATTTTTTATGTTTTTACTGTCAACGTAATCAGAATATTAAGACATAGCTATGAAATTATTGTATTGTAATCAGTTATCAATACATGAGCAAAATTTCAAACAATTCGGAAATCTGGAATTGGGTTAAAATTAAATTGCAAAATTCCACGACATTCAACCATTTTTCTGTTGTTTCTGTCAAAGTAATGAGAATAGCAGGTTATAGCTATGAAATTATTGTATTGTCACCGGTTCTTAATATGTGTGCCAAATTTCAAACAGCTCGGACATCTGGAAGTGGGTCAAAATGGAGTTGTAAAATTCTGTTACATTCATTCATACATACATACAAGTCAAGCTAATATAAAGCGTGTAAAAATAAAACAAAGGACAGCTATAATGTGATATCAGAAGGAAAAGCAATCAATGAAAGCAGTTTCACAAAATTCATGGGTGTATATATGGATAACAAATTGAACTGGAAACAACATATTCAACAACTTCTTAAAAAACTGAATTCTACAACATTTTCACTGAGGGTAATATCTAGAATAGCTAATATAGAAACCAGAAAGTTAGTATATTTTGCATATTTTCTTTCCCTGCTCACTTATGGCATCTCATTCTGGGGAAACTCGTCACAAACACAGAGGGGTATTTAAATTGCAAAAGCGAGCTATAAGAACTATTTGTGGAGCAAGTTCACAGACGTCGTGCAGAAATCTATTTAAAAACCTAGGTGTACTAACAGTATGTATACTCTGTACTATCATTTGTAGTGGAAAATTCTGAAAACTTCAATCTTAATGCTGACATACATAGCCATAATACTAGGAATAAATATAATATTCACAAGGATTACAAATCACTGTCAATTGTACAGAAAGGGTTAACATTTACTGGAGCTTCCTTATTCAATGTCTTACCAACTGAAATTAAATGTTATCTACAAAAACTCAACTACTTTAAGTCTAAACTGAAAGAGTTTCTGCTTCAGAACCCATTTTACTCTGTGAAAGAATTTTCTTCTTGGAATTTGGTAACTAAGAATGACTGAAAAATAGTATATATGGTGTATGGAAGGGGAAGGTGACAAAGTTGTCCACAATTCCTAAAATGATATATGGTTTTTCTTTCTGTTGAAACTTTTGACAAATGAAATAATTACACTGTATAGAAAATTTCACTCATATATAGTAACTAACATGGGATAGCATGCTCTCAAAAACTGCTGTGAAAAATTATCATACTAACAGGTTTTTAAGTAATTGACTGCTTATGAGTTGTTGGTAATATAATTGATATTGTTAATAGGTGTGTGTACTGTTCCACATAAATAGCAACTAACATGATATAATATGTAGTCGCAAATTACAGTGAAACTTATCATGGTAATTGGTTGGTAAGAAAATAACTGGTTATTAGATGCTGGTAACAAGTGTGTACACTGTTCCACATAATAAGTATTAATAAACTCGGGATTGTATTTGTAGATTACAGGAGATATTGGTTATACTAATGGGTTGTAGCTAACTTGTTGTCAATATATAATAATATTATCAATTATATAGTAATATTGACATTACTAATAAGTGTATGTACTGTTACACATCCCCGAGATTATTCTCACATGGGATCAAAGCGAATGATGTTAAAGAAGGAAATCTGGCAACCAGTTTGCATCACTGTGTGTTCAGTATAGATTTTGAGCGGACTGGCAGCTTCAAAGTTAAGACGCTATTTTTCGAAGTTCATTGTCCCGAGAGAGGCGAGGAATTTTTAAGAACCTCGACGCTTCGTGGCTCGAATTCCACGTTAATGTGGAGGTCCAGCCACAACAGAGGCGGAAAATCGAAAGCTCAACGGGCTATAATAACACGCGAGATTAATACCTCTCCGTGTACTACTCCTATATAAGATGTTTAAAGGTATTATCAGGTAACTTACATCATCATTTTCCGTATCTTCACTGAAAGTACTTTCGTATGCATCTTATTTGCACGGTATATACGCCTTGAACACGTGTAGTGTCAGACTGCAACTAACTGCGCCCAAATTAAGCTTGTTTGACTACTACGTTTCCATATTTTTCAGAGCAATAGAGAATAATATGATTCTACTGGCACAGTCAGTGGGACGATAAACCCGAGAAAGAGCAGAAATCCTTGGGAGGAATCGCATCAAAATTTCACTGCAGTGTGACATGCTATTTCTTTTAGGGGATTTATTTCGAAACTGACACTGAGCGAACGGAAAGCAAATAGGAAGAGATTCATACTAGCTATGTCCGTTTAGCTCAGTGGTAAAGAGAAGGCAATTAGTGTGGTAGGTCGAATTGAAAATCAGCAGTCAGCCGGTCATCAGTCGTATTAAGACAGACGCGGTTTAAATTAAAGTTGAGATGCAGGAGCTAATGTGCGTGAGAGCCGAATTGGCTAAATAGAAGGTTATTAAATAAATCTCTGGTCCATACGGCGTCACACACGACGAAAAATTTTTTGGTCAAATAAAATACTCCGCTCTGCTGACGAACTTAAGAAAATAATTAATGTATAGAAGGTCTGTGACATACGGTGTGAAAAGTTATTCAAAAGAAATTGTTATTTGACTCGTAATTCATTAGCTATTTCATTTACGTTCCACCTATTTCCTTGTTCACCACCTTTTTCTAATATTTTTGGGTCGGCCCCCTTTGATGAATTTTATTCATTTGGAGCGTTGGTTTGACGACCGCATGCCCTTGCTGACTCTTAGCATTTTATACCCACTGCTGGGCGTACTAAGTATTAATTGGATAAGCAAAGCATTGTAATCTGTCTGTGAAACTAGGTTCTGTGTGTGATAAGTGTATTTTTTGTTTGTGAAATTAGTCGTTTATGAGGCGGGTCTATCGCGCCTTCGCCTTGACGGATGAGGAAAACATCCTACAAACCGCAGTTAGGACGGCCGTTACGCGTTCATCCTGTGTATTATGCTAATAAACTGTAACCTAATCACGAAACGTCACACATGGGAAGGATCTCGTATATCCATAGCGCAGTTGGTACAATGTCTATCATAACAGTATCTTGTCATATTCGATATGCTTCGCCTAAAATTTTAAATGCGAATATAATTCTGTCATCTATTGAGTCGAAAGTTTTTTTTTATGGATATTCTTCTCAAAAAACCACTGGAAGAAAGTCAACCAAGCGACTGTAAAAGTACCACACTACAGGGGAAATTATTTTATCAAAACAATAAATAAGATGTTTACAAACTCGTTTTTTACTTATGGATGTACTCCCCGTAGATGTCGCGGTCATTAAAGGCGGGAAAAAGCTGAGAGCGAAGAAAGGAAAGAACTCGGCATGGCCTTTTGAAGGAACCGTCCTGGGATTCGCCTGGAGTAATTTAGGGACATTGTGGAAAACCCAAATCTGGATAGAATGGACGGGGATTCGATTCCGCGTCCTCCCGAATTCGAGGCCAGAGCTTTCTCGCTCACCACCACGCCCTGACTGACAAACCCATCCGAAAAACTGACACAAGCGTCTGCTTCTTGGCAGAACGATGAATATCGTTAAGGAACGAAGACTAGCTATGTGATGATTGATTGAGGAAGGTATCGAGATAATTCTAAAAGCACCTGTTCTCACAAGAACAAATGCTCCACTATCACCATAACAAGTAGAAAAGAGTTAGACCAAAACTTTGTTAATATTAGTATTGATTTACTTTTTTGGTTTAACTATCGGAATGAAAGGAAAATACCCAATTAATCTGCTCTGTTGAAGCATGACACCTGGTTATCCAAATCTCAGTTGGTAGGCTATAAGCAAGATATTTTCGATGAAGTATAGGGGATGTAAGGGTTTGGGAGAGGCTATACTAGCCTTTTCCAACCAATTGTCAACCTCTCCTTCACGTGGTGCACCCTGTTTGCACGGACGAGGCTCTGGCGACTGAAAGATTCCCGGTATAAGGAGTCACCCACTACTTGCCAACGGCCTCCAAAAGGAGGGCGGAAGAGTGGGGAGTGGTTCAGGGCACCCTCTTGCCCTTGGGGTTGGAAACAACCCCTAAAGGTGGATGAATCAGAAATTATCAACGGCGTGGGGATGCAGAAGGCAACGGGAAACCACTGCATTAAAGACACAAAGGGTATCCCAAGGACATGTAATCCTCTCAAATTACATTTATCATGTTGGCTTCTTCCTGGGTAAAATATTCCGGACGTAAAATAGTCCCCCAATCGGATCTCCGTGTTGGGACTGCTCAGGGAGGAGTCATCAGAATGGATAGAAATATTCTACGAGTCAGAGCTTGGAATGTTAGAAGTCTGAATAGGGCAGGTAGGTTAGAAAACTTAAAAAGGGAGATGGAACAACTTAAGTTAGATGTTGTTGGGATTAGTGAAATTAAATGGAAGAACGCACAGGATTTCTGGTCTGTGGAACACAGGATAATTACCACACAAGCTGTCAATGGAGTCACTGGTGTAGGATTTGTAATGAACAAGAAAGTAGGGAAACGGGTGAGTTATTATGAACAGTTTAGTGACAGGATTATTTTGATGAGGTTAGAAACTAAGCCCGTTCCAACCACATTAATACAAGTGTATATGCCAACGTCACACGAAAATGACGAAGAAATAGAAAAAATATAAGCTGAAATTGAAGAATTAATCCAATATGTGAAGGTGGAGGAAAATCTAATAATCATAGATGATTGGAATGTGATAGTGGGAGAAGGAAAAGAGGGGAATACTGTAGGAAGTTTTGGTGTAGAAGAAAGAAATGAGCGAGGAAGCAGGTTGCTAGAATTTTGTGAAAGATATAAGCTAGTAGTGGCAAACACACTGTTTAAGAACCATGCAAGAAGAATATACACCTGGGATTGTCCTGGGGATACAGGCAGATATCAGCTAGATTATATTATGGTCAAACAGAGATTCAGGAATCAAGTTCTAGATTGTAACGCGTACCCAGCAGCAGACATAGACTCTGACCATAATTTGATAATAATGAAGTGCAGGCTGAAATTTAAGCGAATAAGGAAGCAGTATAAGCAGAACAGACTGGAAGTTAATTCCAACAATCTAGCACGAGAGAAAAATTTGCAGAAATGGTGGACTTATGTCTAAAAAGTAACTCTGAAAGGAGCTCAACCGAGGACGAATGGAATACATTAAAGACCGAAATAATGAAAGCTGGTAAAGAAACATTAGGCTTTAGGGAACAAGCTGCCAGAAAACCTTGGATCACAGAAGAAATTTTGGAACTGATGAATCAGAGGAGAAGGTACAAAAATGCTCAGGACGAAGCAGGAAGAGAGCAGTACAGGCAATTTAGAAATCAAATAAATAGGAAATGCAAAATAGCAAAAGAAAAATGGCTACAAGAAAAATGTGAAGAAGTAGAAAAGGAGATGGTCGTAGGTAAAGTAGATGTTTCATATAGAAAGATCAAACAGAATTTTGGAGAAATGAAGAAAAGAGGTATGAACATTAAATTAGCCGATGGGAAACTTCTTTTAAGCTCAGAAGATAGAGTTAACCGATGGAAAGAATACATTGAGAAACTGTATGTTGGGGACGACTTGAACAATAGTGTAATGGAAAAGGAAGGCGATGTCGACATTGATGACTTAGGAGATCCTGTTTTGAGGACAGAATTTAATAAAGATCTGAATGACTTGAAAGCAAATAAGGCCGTTGGAAGTGATGAGATCCTTGCAGAACTTCTTAAATCCCTAGGAGGGGAAACAATCGAAAGATTATTCAAGCTGATATCAAAAAGTTATGAAACAGGAGAAATTCCAACTGATTTTAATAAAAATATCATCTTCACACTTCCAAAGAAAGCACAAGCCGACAAATGTGAGAATTATCGCACCATTAGTCTAACAACACATGCTTCAAAATTATTGACCAGGATAATACACAGAAGGATGGAAAGGTTAGTAGAAGAGATAGTAGATGAAGATCAGTTTGGGTTTAGAAAAAATTGCGGTACAAGCAATTCTATCTTTAAGATTAATACTTGAAGGGCGGATCAAGAAAAACAAAGATACTTTTATGGCATTTGTTGATTTAGAAAAAGCTTTTGATAATGTTAGGTGGGACAAGATGTTCAAAATTTTAAAGAAGTCAGGTCTAAAGTATCGAGATAGATGAATACTCTATAAACTATATAAGAATCAAGTGGCTGTAATAAAAGTAGAGAATCACGAGACACATGCATCAATTAAAAAGAGAGACAAGGCTGTAGTCTATCCCCGTTAATATTCAACTTGTATGTAGAAGAAGCAATGAAGAAAGTCAAAGAAATATTTCCATGTGGTATAAGTTTTCAGAGAGAAAAAATCAGGATGCTGCGATTTGCTGACGACATTGTCATGTTAGCAGAGAGGGCTGAGGATATTGAGAAGTTACTGAATGGTATGAACAAAATACTGAAGGAAGATTTTGGACTGAATAAAAATCAAAGCAAGACAAAAGTGATGAAATGTAGCAGAAATGATACCAATACTAGTGGATTAAATATAAAAATAGGATCGGATGCAATAGGAGAAGTAAGAGAATTCTGTTACTTGGGAAGTAAAATTACAACCGATGGCCGAAGCAGGAATGATCTTAAAAGCAGAATAGTACTAGAAAAAAGAGCCTTCATGAAAAAGAGAAACCTTTTAGTTTCAAATATTGATCTAGGAATTAGAAAGAACTTTTTTAAACTCTTTGTGTGGAGCACAGCACTTTATGGTAGCGAAACATGGACTTTAGGAATACCGGAAAGAAAGAAAATTGAAGCATTTGAAATGTGGTGCTACAGAAGAATGCTGAAAATTAAGTGGACAGACAAAGTAAGAAATGAACGAGTTTTGCAAATGATGGGTGAGAAAAGAAGTTTGTGGACGAAGCTTACAGAAAGAAGAGACAGGTTGGTAGAACATATTTTGAGACATGCAGGATTGGTTAATTTGTTAGTGGAGGGAACAGTCGAAGGTAAGAACTGTAGAGGAAGACAGAGATTAGAATATATGAAGCAGATAATTGAGGACGTGGGATGTAAGGAGTATGTAGAAATGAGGAGGTTAGCACAGGATAGGAAGGGATGGAGGATTACATCAAACCAGTCGAAAGACTGACGACAGCAAAAAAAAAAGACAAGGTAGGCCAAATTGATAGTATAGCGCAATAATTAATAAGAAAAGGGAGTTGGAATGGGATTCATTGGAGGATAGAAGGAGGGTGAAGAGAGTCATGGGAGCGTACAAGGCCTATACTGGTGATGAAGCGTGGAAAGATATTAGTGGGAAAATTAAGAGAGGTGCTTGGAAGGGTAAGGTTGACCATGACCACAAGCTGGCACTTGATTTCAGGCATAAGGGTGTGGGAAAATTTTCTTTCGTAGGAAAGGGTGTAAGGGGCTGGAATAAATTGCCAATAGAAGTGATTGAATAATTTACCGGAAACACTGAAGGAATTTAAAGTAAAAATTAGTAGAGGGCAAAGGTAGGTTGGAAGAGGAAAGGAGAAGGAAGAGTGTGTAGGGAGATTGCCACCGGAGCGGGCGCTCTATCCCAATTTTATCAATTATTATTATTATTTTAATAGGTTTTTGATAGAGTGAACCATAAAATGGTACTAATACGGTAAAAACCATTGGAGTGGGTGAAAAAGCGATTTACTGGGTCGAAGAATTCTTAAAAGGTAGAAAGCAAAAAGTTAGGGTAGGAAATGCAATATCAAAGGAAGTGGAAATGGAAGTGAAAGTGCCACACGGTAGCTTATTGGGACCATTGCTATTCATTATTCTAATGAATGATAGTGTTGGTGAATTACTGCCAGAAGTTAGGCTGTTTGCAGTTGACATAATGCTATATAAGAGCATCAAAACGGTAGAAGACTGTGAACAGCTGCAGAGTGATCTGGATAGGATATGTTGATGGTTAATTCCACAAGGAACGAAGTTAAATGCAAAGGAGATCATCTTATTAGATACACAGATAACAAAACTGTAGGTTGATAAGGTTAAGAATTACTTGATGAAGACTTGAAATGTAAATACCGTGAAATAAAATTTGATAACAAACTCAAGTGGGCAGGACACATTGGAGAGATAATAGGAAAAGGTTTCAAAGTTGTTGGAGAGATTGATGAGGGGATATATCAAAGAATTAAACGAACTGGGTTACAAAGTTTTGGTCAGACCATTGCTTGAATTTGGTGGTGTAGTATGGGACCCAAATTTTAGATATCAAACACAGGAGTTGAAGAGGGTGGAAAGAAAGGGCTTTTTCCTGGTAATTACCGCAGAACACAATCAATGTATAATGTTATAAAGGCGCTGGAATGTGATTAATTGTAAGATAGGAGGAGGTTGAAGAGGATCATGGGCGTATACTGGTGATGAGGCATGTAAAGATATTGGTGTAAAAATTAGGAATATTGTAGAGGAAAGGAGACAAATATGGAATAGGGGTACAAATATGGAATAGGTCGGTTTCCCCTCTCCTATGTGCTGCACCCTAGTGTAAACTAGGTGAAATGTTTCATTTTAATCCACCATTACGTCAGTCTTGTCTGTGCGCCCATAGGTTTCACATCGCTTTTAGGACGAGTTGTTTTTAATTTTTGGATGGAGAAAACTTTGGTAAGTCATACTTGACTAATTATTTTTATATTTAACCTATATTTCTTGGTTTTTGTTAATAATGTGGGCTAATAGAGCAAACTTTGTAGATTATTTTAGCATAAATGTGATTCACATTTTATTTGATGGAACTATTGTCATAACCTTCCAAAGTGCATGCCCAGAGGGCGACAATTATGGAATACTAGAGGGGCGATAATTATGGAATACTATTCCATATTTGTAAACCGTTTTCTAAAATGTAATTTTTGTTTTTATTTTTAGGGATGGAGAGAGACAAGTTCAAGAGAAAGAAAAGACAGACGTGGAACGAGGAGAAAATGTAGAAGGCGGTAGAGTATGTGAAAGAAAAAAATTGGGGATATTTACTGGCGTCTAAATATTTTGATGTTCTTTGAACCACCTTATTCAGAGTGTGCCAAAGTTTTCGGTAAGGCTTACCTAAAAGTTTAAACTGATTTTTTTTTTTTTTTAAAAAAAACTTCTTAACGTCTCCTAACAGCGAGGTCTTTAGAGACGGGAAGGGATTGGGGGCAAGGAATGGGAAGGAATTCGACCATGGCCTTTTGAAGGAAGCATCCCGGCATTTGCCTGGAGTGATTTGGGAAACCATGGAAAACCCAAATCTGGATGCCCGGACGGGGATTCTAACCGCGCCGTCCGCCCGAATGCGATTCAAACTGGAGCGAATGCTGTAAATGGCTTCAAAACAACTGGAATATATCCTTTAAAGACGAATATTTTTGCGAATTTGCTGCAGATTCAGACGAGGAGATAGAAGACTCCATGGAATGTGTTACCCATTAGAAATCAAGTGAGGACGTTTGGAGAAACAATCTTGCTCAACTGCTAACCCCCTGGAATTGAGCGATTCCACATTCCAAGCAGTACCTTCTGACCAGTCTTCAACGTCAGCTGCATTAATCGTGAGTCCTCAAGACATATCCCCCATACCAATAATTAAACCAAAAAATCTAACAGAGGAAGAAAAAAAGAAAAGTCAACGAAAGTCAACGGTGGTCACATCTTCGCCATGTAGTCTACGCTTCAATTAGAAACCAAGAAATCAACAATCAACAACCAACAAGGGCAAGTTTGAAAATACAAAAACAAGAAACAAAAAAAACAAAAAAAATATTTACCAAGAAAAAAATAATTAAGAAGAAACTTTATAAAGAAGAATCTGACAAAGAAGCTGAGAGCGATTTTAGTGTTCAAGATGAATCTGACACGATAAGCATCCCCGAATCAAGTACTCCTAACTCAGAGACAGCGTAATGTATTTTTTGTGGGGGAAACTTTCTGGAAGACAACAGTGGAGAAGAGTGGGTACAATGCTTGTTATGCAATGAATGGGCTCACACCGAATGTGCTGGGTATTCCAGTGGAAGCTATGTCTGCAACTTTTGTATGGATTAGACTGATGGAAGACCAATCATCTGAACCATTCTAATTGATAATATAACTTATTATATTATAATGAATTCTTTTTGTTATTTTTTTTTTTGTTTTTGACAGTTTCTATTAATTTTTTTAGTATTCCATATTTGTCACCTTTTTGAGAATTTATGACTTATCCCCTTTTTTATTTATTTAAATTTGGAGTTTGTTTCTCTTTACTTTAGATGGAAAATGTTTTATATTTTGTTAGAAAACAGTAATTGGAATAATTTAGAAATAAAACATTTTTTAAAAAGCACTACTTGTTATATTTTTTTTTTTTTTTTTTTTTTGAAAAATGAAAATGGTATTCCATATTTGTCCCCTTTCCTCTATAAAATGGAAAATATGACCATCACCAGAAGCTGATACTCGATTTCATGTACAAGGGTGTAGGTAAGGGGATCAGGAATTTAAATAAGTTACCAAGTGAAATGATGAATGAATTACCAAAAAACGTTGAAAGAATTTAAAGTTAAAATTTGTAGAGGGCAAAATTAGACGGGTGCAGGTAACGGGAAGAGTGGTTGTGTTGAGAAATTACCACCGCAATTAAATTATTATTGCGTGTCGCAAAGTAAAACCAGTAAAACTGCCACAAAGCAAGATCAAACCAACAATCAGAGTCATACATTATTTCCGGTGTGGTTAACTAAAGCCATCTCATAACTGTAACCTGTCTTGTGTTTTCCAACTTTTTTTTTGAATATCGTGAACAAAACAAACGTTGTTTTGTATTCTTCCGCAGAGGGCCGACTAGAAAACAGCGTAGCCTCATGTCATAATATGTGTTCTGGCCAAGTACCGCGTGGTGAAAATTTCTTTCTCCACACGGACTTGAGCGATTTTACTTTGACTCGAGAGCCAAAAGCATTTCTGCTCTTAGGGCTTCGAATTGAAGGCGGTTTCCAACAAATACCTTCGTAAAGAAATTATGACATAAACCAGAACATCAAATGCTTGTTCTGAAATGGCATAGAGATATTGGCAATGTGGAAGAGGTGAGATGAATAATTACTAGTTAAAAAAATATATTGGCATTGAAGAAAATTTAATTATTTTGCTGTTTGCTAAACACTACCAGTTTAATATTAGTGTTCTGAAAGCAATGTTACTTTCTATTAAAAAATATTTATTTAGTTTATAGTGATGTTAGAAGCTTATCAACAGCGCT